>OZ010790.1:501149022-501603084 GCA_963932465.1 Maratus speciosus
AAAGAAATAATGGTTTTGGGGTGGTTTTCGATTTTTTCTCCTCTGGTTCCCGTTCGAAGTCATGATTTCAATAATCAACAAAAAAGAAAAATCATGCCTCAAGCGCAGATAAGAAACACTTTCCAACACTACCAGAATATGGTAACGAAAATTCACCATTTAATAAAGATACATCACATTTGAAAATCCAATTTCAGTAATTACCGTCCATAGTCGGGAAGGCAGCCAAAATGTTTTGTGCAGCCCTGTATATGGTCTACAGATTTTTATATATAGGGTGATTTATAAATAAATATCCCAACTTTACAATAAAAATAACAGTTGAAAGTTTAAATTCAACACAGTTATAAGTGTTTAATATGAGGCCCTCTAGAAACACGAACGATATCGAGGCGTTACGATAACTCATCCCACACTTCTCTCAGCATGATTTTGTTTTTTTGTTTTTTTGTAGTGCATTATCAAAGGTCAGGTGTTTCTAAAACAGCTACCAACTGATGTTGAAAAACTTAGGACACGCATATCTGAAGCCATTCACACCGGACATGTTATAAAAAGTGGTAAATTATTGTAAAAATCATGCTGCGAGAAGTGTGGGATGAGTTATCGTAACGCCTCGATATCGTTCGTGTTTCTAGAGGGCCTCATATTAAACACTTATAACTGTGTTGAATTTAAACTTTCAACTGTTATTTTTAATTTCCGATGAACAACAGGGTTTTACTTTTTTTTTTTTTTAAATAGCCCTGTAAAGTTGGGATATTCATTTATAATCACCCTGTATAGTACATAGTATACTTATGGGCACTTTCATGCATCTGCTAACAATATCTATTTCAGCAACGCCCATTTAAAAGTTTGCATAGCTGCCAGTTTTTAAGGGGTCTCAGGACTTCAAAATTTTCGAAATTTAGATTTTTTTTTTTTTTAGATGTTAAACTCCTATCTTTTCTGAACATTTTGATGTAATAGTTTCCTTGAAATTCCATTTAGAAGAGAAGTTGGGGCTTCTTCGGTTTCCGAAACTCTGAAGTCATTTTTCTCGAAATGACGTTTTTGAGCATAACGCGCAGGATGCCTCAAACATTTCTGAATATTTTTTCATGAAATTTTCAAAACATGTCGCTCACCCGCAAGAAAAGTAACACATCTCGCAAAAATTCATTTTGCGTTTTATTCCACTAATTGGTCTGTGATAGGTGCTGTCTTGCTATACAAAAAGTTTCATAAGTGTAATTATCAGGAAAATCCCTTTATTACACTATAAGTACAGTCGTGGAAAAAAAAAAGTAAACACCTCCTACTAACTCCTCAACAAATAATAGTAGAAGAAAGTTACTGGTACCGAACGATTGGAAATAAAGTCTACTTTTAAATGATGTATATAAAAATTTCTTAGGGGGTCATCTACATATTAAAAGGAATCCAAACTTCATTTTTTTTCAATGGCAATACCCAATTTTAACGAGATATTTCAAATCTTCGGTTCAAACTATGCCTAGACACCAAATTTCAAATCATTTGAATGATAAGTTTTTGAATTATAAACATTCAAAATTGAGTGCTTCTAATGTTAAATTACATTTTCATATTTTATTTATATCTCCCGAAATTATGCTCCTAATGTACTAATTTTTTTGTAGTAATAATACTAATATACCCAAACATAAATAAGCTGAATTTGCAATTTTTATAATTTTATGATATGAATTATGAATTATGAAATTAATATTCGAAAAAATTATGAATTGCAACCTACAATTTTTTTGATGGATTTAGATTTATTAAGTCTTGCTTTATGGAAATTCAAAAATTTCACATTTTTCATCCAAGTAGTTTTCAAATTATGCTTAAAAAACGGCAAAATGAGGGTTTAAGGGGCCGTCTATGATGGAAGTGAGTAGACATTTTGAAATTTATTCTGCTGTACTGTAATCAAGCAGGTTTCATTGACGCTTAAACGTGCCTTGATCAAGAAGGCGGCTCTCTCGGTTAACAATCCAGTACGGAACTTCAATTTGGATACAGCCCTTAAAATACGCTCGTTTTAAAATAATTAATTTCTCGGAAACTTATGGTACGAATTGCATAAAAATTCGTCTTTAGGTTAATTGAAGGGTGTAGAGTTCATTTATGCTGTCAGAATTGGGTACTGCTATTGAAAAAAATAAAGTTATGGTTCGTTTTAATATGCAGATGGCCTCCTAAGCATATTTTATATACATCATTTAAAAGTAGACTTTATTTCCAATCGTTCGGTACCAGTAACTTTCTTCTACGATAATTTGTTAAGGAGTTAGAAGGGGGTGTTTACTTTTTTTTTTCCACGACTGTACATTTGTAACCACAGAAGAGGGGTGCACTATTCGGGGAGATAAAATTACCCAGCCCTCTAAACCTCATTCTACGTCTTTATTTTAAGGTAGTAATTCTAAGCACCTAGCTTATAAGCTAGGTGCTTTTACGCACGTTTTTATTCCTGCATGCAGAGCTAAGAGCTATAATTTCATCTTACAGTAAACCACATTGGCATTGAATGTTGTAAACACCCCAATAATTTTGAGGAAGAATTTGATCCTTAAGCTGTGAAAAAGTTAATTTATTAACTGGTTTAAAAACCACATTAAAATCATAATGTCTTAAGATATTAGCCATCTTAAGGCTAATACTATTATAAAATCGTAAAATGATAAGATTAGAAATGGAAACTTAAAAACCACATTAAAATCATAATGCCTTAAGATATTAGCCATCTAAAAGCTAATACTATTATAAAATGGTAAAATGATAAGATTAGAAATTAGTCTTTAAATAGTTTTATAGTTTTATAGTAAAAAACCAGTTAATAAATTAACTTTTTCACAGCTTAAGGATCAAATTCCTCCTCAAAATTATAGGGGTGCTTACAACATTCAATGCCAATGTGGGTTTGTCCTATATTGGACAAACTAAACGAAAACGCCGTTACAGAGTCAAAGAACACATAAACTATGTAAAGAAAAAAGAATTGAAGAAATCCTCTATCGCCTCTCATTGCAAGGGGGAGGGACATAATTTCAATTTTGACTCAGCTACCATTATCAAGAAATGCATTACTCCTCAGGATTTAGACTTTTTTGAAGCTGTTCATATCCATAAATTTAAAAACTCCTTGGTTGATGATTTGTATAGTGTACCATACATCTCAACTTTTTGGGTGGATTTGTTGTGTCACGGCACTTCACTTCCGCTTTAATTTCATTGGCTGTTGGAACTTGATGGTCTTCTTTTGGTATTGTGTTTTAACATTTGGGTTTTCACCGTACATGTAGTTGGGGGGGATATTGTTTTTATAGTGTTTATACACTGAGGATGTGAGTCCTTGAACTCACGAAACGTATACGTCTGTTCAAATTAACTTATTTTATTGTGTGTTTAAACGTTATTTTTAAGTAATTTATATTTCCACACAAGTTTTGTACTTACGATTATACTGTTGACATTTTCGCAATTTTGTATTAGCTAAATACAACTTTGTATTAAAAATATAAAAATGCTTTAAATACAAATTTATTTAAGTTCAGGGTAATTATTACAATCTGAAGTATAAGTAGGCACTAAAATTTTCATCCTAGTTCCAATATTTATTTTGTGATTCTGCGCGCAAGCTGCCATACCAATTTTCTGCTCGACAAAAGTCTGACAGTTTGGAGCACCCTGTAGATACTATTCAGTATCTTGCAATTTTTTAAATATATGAAATGAAAGAATATACTTATATCTTTCATCCCAATAAAAATTGTGTTTTAAAATCATATACATCTGAAGATATTAAATGTTGAAAATGGTCTCTTTTTTCTTTTTTTTCATTTTTTGCCAAATTTAAGAGTCTTGAGACTTCCTTAAGATATCTTTTTACTATAGAAATTGAATAGTGAATTTTGTTTTTGTTTTAATCGACGAAACCTGCGATTAAATAAGGAAAATATCCTATTACATTTTAGTGATAACAAAATAAGCTTAAAAGTTCGCAGCACGAAATACTTCTCACGCATTACCGGATATGGACAGCAATTGCTGAAAATGGATTTTTACTGCGTTGTGTATTTTTTAAATTGATTATTTAGACATGTCACTTCACTATAAGATTTAAAAAAAATAAAATTTCTTAATAATATTTTATCAGTGTTGGAAAGTGTTTCATATGTCATATTTGTCGTTCTTGTTTATTTGTTTGTTTATAAAATTGACGTTTAATCATTATAAGAAAATTTTGAAGAAAAACTGCATAATTCTAATCATTACAGGCGTAATTTAAGAAGGTTAAAAAAAAAAAGGTGATTTCGAAATTTAGTGTTAAGACGTAAAATATTTCAGATTTTCTTTAAGGGTTTTTTTTTTTTTTTTTTTTTTTTTTTTTTTTTTTTTTAAATATTAACCTTCGCCCATCTATAGATAAATAGAATTGAAATTTAAATAATTTTCTGAAATGTTAAATAACTTTAGAAAAGCCTTATCTCAACACATTTTTAAGTATGTGTATGTACTTTTCATATGTAACTAAACCCGCATGCTATCGAAACTACTGACTTTTGGTCGACCTTAATTTGAGTATCATCAAATCATCTTATCAATGACTTGAGTTTGATCTTGACTTTTCAAGGTCGATTAATCTGATGCTATATTTATATGATAAAAGAAGCAAAATCTGAGGCTTTTTCTAAAACACACACACACACACACACACAAAAAAAAAAAGATTTGAAAAAATTATCTACTTTATTGACATATTTTAATTATTCGCTAGATGAGTAGAGCTTAACAAATACTTTCCATTTTTAAATTTCGCCGAATACCACTTTCTTGATTGATTATCTCTGTGTGTATACAAAAATAATATCCTTTATTATTACCACACCAGAGGCTGAAAGATTCTTCTTTCAAAGGTAGTTGTCGGGAGGTGCTGGGTTCGAACTATTGTTGCCAGATCCACTGTCACAAAAAGTGGAACAAGGGGCATATAAAGCGGAAAAGTGCCTTCTAAATCAGGATATAAAAATACAGTAACTCCTATGAAAAGGGATTCTATGTCTACAACGGAATCCTGTATTGAACATAAATAATTTGTGGTCAAACGGAAGGACTACAATTGAAGACACGAGTTTCCAAACTCGCCTTATCCAAAATTTAAAAAATCGAGGTTTCTCTAATTAATCTATTCTATTAGTGAACCTGCATTGAAAAAACGCTACAACCTAACAAAATTAGTTCTATCGTGTATTTCTGGCACTGTAAAATCTTGGTTCAGAATGAAAATCGATGGACACAGTCATAGGGTTTTCGCGATTTCCCAAAATTTAATTTTTTGGATAAGGCGAGTTTTGAAACTCACGTCCTCAATTATATTTTATAAAACAGAAATCTTTCTAAATCTTTCTCTGCCCACTTGAGATTCAATCTTAGTAGATTTTACAGTGCTAACGAAAAACATAATACAGAGAGATTCTCAAAAGGTGGGATCATTAAACGTTAACTATATGTAATTTTTCAAATTTTCAAATTTAAGGCCATTTTTTTTAATTTTGTCTATAAATATAATATATAAATATTTTTAATAGTATGTCTACAAAATTATACACAAACATTAAAAGACAGCAACTAGTCTGGAAAATTAATTATTAAAGCATGTAATTAGCAGTTGTGTACGTTACAAATTTTGGACATTTTTTCGCACGTACGTTACAGATTTTGGGCGTTGATCTTAGTATTTGAAAATTTCTTAAGACTAAGAATGTAGTAAATGTGTCTGTATACATATATATATGTATAATTAACTTTTTGTTATCCAGTAATAATAATAATAATAAAATCAAATGCTTTGTTACGTACGTTACTTTCACACATAACAAAATACAGAAAAATTCTTTATAGAAAAGTCCTTCTATCTTCAAAAAAGCAATAAATCAGCCTGCCATCTCGTAACGAAATTATCAAAAAATCATCCGTTTCCTTTATGCATTCGTTGTTTACTATTAGAACCACCTGGAAAAAAGTTAAAACTCTTTTTCTTGGTGGTACGTTGGAGCAGTTAACGTTATGAATGTCCGAAATTGGCCTCTTTAGCACATAATAATAAAATTTTAAGATATTTATACAAAGCTTTTACAATAAATTATGTCATTTTCTGTTTCTGAATAGAATTAAAAACTCTATGTAAAAAAATAATAATAATAAAGTCAATGATAATTAAAGTTATGTTTGAAAGGCTTAAAGTTATGACTTGTGTCCAGTGCCCATCTTTTGAGAATCGCCCTACAGTATAATCCCGATTATCCGAATTAAAAATGACCAAGCTCACCTCGGATAAGCAAAAAACTCGGATAAACTGGATTTACACAAATCGTCACCAACTAATGAGATGAAATATAAATTTTCACTTAATTCATTCATTTTTATGGTACTAGCAACATTTCTTTGATGTACATTTCCGTTACTTTTAAGAAAAACGGGGAATGAAATTGTTTATATGAAAAAACCCTTGATAATTTTTTGTTTGTTGAATGTCAATTTTCCTGCATTTTTTTTTCAGTATAACGCTACTACATAACTATCAATTTCTAAGATTCTTCCTTATCACTAAAACTTACCAGTAAATTTTGCCAAATACAATCGCCGAAATCTAACGATTGTCAACGATTAGATATGACAAAAATTTGTATTAAATTTTAGAGGTAACAAAACCGTACAAATTAGCAGCTATGTGATACTATTAGTGTCATGAAAATTGCAGCTGTAGTCTCTTCTTTCTGCTCAAAGTATTAAATAGGTATTTTTATACCTTTGGAATGGATCATTTCCTTCTGCTGGACTGATGGCTCCCATTATTATGAAACAGCCATTATAAAGGAAGTGTTAGGTGAAGACGAAAGAGCAGCCGTAAAAAGAACTCTGATTTTCTGGTCAGAATAGGAAAAAAATGGCCTTTTTTGAGAAAAAAAAATTACGGCCATCCCCCCCCCCCCTTCTCACTTAAAAATCAGAGTTCTAATTTTTTACGATTACTCTTTCATCTTTACCTAACACTTCCTTTATAATGGCTGTTTCATAATAATGGAAACCATCAGTCCATCAGAAGAAAATAACTCGGTTAAAGCGGAAATTCGGTTAAGCGGGATTCAGATAATCGGGACTCGGATAATCGGGACGCTACTGTAATCCTATACATAAAAATCTGTGAAAGCGGGATCGGTAGAGACCGAAGCAAAATCCGTTTAGGAGAGCTTTCCGATGGTGCAGTCATAATTGTATGATATTCCTTCAGTAGGAACGTAAATTTTTAACGCTTAAGAAAGGATTTCGTTATAAAACAGCTTCCGTTTTTAGAACTTTAACTTAACGTTGCTACATTATAACCTGTAAAAACGGAATCGCTCAGGACCGGAAAAATATTCCATTTTAAACAGGTTTTCGTCTGATCAGGTACACGGTTAAAAATTTCTGTAAAAACACAGAAAACAAGTAAAAATTAAATTTAAAAAATCAAAAAACCCTACTGCGTAAAAAGCGAACTAATTAATTATTTCTCATCAATGTGAAACTATTTTTTATATTACTTACCTATTTTTTTATTTACTTGTATTGAAGACTTTTAAGTTGTGTTTAATTGTTAGTTCCTATCTATAAACACCGATTAGATGAGGCCTATAGATGTCTATGATGGTTAGAGTTGAAGTAAAGCTAGAGATCCTTCCTACACAACTTCCAGGTTATGTAATATGTAAACGGAGCTTCTGACTGTAAAATAGTCGATCAAACATCGCCTTCATTTTGAAAGACCTATCCAATGATACGCCACTCAATACGGTGCATAAATTTTTTTTTCGTCTCTACCGCCATTTTGTATTTCACGGCCGCCATTTTGAATTTATAAAACAAAACCTAGCCTATAACTATCGGACGGTTAAGACGAATCGATAGAGACCTCATTCATTAAAATCTATCCAGCCGTTGGGATGTTTCGAGGGTATAAAGAAATCCACATATCCAGATACGCGTGAAACACATAACCCTTCTTGGCAGTCGGATAAAAAAGAACGAGACTGTCTGAATTGACACTAGTTCTCGGTTAAATGCATTTGATTGAGTTTCCCGTTCATCATTTTACAGACATTTATTTCCCTTATAAAAAATTTGCTGTAGTGATTTCCATGTCTTTATTTAAATATATTTTTATCTTTGTTATAAACTTTAATTTAAAATACATACTTCTATTTTTTTTTGTTTTGTTTTGTTTTGTTTTACAATTTTATTAGAATTATTAAAAAAGAAAATTTGGTTTAAAAATTATTTTATTTAACATCTGAATATTTTAAAAAGGGAAAATTGGTCTCTACAGAGTTAGCGGGGATCTTTATCAACAATTGCTTTGCAGTTGTTTCGATCATGTGAACGAAATACGATGAAACATGAATGAAACATTTGCACGAGACTTGGGAATATTAAAAGTAAATTAAAAGTATATTAAAGTATTCCCCCGCTGAATCATAAAAAACATCCTTAGCGTAAAGTTGTATAAGCTTCTATACCGCAGTCAATAAGGTTATTGTACCCAACACATAGAAAGGACTGCGGTTCAAATCACCGGTCGGCTAGAAATAATTATCTTAAAAAAATAATGGTGCAGCAGTTCAAATCCACTCAAAAATTCTAATTTTTCGAACCTTAAAAATTTACTAATTTATTAAAATAAATTATTATCATTAAAAAATAAATAAACTTAATAAATTTACACAGTCTGCTGGGAATTTACCGAATAAATTCTCTGTTATTTAACAGAATCTCTGTAACTCTAATCTCTGTAATTTTCCATTAGACTTAAAAATGAATTACTAGTAGATTCTCTGTAATTTCACAGAAATTCTTTTAAGAATGTACATTTACACTATATATTCCTTTCAGCAGGACTATAAAAATCTTCCGTTATAGACAGGCTCTATTTTTACGCATTTTAAGGTGACTAGGGACCTTAAAAATGAATTTTTTATTTTTTGTAAATTTCGCTTTAAATATTACTCAATGGTACATTACATGCATTATAGCATGCATTTATCACAAAATAAATAAATAAATAAATAAATAAATAAAAATTAATGGAATTTTACCGTCTTAGAAATCTTCGAAATGCCCCCTGCGCGTTCTATATCAATGAAAGTCCCCAATATTTTTTTTATAAAAGTTTGGTTTATATACATAAATAAAACTGTGCATCGAATTTTATATATTTGAATATAAAGGTAAAAAAAAAAAAAATAAAAAAATAAATGAAATTTTTTGAAATTTTTTCGAAAAAATTTGAAAATTTGAAAATTCTTCTTTTTTTTTGTAAATTTTACTTTAAATATTACTCAAGGGTACATTATATGCATTATAGCATGCATTTATCACAAAAAAATGTAAAAAAAAGAATTATTTTTGAGACAAAAATGGAATTTTCCGCGTCGTTTTAGAAATCTTCGAAATGCCCCCGGTGCATTTTATATATTTGAATATAAAGGTATGAAAAAAAAAAAAATTCGAAATTTTTTCGAAAAAAATTCAAAAATTCAAAATTTCTTATTTTTTATTTTTATTTTTTTTTACTTTTATATTCAGATATATAAAATTCGATGCACAGTTTTATTTATATATATATAAACCAAACTTTTATAAAAAAAAAAATATTGGCGATTTTCATTGATATGGAACGCGCAGGGGGCATTTCGAAGATTTCTAAGACGACGCGTAAAATTTCATTTTTTCTGGAAAATAATTTTTTTTTAATTTTTTTTTGTGATAAATGCATGCCATAATGCATATAATGTACCCTTGAATAATATTTAAAGTGAAATTTACAAAAAATAAAAAATTGATTTTTAAGGTTTTTAAGGTCCCTCGTCCCCTTGAGGCATTAAATTCCACTCTTTACAGACTAAGTAAAAGCTTAAAGAAATTGAAAAGAATCTGTGCACCATGAAAAAATAGTGACTTTTGGCAGCCCGCGCAGTAGTTCCGCCGGATGTGTCTTCGAACCACCGAAAATCGGGATGCCTTTGTAAATTAAGACACTCGGCAACACTAGTTCGAACCCATGTCACGCTCGTCGGTGTAACCGTTCGGAGTTTTCTTTGGTTTTCTTCGCATTTTGCACAAATACGTGTTGGGTTCCCTCAGAAAGAACACCTTACGTGGTTCAACCCTGTTTCGGTCTAAATATCCCTCACACAGATAATCGTCCGAAACAAACTTCACCATTATTTTATTTTTATGCTTATCATGCATTTATCTCACATGTACACATGCCTCTTACATATTTTCATCCAACTTAGATACTTACACCCATCTTACATAGCTGCCAACTTTCCGCTTTTTAAGTTAAATTATCAGATTTTGAACAAGAAATTTTACTTAAGAATGAAAATAATCTTAGAACATACAAACAACTTTCAAAACATAACAATAATTTTCTAAAAAATAAAAGTACTAACAGTGACTAATGAGAAATCTTTCATAATCGTGATTCAACTAAAACTTAATAAATTTGTTAGATTAATGCAAAAGTTGGTAGCTTTCAGTTTCTATTTCAGATGAAAATAAAAAGTAATCGATTTTACTCCGGAATACAACAATCCATTCAACGGTGAATAATTTCCATAATCGGACGTTTATACTATCTATCTATATTCTATTAAACAAAAACATAATTTGAAGAACAAATTAAAAAAACAAAATTTATTTCCTACATTGTTTAAGCCCGAGAAAGGACATATATTAATTTATTTCATTCAATTACTTCTACATTTAATGTTAAGTGTTTGTAACAAATAAGTTAAGTCAATTGAAGATTAAAAAATAAAAATAAAATCCATACAATATGATACTTAATACATCCTAAAAAATTAGATTCCCTTGAAAAGAAATTGAAATAAATCTTAAACTTCTTCCATTTTCAATTGAAAATATTTGTATTTCAGATTTTGTATTATGTTTATGACGATTGTACATAAATTGATAAGATGCATGCAAAATAAAAAACTTAAAAAAAGTCTAAGATTTATTTCGATTTCATTTGAAAGGAATCTAATTTTTTAGAGTGGTTTAAGTATCATATTGTAATTGTATGAATTTTATTTTTAATTTTTAATCTTCAATTGGCTTAACTTATTTGTTACAAACATTTAACATTAAATGTAGAACTAAATGAATGAAATATATCAATATATATCCCTTCTCGGGCTTAAACAGTGTAGGAAATAAATTTTGTTTTTTTAATTTGTTCTTCAAATTATGTTTTTGTTTAATATGTCAAGTTTTTTAATGACTACTGCATTCAGACGAACTCATTTTAAAATTAATGCAGGGTACATCATCAGGCTTTGATGCATGCGGTATTGCATCACAATGTGTGATGCAGTTTATCAGTGTATAGTTCAAAATATTTCACCGCTGCAATAATGCAGATTCCTGTAGTTTGGACAAAAAGCCCAATTTGAACGTAAAATATCTATAATTAAAACATAAAAAATTATTTTCACTTAAATTTAGATACCCTATTTCCCACTCAGGAACGCTATGAATGCAAACATAAATTGTGTTGAATCCTTACTGCTAATATTTCACAATATTATAGCTGTGATACAGTAAAAATTTAAAATAAAAGTTTTACATAAATTTTGTTATCTTATTCGCTCCCAAGGGGTGATGTAAAAACAAAAGAAAATTATTACCTAAGTTTAACTTGGAATATAAATAGTTCCTATCTTGAAAAATAAATACATTTTAAAATTTAAATTATGTAATTCCTCACTAAGTTCGTAACCTGCGTAAAAATAGCTATTCTTTTAAAACTTTTTACTAAAACACAGGGCCGGCCCAAGACAATTTTGGCGCCCGTGCGAGCATTCTCATGGGCGCCCCCCCCCCCCCCCCAACATCATACCTGTTCAAATTATTGACTTTTTTCACACAATTTTTAAAATATCCGTAAATTATTCGTTCATAAACTTTTACACATGCTATTCTTAATTATTTAAGATATTATTTAAAAAGACTATAAAATAGATAAACATATCCATATTTAATTCTATCTTTGAAATCTGAATTTTATAATGAATATCAATCTCAATATGTAACATTGTGATCCAAAAATTAAACGCCATTCATTATACCATGGTATAGGACAACAATAACAATAATTAATTTATTGAAAGAAGAAATTTTATTAGAATAGTTATGTTTAATATTTGGAATATACTCTTAAAAATTGTCTATCTTTTTAGCTTTTAATTTCTCTTTTTCGTGGCTACTAGCCGCGTTTAAACGCTCTTTTTTCTAAGGCTCCCATTGCATTGTAACACGATATATTCTTAGCCTGGATGTAAAGTTGCCAAGCAACTAGGGAATCCATACACCTGCTTTATTGTTCCATTGTTCCACAGAGTAGTACTAATAAGTAGCATGTATTAATTTTATATTTGGTGAGTCGTGAGTTTTAAATTCTTTAAAAAGCAAAACAAAAACCACATAAGAATATTCGAATTATAAACAGATCAATTTGAAATTAAAAATGCAAGACTTTAACGCAGACTCTGATTGATAACTCTGGGTATATTTCCACAAAACTGTGTTTTTGCTACTTATATACATTGAAAATAATAATAATAATAGTTTGCAGATAGATCATCATTTCTTTGGAATATAGGTACATTATAAAATGATTATACCTACATACTCTAACAATGTTTGTGTCAGTTAAACGACGCGTTTTCTTTTTTTTTTTTTTTTTTTTTTTTCGTTTTTTTTTGGTTGGGGGGGGGGGGTGTTAGATTGTGCTTTTTAAAGGTGTATCACATACAGAAAACACGTTCCAATTGCAACAAATAAATTTTACGCCTTTTAAGTAGTCAAAAAAGTAGGTAAAAAATTTACTATAATCATTTTATACATATGGGGCATTCTCACAATCTTTTGACTTTCGGGAATAAAAATCTGGTGAAATTAAACTTGCTAAAATAACATTTTAATCTGATAGAGGAATGCCTTAATGATTCAAAATAAAGAAAAAATGGTCAGCAGCGAAAAATTTTTTATTTAACTGAGGTTTAAGTTAAACTTGCGAGTTTATTTTTCCTTACCATTTGACCACTAAAGCTTTTTATTTTCTTCTAAATTTTTACTTATTATGAATTTGCATAGTACCCACAGAACATTCAAATAAGAAATAATAACAATGTATTAGTTTTAGTACAAAATTTTTGTATAACATTGTCTTAAAGGGGTGTTAAAGAAGGGACGGTATGGGAAAACAGGGACGAAGTGGGAAAAATAGGACGGTGTGGATGGAACGGTAAGGTAAATTACCACCTATTTTAGGCACATCATGTTAAGACTAAGTGGTAGCCACAATGTTCATTGATTTTTAGAAACAATTATTTACATTGGATTAAATTTTAATAAAAATAATAATTTACCTCGAAAATTGCTGTAATAAACCTTGGGGGCGATAAGACTACCCATAAAGCCACGATGCTTCAAATTGATATTTATATGCTTATTTAAATTCCGCAGTAAATTTCCTGTCAAAGAATTTTAGACCTTCTTTCTCTAGCATACTTCTGCTTGAGAAAAAACTTGAAAATATTCTGTGGCTGCATCCGAAGTGATTTTCTGTATAATTTTACAAGAGGGACGGTAAAGAATCTAAAACCCAGGGACAGAGTTTAAAAAATAATAACAACCCTAAAAATGTGTGCAGGTTCATTTTTTGCTACATATTTATGTGAAAAAAGAGTTCCAGTTTCGGAAAAAAATTACGTCGAATTATTTTTATTGAAACAATATTACACAGACAGCTCCAAACTTAAAGATCAGCATCAGGAACACGGGACGGTATAGAAGTTTTCCTGGTATTTGGACCCACAACATCATCTAAAACTTATTTATCTATTTAATATTGTTATGCAATTATGCAATGGGATGTTCCCCAGTATATGAAATTAAAAAAAACCCGCAAGAATATGTACTAAAATAAAAATTATTATTCAGGGACATAAAAGTCAAAAGATTGTGAGAATGCCCCATATATGTTGAAAATAAATTACCTATCTTTCAATACGTTTTATTTATTTATTTATTTTTATTTATTTATTTATTTATTTATTTACAATGTGTACAAGTAGTAAAAACCCACGCAAAGTTTAAATTCAATTTGAATCTGTGTTAAAGTATGCGTTATCAATTAGCTTCAAATTGGCCCGGTTCTGATTTGAATATTTTCACGCAATCTCTTTTTATAGGTTAAAAAATTAAAAAATATATCGAAAACAAGAAAATCGATTTTTTAAGGTTTAAAAATGATCGTGATCACTACACTAAAATTTTGAATTCTGAAAAGGATTCCCTTATCATAATGAGAATTTTTAGAAAATTCATTAATCTCTATAAAAATTCATTTGAAAAAAAAGAAAAAAAATTCTTGTCTTTAAAATAATTAAGATATGAACACAGAATCTGAAGCACAGTACATAGTATACATTCCGGTTAAGTAGTGATTACAGACACACACACATAAAGGGAAAAAAGGTCTATACAATAGTTGTTTATCTTCAAAATATGCGAGATATTTTCGATTTAAAGCTTCCTTAAACATGGCGTAATCATGTAAAGAACAAAATGAGTTTAGAGAAACTCTTTAGTTCTTCATTTTTCGAATATAATAAAATATTTTACAAATGAATGCATTCACACACCACACACAAGGTGAAAGAAAGGTCTACAATTCTTGTTTATCTTCAAAATATGTGAGAAAATTCCGATTTAAAGCCTCTCTAAATATGGCGCCTCCCTCTCTCCATTTAATCACTTGGATCCCCTTTTCAGGTACGTAATCATGTAAAGAACAAAATGGGTTTAGACGTTTAGAGAAACTTTTTCTTTCTTCATTTTTCGTATATAATAAAATATTTTACTAAAGAATGCATTCACATACGACATACAAGGGGAGGGGGAAGCCTACAATTCTTGTTTATCTTCAAAATATGTGAGATAATTCCGATTTAAAGCTTCCCTAAATATGCTCCCCCCCCCCCTCCATTTAGTCATTTGGATCGTCCTTTCAGGTACGTAATCATGTAAAGAACAAATTGAGTTTAGAGAAACTTTTTCTTTCTTCATTTTTCGCATGTAATAAAATATTTTACTAAAGAATGCATTCAAACACCATACACAAGGGGAATAAAAGGTCTACAATTCTTGCTTATTCTCAAAATATGTGAGATAATTTTGATTTAAAGCCTCCCTAAATATGGCGCGCCCTCTCCTCCATTTAATCAGTTTGAGGGTCCTGTCAGGTACGTGATCATGTAAAGTACAAAATGAGTTTGAGCTATCCTTAGTAACATTTAGAGAAATTTTTCTTTCTTCATTTTTCGGACATAATAAAATATTTTACTAAAGAATGCATCCAGACATACACAAGGGGAAAAAGGTCTGCAATTTTTGTTTATCGTCAAAATATGTGAGATAATTTCGATTTAGAGCTTTCCTAAATTTGGCGCCCCTCAGCTACGGCGCAATTAATCAGTCAAAAGAAATTTTCACTCCATAAGGAAGCGGAAGAGTTGAATAGGTGGTGTCACTTTTCCAAATTCAAGGAAGGTAATCTGAGCCTTTAGCATAAAGGGATTTCTTTAAAGAACGCATCCTAAAATCCTACGTTCCTCTGATATGTTCATCACAAATTCTTTGTATTTTACTGAAGTAAAGAATACAGAAATCGCTGCATGTGAAAGTTTAGCGCCTTTAAGCACAAAGAAGGTCCTCTGCTCAGCAGATCTACTTAGACCCAACAGATGATTCACACCTGGTTTTAGAAAATGTTAAACAAAACAAAAAACGTAGAATCCAAAATTATTTATCGCCACTCTTTACTCCTACCGCCGGTTGGCGCCCCCTGCGACTAGGCGCCCCGTGCGATGGCACACTTCGCACACCCCTTGGGCCGGCCCTGCTAAAACATAAACTTCGCCAAAGCAAAAACTTATTCACGAAATGTCCTTTTTATTTCCCCTATGACGCCATATTCATCTTTTTAATCCTTAAATATATATATATATTTCAGTTTAATTTTTCACGTGGAAATCTTTCAACTAAAAAGACAAAAATTATTATTACGGTTTTTGAATTATTTGCAACAATGAAGAAAAAACGTTAAATTTTGTAGGAAAAATGTCCGTTAATTTTCAATGACAAAAATGAAATCTGGAATTATTAAGAAAACTATTTGAATAATGTAAATAAAAATTAGGCCATGTTACTCTCTGGGTTATAATTCACCTATATGGAAAGGCATTTTATCATCCGTTTTAACCCTGACGTGAGGCAAACATTTTTACACTTTAAATTTATAATACCATTAGAATTAGTAAAGAATAAAAAAATTGCAGCATCAAGGTAGCGTTGCCAGATTGGGGACTTTTTTAATTCAGATTATTTGACTGTCACCACTTTTTTAAAATAGTATAAATCGCCTTATTTTTTAGAATTTTTAATCTATTTTTAAATAGACCGTATTTCTATTTTAAAAAAGCGGTGACAATCAACAATCTGGGGACAAAAATGTCCCCAATCTGGCAACACTGCATCAAGGACAAAAAGATAGGAAGAAAAAATGAAAACGTTATGAGCTTCATAGGCTTTTCTATGTTAAATTAACATTGAGAAGTGGCACTGGAAATAGATAAGTATTGCGCTGCCGCGCAATACTTAAATATATTATATAATAATATATATATTATAATAAAATATATTAAATATATTATAATTTATTTAAAATACAATGCTGTTTTTTAGTCATGAACTCAGAGCTTTATACTGAACCAATTATTTTTTTTTTAAATAAAAGCTGTTCATTTATAGATGTGCCCGTATTATTTTTAAAAATATTTCCATTTTTATATTTTAAATTTAATTTTTAACGTTTTTTATGAAATTTGTTCAAACTCTGTGGCTGAATGGTCAAAGCACCAGTCTACTAATTGCTTGCGAGCGTAAGAGCTTCTGGGTTCGATTCCCGCTGGTTCCATTGCACACACACTTTGTGTGGAACTCCCAGGGTGTATTTCTCTTATAATATTTCTGTAATATTTCATCTCTGTAATATTTCCTTGTGCTATCTTGTCTCCGACTTATAAGCGGGCTCTCATGTCAAGCACACAAGTCGTATGTTTGTTAGTCAATAAATAAATAAATAAATAAATAAATGGCATTAGGGTTATACTTCCATTGTTGCAGAAAAATGAGAAATAATGGGATTTGCTTTTATTGATTATATCCTTACTAGCCACCATTGGTGACCAGTTTAGTCTCCCTTAAAATTAACGAATAAAAAAATCTAAATGCACCAATTTGGATTTTCTGTAAGCAAGTAAACCCTATTGGTTTACAATGGAAGTCTATGGGAATTTGGCGAAATATTAGAGATATCACCAAGTTGGTGTCACTCTTAGTGACTAATTTTGATCTCCAAATTTTGTTGGTCAAGTTGGCGACAAAATTGGCGGTATTTGGCGACATAACAGGGTCCCCCCCCGTTGGTAACCCCCTTATAGGTATGGAGAAATAAAAGTAACTGTTTTCTAATTTTTGAACAGAACATGACGCCAACGTTTAGAAAAGCACATTCCCTCATAAATCTTTTACATTTCAATATTTTTTCATTACGCGTTACTGATCAACTTGATTATGAGACGCCAAGCTAAATGATTCAGATAGTGAAAATGATGTCATATTTAAAACAAAACGGTCATGTTCTTTGAAAAAACTAAATATTTGACCACGAATGCGCCTAAAAAACAAATTTCTGAATTTTTTATTCGCGGGTACTGCGATTAGAAAACCAAGTTTGTGCGAATGTTCACATGAAAATTTGTATCGGACAAACGTGACTTTAAGTTTTTAAATATATTCATTAATAACCTATTATGCGGGTACTGAGATTAGAAAATCATGTTTGTGCGAATGTTCACATGAAAAGTTGTATAGGACAAATGTGACCTTAAGTGAAGAGAAACTTTTTCTCTGCTCTCCATGGCAACGAAGGACGCGCGATGCGCGCGCATCCTACCTTAGAATGCGACTTCGGTATTATTGCTGGAACGATAGGAAGAGATGTTTTGATTTCAAAAGCATGATCGATGTAATTTTTTTTACAGTTTGTTGATGAGGCTAAGCCTCCCTTTTTCGAAAAACCAGATTAAGTATTTGATAATACTTATTGTAAATATGTATAGAATCATGTATCTGTAAATATTCATTAAATATTTCAAGAAAAGAATCAGAAAGCACCTCCTTCATTGATTTTATGTTCGACTGTCTTTGAAATTTTCTACATGGTGCATCACGCCGATAAAAAAGTATTTGTTACCTTTTTAATGTCTTCAAAACACAAATAAGGAAATAGAGGATAGTAAGTAATAAGAAGACGGCAAAGGTAAGATAAGTCTTTCATATTTTATTTCGAAATGTCTGATTTAGAAAAGTTGAAAAAGAACCGAACAGTTTTGAGAACAGCAGTAACAAAGCTGATTAATAATATAGAAAATGTTATGAAGGATAGTCCAATAGATTTTGATAATTTAGAAGAATTATTTATTCAGTTAGATACTAAAGCAGAATTATTGAAGTCAGTTGACGAGAAAATTGAGCCCCTTTTAGGGTTAGACGACTATGAAACTGAAATCAATTCTGTTTATGATTACGCGGATAAAATATCAGTTGCAAAATTCCGGGTGAAGAAAAAATTAACCGAAAACAAAAAAATTGTTAATATTGATTTAAATAACAGTCAAGATTTAAAATCGAATGTGATTAATGATGAAAACTCAGTTGTTAAATTGCCAAACTCAATATTCAAAAATTCTATGGCGACTGTACGCAATTTATTTCATTTTTTAATACCTTTAAAAATACAATTCATGAAAATAAATCGCTTTCGAAGATTGAAAAAATTTCATTATTTGAAGAGTTATTTATCTGGAGCTGCGGCTAATGCTGTAGAAGGTTTTGAAATATCAGAAGCTAATTATGACGCAGCATTGAAAGTTTTAGAAACGCGTTATGGTCAAAAAGACGTGATAATTAATCATCACCTGAACAAGCTTCTTAATTTATCCCCTGTTTATAAGGCTAACGAAATTCAAAAATTGAAAAAATTGCACAGTGATATAGAAATAAATGTTCGATGTATGTCCACATTAGGACTCGAACCAGCAAATTATGGCTCCATGCTTATCGCCGTAATTTTAAAATTAATACCAGCAGAATGAGCTTTGGAATATAATAGGCAAAATGTAGATAATTTAACACATTCAGATATACATAAATTATTAGATTTTCTGCACGCTGAAATAAAAAGCAGAGAACACACATTTTTTTCGAGAATGAAAGCATTTGAAAATAATAAAACAAAAATCAAGAGTCAAACAACAAAATCTGAATTTAAATCTACTTGTGAATTTATGAACATTTCGAATGATAAATCGACTTCAGATAGGCAGCTGGCTCATTGCATTTTTTGCAACGATAGTAAACATTCATCTGATTTGTGTGAGGCTGTTGATGTAAACACTAAAAGAAATTTGTTGAAATCTCAAGGAAGATGTTTCCTTTGCTTAGGCAGGAAACACGTTATCAAAAATTGTAACTCTAAAACTAATTGCAAGAAGTGTTCAGGCAGACATAATCAAATGATATGCCTAAAATCTAAATTAATAAAAGAAGTAAACACACCCGAATTAAAAGATAATGAAAGTGAAACTAGTGAAAAAGTAATTTCGGCTATTTCCTCTACAGAAAATAATAAAATTCTTCTACAAACTTGTTGTGTAAAAATAAAATCAAACGGAAAACAATATCTAATTAGGTTACTTTTAGATTAGATTGTGGGAGCATGCAAACCTTTATATCTGAAGAAATAGCAAATAAATTGAATTTACAGGCAATAAGAAAAGAAAAATTGTCGGTTTTTACATTTGGAAATAAGAACCCCATTGAAAAAAGTCCTTCCGGCCAGTGCCGGGAGGAAGAGGTAGCTTTCATAATCCTTATTTAAAAAAAGCCAACTTATATCATGCAAACACACGAAGCTCAATTTAGTGGAAACCGAATATAGGAGATTCAATACTAATTTTTATCAATATAATGAATGAGAATTTCGCGAAATTAGTCAGCTTTATCCAAGCTGCTTTTCTTTAAAGTAACTTATATTTGGCTGCCAAATTCGGCAATTTCTTAAAGTGCCTGTCATTTTAAGACAACATGGTGGATGAGGCTAAGCAGTGAACTTGGTCGAGACCTTAGTAATTGCTGTGCACATGCTCACTCACATCGGAATCGGTTAATATATAGGAGTACTGTCGCTTGCAAAAAATCAGATTTTTCAAAATGTCACCCACAATAGAAATTGAAACTGTTATATCTGAGCCATTTTTTAAGGTAAAGACAAACAAAAAATGCTCCTGAATCCTTATATCAAGATCAAATACTTAAGAAAGAAACCTTTTTCAATTTCTAATTTTTTTGCACCTCACTTTAAATATATATATATTTTTCAATTTAATGGCCGCCATTTTGAAACAAGATGGCTGATGAATCTGGCCAGCGAACTTGGTCGAGGTGTTGATGTATACTATCCACATGCCTTCTTACATCGAAATAGGCGAATACGTGTGTTATCGCGTGACAAATACAAGATCGTTTCAAAATGTTAGCCATGCTAGAAATTCAAAGTGCTATAAATCAACCATTTTTTAAGATATCAACAAAAGAACAAATTTTCAGAAACAAAAACTGCTCCGGAATCTTTTGTATCAAGGCCAAACACATAAAAAAAATCTTTTTCATTTTCCAATTTTTTAATACCTCATTTTGAATTTTAAATTTAATTTTTTTTTAAATGGCAAACCTTTTGAAACAAGATGGCGAATGAAGCTGGCCAACGAACTCGGTCGAGACATTGGTATGTACTATGTACAGACCAAGTTACATCCAAATAGGTTCATAAATACGCCTGTTATCGCGTGACAAAAATCAGGTCGTTTTAAATTGTCAGCCACAAGAGAAATTTAAAATGCTATTACTCAGCCATTTTTTTTTAGATATAGACGAAAGAAAAACTGTTCCGGAATCTTTGTATTAAGGTCAAACACATACAAAAAAAATCTTTTTCATTTTCCAATTTCTTGGTACCTCATTTAAATTTTTTTTAATGGCCGCCATTTTGAAACAAGATGGCGGATGAAGTTGGCCAACGAACTCGGTCGAGATATTTGTATGTACTATGTACACACCAAGGTAATCCAAGTCGGTTCATAAATACGCCTGTTATTACGTGAGAAAAATCAGGACGTTTCAAAATGTCAGCCACGCTAGAAATTCAAAATGCTATAACTCAGCCATTTCTTAAGATATAGACGAAACAAAAACTGCTCCCAAATCTTTTTATCAGGGTCAAACGCATAAGAAGAAAATATTTTTTCAATTTTCAATTTTTGGTACCACATTTCAAATTTAAATTTTTCTTAAAAATTTAAATGGCCGCCATTTTTAAACAAGATGGCGGGTGAAGCTGGCCAACGAACCCGGTCGAGACATTGGTATGTACTATGTATGAACGAAGTTACATCCAAATCGGTTCATAAATACGCCTTTTATCGTGTGACAAAATTCAGACGTTTCAAAATGTCAGCCACGCTAGAAATTCAAAATGCTATAACTCAGCCATTTTTTAAGATATAAACGAAACAAAAACTGCTCCGAAATCTTTGTATAAAGGTCAAATACATAAGAAAAAAATATTTTCCCATTTTCAATTTTTTGGTACACATTTCAAATTTTAAATTTTTAAAAATTTTTTAAATGGCCGCCATTTTGAAACAAAATGGCGGATGAAGCTGGCCAACGAACTCGGTCGAGAGATTGGTATGTACTATGTACACACCGAATTACATCCAAATCGGTTCATAAATACGCCTTTTATCGCGTGACAAATTTCAGGACGTTTCAAAATGTCAGCCACGCTAGAAATTCAAAATGCTATAACTCAGCCATTTTTTAAGATATAGACGAAACAAAAACTGCTCCCGAATCTTTGTATAAAGGTAAAATACATAAGAAAAAAATATTTTTCCATTTTTAATTTTTTGGTACCACATTTCAAGTTTAAAATTTTTTTAAAAATTTTAAATGGCCGCCATTTTGAAACAAAACAGCGGATGAAGCTGGCCAACGAACTCGGTCGAGACATTGGTATGTACTATGTACACACCGAATTACATCGAAATCGGTTCATAATTACGGGAGTTACAGTGTGACATAGGTCAGATATATATATATATATATATATATATATCAATTTTGAACGGAGGGTGGTTTCGGGGTCTGGGGGTCATGATCGATGAAAATATACCAAAATTTTTTGAAATTGCTTTCCTCCGAACGGCTGCAATAGGTAGCTTTTTTGTAAAGAAAGCTACCTAAAACCTTTGAAGTAGTTAAACTAACTATTGAAAATAAAAATGTACCTAATTCAAAATTAGATATAGAAGCGCTAGTCACCAATCAAATATCAGCTACCGAAATCCCCCCACCTGAAATCAATGATTTGATGAAAAGTAAACAATTTGAAAATTTAACCCTTGCGGACACAGTCACATCCAAAGAACCCATTACATTACTTATAGGTGCTGACTATTATTATGACATAGTTACTGGAAATATAAAACATTTGAATAAAAAATTAGTAGCTGTCGACACCATTTTTGGTTGGTGTCTACAGGGAAAAACAACTGACAGTTATACGCCCTTAGCATTTAATGTAATAGTAGAAAAAAAAATTATTTCTGAACAGATTGAAAAATTCTGGAATATCGAATCATCTGGCCTTTTTAATACTAAACAGGATTCAGATTTTTCAGAAAACAACGTTATGAAGCAGTTTGAGTCAGAAATTAAATACAATGATAAGCGATATACAGTTCGATTTCCGTGGAAGCTTGAAAGGGAATGTTTAAATGACAATCGGAAAATTGCAGAATATAGATTTTTTAAACTCAAACAAAGATTGATTAAAAACCCTGAATTATTTTTTGAGTATAAGGAGGTGTTAGCAGATTATTTGAAACAAGGTATTATTGAGTTAGTTACAGATCCTGAAGAAAAACAAAATGTTACTTTTTATTTACCTCATCGAGAAATAACTAGAACTGATAGGACAACGAGCAGATTACGCATAGTTTTCGATGCCTCTGCTCATGACACAGGCTCACTGTCTTTGAATAATTGCCTGCATGTAGGTCCAAATTTGTAACCTGAAATATTTGATGTTTTGTTACGGTTTAGATTTAATCCCATAGCTTTTACAACTGATATAAAACAAGCCTTTCTACAAATAATTATAGATGAAAAAGATCGTGATGTAATAAGATTTTTATTTTCACAAGATTTGTTTGATAATTCTAAACCCTTTGAAATTTATAGATTCACCAGAGTGTTATTTGGAATTAGTAGCAGTCCCTTTTTATTGGCTGCAACAATTAAACACCACTTGAAAAAATACACCGAAAAATATCCAAACACAGTAAAATTTTTAAATGAAAATATGTTGATGACGTTATAGGAAGTCATGAAAATATTGATCAAGCCCTATCCACGAGTTTACAATGTATTGATACATTTGAAAATGCAAGTATGCATTTACACAAATGGCATACGAACTCTTTACCACTTAGTGAACTATGGAAAGAAAATGGCATAATTTCAGAAGTCAATTCTGAAGCTTTTGGAGAACAAAATCTCTCTTATAAAGTTTTAGGAATCGCTTGGAATAATTCCAAAGATTTACTTTATTTTGATGTTCGAGGTTTAGTTGATTTCGTTTCAAAAAGAATAGACACCAAAAGATTTATTCTACAAGTTTTAGGCAGGATTTTTGATCCACTTGGATTCCAAGGACCATTTACATTAAGACTAAAATGTATAATTCAACAAATTTGGAATTTGGGTCTAGATTGGGATGACACCTTACCCGAAGATTTACGTATACTTTGGAGTAGCTGGTGTAACGAACTCCCTCATTTGAAAAACTTTTCAGTACCCAGATACTATTTTTCTGACATCACCAATTGGCATGATTATGACCTACAATTGCATATTTTTGCCGATTCGAGCAGGAAGGCTTATGGTACGGTTGCTTATTTACGTGTAGCAACAACCACCATAAATGTTCGAACAGTTTTTGTTGCTTCGAAAAACAGGGTTGCTCCACTGAAAGCGCTTACCTTACCAAGGCTTGAATTGATGGTCGCATTGTTGTCGGTCAAGCTATGTAGTAACATTTTGAAAGCTCTAAAATTGAATGTACCGACTTATTACTGGACGGATTCAAAAGTATCCTATTTTTGGATAAAAGGATCCCCTAAAAAGTTTAAGCCCTTTGTCAGAAACAGAATTGAAGAGATCCATAAATTGACCTCACCTGATAACTGGTATCATTGTTCTGGTACTGCCAATCCAGCTGATATAGTTTCTCGAGGATCAAAAATCTCTAGGATAATCAATGATACAACTTGGTTACAGGGACCAGAATGGCTAAGTTTACCTCCTGAGTGTTGGCCAATATCAGAAAACAAAGAAATCGCTTACTCAGATGAATTAGAATACAAAAAAAAAAAACCTTACGATGTTTTGCAGAGCGAGTGCTTAGTCAAAAAACTCGAAAATCCCATAAACATTTCAAAATATAATAATTTAGAGAAACTTTTGAGAATTACCGTTTGGGTAAAGAAATTCCTTATGAAGCTGAAAAAATCAACTGAAGTGCAAGACGTAGTAACAACCGAAGAATTACTCGAAGCTGAAAATTTTTTGATACAATCTGAACAAAAACAATTTTATAAGGTAGAAATAGAATCTCTAAAAAATAGTAAATCAGTGGATAAGACGTCATCCTTATCAAATTTCATGCCCTTTATTGACAAAAACGGGTTGATGAGGTTGGGCGGAAGGCTCGAATTTTCTAACCTGTCCGCAGAAGAGAAAAACCCAATAATTCTCCCCAAACATTCTTGGTTAACTACTCTAATAGTTCGTCAAGAACACGAGAAAATTATGCATGGAGGGACAGCCAGTACTTTGGCAAAAATTAGATCTCGTTTTTGGCTACCTAAAGGTCGTCAGTTGGTCAAGAGTGTTATCAAGAATTGTATAATATGTAAAAAATATTTCTCCAAACCAGCAGACCAGATCACCGCACCATTACCAAAAGACAGAGCTAGTGAAGCACCGCCATTCACAATCTGTGGTTTAGACTTCGCCGGTCCGATCTACATCAGAAATTTTAAAGAAACGCAAAAATCTTACATTGTCCTGTTTACTTGCGGTGTGACTAGAACCATTCACCTGGAACTCGCGTCTGATATGACAACAAATTCTTTTTTGATGGCATTCAGAAGATTCACAGCTAGACGAGAAAATCCCAAAATTATTTATTCTGACAATGCAAAAACCTTCAAAAAGGCCAAAGGTGAACTCGAAATTTTATACAACATACTGACAGACAAAGTATTTTTAAATTTTATTACAAAAGAGAGAATTATATGGAAGAATATTATAGAAAGAACTGCATGGTGGGGAGGCTTCTATGAGCGACTAGTAAAGTCAGTCAAAGACTGTTTGAGAAAAGTAATTGGTAGAGAACTCTTAAGTTATGATGAATTAGCGACTCTGTTGACAGAAGTGGAAGCAGTTTTGAATACGCGACCACTGACGTATGTATATAGCGACAGCGATGAACCAGAACCTCTTACTCCAATGCACTTTTTAAATTTTGGAAAAGAACTTTCATTTCCTATTAATTTTTTTGAAATAATTGAAGATTGTTCAAAGAGATCAACACTCCTGAAAAGAAAAAAATATCAATCTTTACTATTGAAGCAATTGTGGACCAAATGGAAAAAACAATATTTGATGGATTTGAAAACGGCCCATTCCTTGAAAAATCCTAATGCCCATACGCCACTGAAAGTGGGCGATATTGTTCTGATTCAAGATGATGCAAAAAATAAGTTTCTTTGAAAACTTGGTAAGATTCAGACTGCCATTCCTGGAAGAGATGGCAATATTCGTTCATACGAAATAAAAACAGCGAGTGGAATCTTAAAAAGATCCATCCAACACTTGTATCCCTTTGAAATACAAACTGACTAACAAATGACTTTTTGCAGACTTTTTATAAACATTCATAAACTTTTATAGACATTTATTTAGTTTGTTTTTTCTGCATTTAGGACTCTAAATATTTTCTTTCTCTTTTTTAATTTTTAGTCTTATTTATATATAGAATCTTTTTGAATTTTGGTATAAGTAAGTATATGATTTAACTGCAAAAAAAAAATAAATAAATAAATAAATAAAAATAAAATGTGTGTGTTATTTAACTGTCATTATGTTTACTTTGTTTGAATTTAAAGTGTTTTATTTAGAATTTATTGATATTTTGAATTTGACTAATTAAGTGATTAATTAGATATTGTTTGAATTCTTATATTTAGTATTTTGTATTCGAATTTTAAAAATTGTATTAGATTACTGAACCACTGATACGAAAAATTGAATTTTTATGATTTTATGATGGAATTTTGATTTGTGAACTCTTTAAGAGTTCAGGTGGGGAGTGTGAAGAGAAACTTTTTCTCTGCCCCCCATGGCAACGAAGGACGCGCGATGCGCGCGCATTCTACCTTAGAATGCGACTTCGGTATTATTGCTGGAACGATAGGAAGATATGTTTTGATTTCAAAAGCATGATCGCTGTAATTTTTTTTACAGTTTGTTGATGAGGCTAAGCCTCCCTTTTTCGAAAAACCAGATTAAGTATTTATAATACTTATTGTAAATATGTATAGAATCATGTATCTGTAAATATTCATTAAATATTTCAAGAAAAGAATCAGAAAGCACCTCCTTCATTGATTTTATGTTCGACTGTCTTTGAAATTTTCTACACTTAAGTTTGGAAATATATTCATTAATAACCTACTGCGCGTTGAAATACTTTTAAATTGTGAATATGGATTTGAGTGGTGCCTATGTAAAATTTGAGAATGTGAAAATGATGTAAAGTTTAGATTTTATGGGGGGGGGGGGGGCTTGTGATGTGACAAATCGAAACTCTTTTTGCTGATTTTTCATCCCGTAATAGCAACTATACGTCAATATAACAATAACATAAATCAAACATACTCGATTTCGAATAAAATCTTCATCAATAAATAAAATAAAAACATAAATAAATCACAAAGTTAACAGCTATTTAATCGAATTATACGCTTATCTGTATGTAAATGATATTCGTGTTTTAAAATCAGTATGCTTAAAATATAGTTCAATTTTTAGTTTAAAATCTGACGTCATTTTTACTTGCTCTCTGTATTTACTAATATTAATACTCTTTGTATTATTTACAACAAGGCCTCCTTAAAGGGAGTCTTGATTTACAAATGGTTGAAAATGTCCTTTTAATGTCCACTGTGACGCCATATTCATCTTTTTAATTCTTAAAAAAAAAAAAAAAAAAACTATTTTTCACGTGGAAATTTTTCAACTAAAAATAAACATTATGGCTTTTGAATTATTTGCCACAATGAAGAAAAAATTTTACATTTTCTATGAAAAATGTCCGTTGATTCTCGATGAAAAAAAAAGCGAAATTTGGAATTATTAAGAAAAATATTTGAATAATGTAAAAACAAATTGGCCCATGTTACTCTCTGGATTATAATTCACCCATATGCAAAGGCATTTTACCATTTGTTTTTACCCTGACGTCAGACAAACGTTTTTATACTTTAAATTTATAATATCATCAGAATTAGTAAAGAACAAAAAATGAGTGGCATCAGGGACAAAAAGGTGGGAAGAAAAAATGAAAAAGGTATGATCTCCATAGGCTTTTCTATGTTAAATTAACATTGAGAAGTGACACTGGAAATAAATAAGTATTGCGCTGCCGCGCAATACTTAAATAGGACCAACATATCTGTGCGTAACGCGTACGTCATTCTGCGAATGGCAACACTTTGAAATTTAAAATGAAATTTCGGTTTTGCAATTTTCGCTACGGCAAATTTTTAAACTTCTAAACATCGCAAAGTTTCAATTTTTACACCGCCATATAGGGAAAAATTGTACTTTTAAACGCAATTTGTTTGAAAGCTCTATCTCAATTTATTTTTGAGATATTAATTTTTTTATAGTTTTTAGTACCAATTTTGTAATTGTGGCAACTAAAGTAATTTATTTCTATTAAAGGTAAAGGAAAATTAGTCATGGTTTATTTATTTTTATTGATTATATCCTTATTGATGCCATTTTCATATTACAAATAGTAACTTTTTTCTAATTTTTGTAGAGAAAATGACGTCAGCCATAAAAAAAAACACGCATTCTTCTTCATAAATCAAAAGATTAAGGAAGATATTTCAATATTTTTACATTACGCTGATACTGAGTTTGAGACGCTAGGCAAAGTGATTCAGTGAGTAAAATTGATGTCATATTTAAAACAAAACGATCATTTTCTTTGATAAAACTAAATATTTGACCAATACTAAATGGCAAATACTATGGCAACTAAAGGCAAATTTCTGAATGGTAAGTTTTTGCGGGTTCTGAGATTAGAACTTAAAGTCTGTGCGAATGTTCACATGAAAAGTTGTATCGGACAAACGTGACTTTAAGTTTGGAAATACATTCATTAATAATGTATTGTGCATTCAAATACGTTTAAATTGTGATTTGAGTGGTGCGTATGTAAATTTTGAGAATGTGAAAATAACGTAAAGTTTAGATTTTATGGGGGAGGGGATTTTATGATGCGACAAAGCGAAATCCTTTTTACTGATTTTTCATCCCGTAAAAACAAACATAAGAGCCTCAATCGATAACTTCAACATAATTATTGATCTTGATTACGTATTCTAATACAGTTTAATTTTTCAATAATTTAAGCAGTTGAAGTTTGTGGAAATAATATTTTGGTAATATTAGGTTAAAAATATTATTTGTTTTAAGAGTTAGACAACCAATGCAAGATGAATTTTTTATTGTAATTATTTTTGTAGGTTTATTATAAATTCGATCTAACAGTTCCATTCTAAACATTTTAATTCGTCGAATTTCGACGTGTTCCAACTCCTAAATTATAAATAAAATGATGTTTTCCCAGCCACTGAAAACAATAAATAACTTTGAGACGTTAAAAAAAAAGTTGTTCGCGGAAACTGACTTCCAATTAGTTGACCTTGAATATTTAGTTTTTTCGTTTTAGGCGTTTAGAAATTTGAAATTATTAAAATGTTATTATTATTTTTTTTTTTTTGTAAACCCATGTCATGGAAGATAAGGTTAATATTTAAAATAGTCAAGCACAAAAAAAAACCTCTTTTGTGCTATGATGAATAGTTGACAAGTGAAAAGTGATGACGTAAAAAAAACTGATTTCGAGGGATTGTTTCTTATTGTATTGCACTGATATTAACTTATTGCACGACAGTAGGCGTATTTCAGTAAGAATGGTTTTTCAAAACATAACGTTCTTGCTGCATTTTTTTGTTTTTATCCCCATTCACTTTAAATCTCACTGTTGTCAAAATCACTTATTTTGACCCACAATAGACAATGATATATATGGCAAAAGAGCCGTGTGTCTCTGTAAAAAACTATACGACGACTGTTTAAACATTTGAAGTAATGTTGCATAACACCATATACAGAATTCGCGATAATTGGCTAATTTTACGAATATTGAAACCTATAAAGTTCGAATAAGAAAAAGAAAAACACGAAGACAAATATGCCATTTTTTAATCCCAGTGAAATTTATAATGGGACCACTAACAAAACAAGACCTTGGAAAAAATAATATATATGAAAATCGGAATATCCGTTTAAGAATTATTCTTCGATGGGCACACACACATATGTGTGTATTTCCCTCGTTATGCAGATTACAATCCAATAGAATTAGATCCATTAGAATTTTGAATAGAACACAATGAAATTTATAATGGAACAACAAACAGGATAAGATCTTAGAAAAAATAATACATATGAAAATCGGAATATCCGTTTAAGAATTACTCTTGGATAGGCACACGCACATATGTGTGTATTTCTTTCGTTATGCAGATTAGAATCCAATACAATTAGATCCTATAGAATATGATGTGCATTGCACTTATCGTACAGAGACACATAAAAGATTTCGCATACAATACTGTATCCGAAATATTGTCTATTAGGGATTATTGGTGACAGTTTATGGTATGTCCTTTTAAGTTTAACTAAATTTTTGTTCATTATATATATATATATATATATACTAGTTTGATCACCAGGCATTGCCGCCCGTCAGAAAACACGAAAAAACTCAAAAAATTCAAAAATCGATGCAAGAATTTCGAAAAAAAATTCTATTGAAAAGAGGACAAAATTTACAATATTAGGCTAAAAGTTTGAAACCGAATTCCTTTTACGAATGTCAAAAAATCGCCACGGAACACGAAAAAACTCGCATAAAAAATTTCTCAAAAAATTCAAAAATCACTGTTCAAATTCCGAAAAAACTTTATCGGAAAGAGCAGAAAATGTACTACTGGTTTAAAAGATTGATACCCGTAATGTGGAGAAATCTTCGCGAATCGTGAAAAAAAGCTGAAAATCGCATAGTATATTAATTTTAAAAAATCGAAACAAAAAATCCAAAATCGGTTTCGAGATACATTACTAGAAACATAGAGGTACTTTCCAGCCAAATCTTGTAGCTCTTATTGTAGTGGTTTCAACAGAACACAGAGGGCAAATACACAAACTTCTATTTTTATTAGGAGATGCACCCGGTCATCCCGGGTTACAGAATATAGGTGAAAACCATTTTTTTTCTTTTTTAACTGAAAACTTTAATGGATTTTTTACGATAAATATATTTATTTAGATTACCTCTTTACAATAACAAAAAGCATTTCTATATGAAAAATAGCAATTACGTATTCAGATAAAGTTTTGAAATTTTTCAAAAGCAATATTTTCGTTGGTCTTGTGCCAGGACTTAATGGGACAATATCACAAAATACGAAAATTTGAGTCCGCACAATAAAATGTCTATTAAAGGTTTTATAATGCAATTTTATTTTATTTATTTGAATTTTTTACATTCTAATAAAAAATATTCTAAGAAGTATTTCAAGAGATATTATATTCATAATAACAAAAAAATAAAGCAATTAAAAGACTTAAACTTTCAGATTGTCATTTTCCTGGCATGTCATACTGTGATGTGTGAAAAGTAAAAGGCTTTCGGCTATACTGTACAAATATCTTTTTCTAGTTTTTTTTTATTTCTAATTATTAATTATACGTTATATAACACATATATGAGGCAGGTAACAAGTTCCATATTTTACAAATAATTTTCTATAATTAAAATGTGATTGTCACTGAAATGAATGTCATTTTCCTGGCCTGCTCATTTTAGTTCTTTATGAGGTATAAAGATGGTGCTGAAGAGTAATTCGTCTTGTTCTTGACTAGGGCTGGATTAATTATCAATATATCGGTCAAATATTGATATTTTTTAACTATCGCAATAACAATATGTAAGCTCTGACTCTAACGATATATCTCAATAGCGATATCTAATCTCTGGCTCTACTTATATATCCCAATAACATTTTTTCCGCACCACGACTTCGAACCGTAAGAAGAAAAAGCGCCGAATATTGCGTAACCAATAACTTCTTCAATCCTTTCTCTCATCCGATAGATGCATTTATTCGCAGCCCCGCTTTATTCTAAATTCCCTCCCGTGATAATCTGTCTTTCGTTGATATCCCAGACCCAGACTAATTCATATTCTAATATATCAACATACATACAGGGATGTAGTGGAGGGTATACGGGGGTATACGCCGTATACCCTCTGGATTTTTTTAAGGAACACCGTATACCTTCTGTTTCTCAAAAAAGCTATGGTATATGCACTCTAGGGTATACGCTCTGCTTTGAGCGTATACTCTCTGCTTAGAGCGTATACCCTCTTTTTTTTTTTACCACTACACCACTGCATACATATGTCCGTTCGTTACTGAATAATGGTTTAATCGTCGTTGTTTTAATTTCGCTGCTACTATTGGTTTATACATATTAGAACATATCAAGTCTTTGATACGTCCTGGCCAATGACTTCTTCAATCCTTTCTCTCATCCGATAGATGTATTTATTCGCAGCCCCGCTTTATTCTAAACTCCCCTCCCGTGATAATCTGTCTTTCGTTGATATCCCAGACCCAGAATAATTCATATTCTAATATATCAACATACATATGCCCGTTCGTTATTGAATAATGTTTTAATCGTCGTTGATTTAATTTCGCTGCTACTATTGGTCTAGACATATCAGAACATATCAAGTCTTTGATACGTCCTGGCCAATGAGCTAGGACATCTGTTCAATGTTGAGTCAATAATTGTCTATAGGCTTCATTCAATGCTCGTTCGTATGGTCGTCTCGAGCGAGTTATCGGTAGTGATTTTATATTTTATAGTAAGATGAACGTACGGTGTCGGGTAAATTTCCCGAATTATAATCAAGTGATTTCAAAAAAAGAGGCTAAGAGTAACGTGTGGCAATATTTTGGATGCCCAGGTAATGAAAATGGTGAAGTAATAAATGAAAAAATTGCAGTATGCAGTATATGCGTTCGACCGGTATCTGCAAAAGCTACTTCTAATTTATGGAGCCATCTTAGATATAATCATCCTCTACAATATGATGGGCTAAATTCAAGGTAAGAATTGATTTACTTTATTTTACTGATTTACTTTATTTATATGATTTACTTTACTGATTGATTTTATTGATAATATTCACACGGGCGTGGAAATTAGTTAAACGAATTCCAGTTGTAATTTTTTCAATGAAAATTTATTTCTGATTTTTTTTAATTATATAATTTATCTAATTTTAAATAAGACAAAAAAATCCTGTTTTAAAAAATGACATAAATGAGCAAAAAGATAAAAAAGAACAATAAAAATAAAAAATATTACTACATCCGGGCCTTATTTTTAAAGTCTGTAAATGTAATATTATTAAATGCCATTATACTGGATGTCTGCAAACCGGGCTGAAACGCTTGGATTAATTTCGTGTCATTAGACTGAAGCCGTGTTTGCTTTTGCTCTGGACATGCAGGCTGGGTCGGCCTTTTTTTCTGCTCACTCGGGGTGTAGTGCGGCACGGGTCGCGTCTTACCAGAGCCAAACCCGAAAACTCTGCTTAAAGTCAACCCGACCGACACCCGGCACACTTCATCACAAACTCGAAGTGGAAGATAATAAATTCATATCTTAATACAATATAAAAAAGAATTATTCTGTAATATCAAATTTATCTTTTTAGTACAAAATTGAATACATATACCATTAATGTTCAAATATATAGTTTTTTTCATAAAATATATTCCTGACTTTCTTTTAAAATGGTTGGTCAACACAAACCGCGTGTCGGGTCGGGTTCGGGTAATATCGGGTAACCTGAGACGATGCAAGAATCTAATTTGAAGACTGGGTCGGGTTTGAACTTTTTTCCAGTATACGTCGAATTGATAGTTTCCCTTACTTCACTTTCTCTCTCTCTCTTTTGGTAAAAATAATAGTTATATAATACATTTCTAATAGAAATTTTGAAGTTTTATTTTTGCTTCAAAAACTACAGAGTAATAATTTAAAAATCTAAATCTATTTTCTTTTTTCATTGTTTAAAAGTTTTGATTTCCTTTAACCACATTTTCCTTTCATTTTAATTTACATTAAAAATTTTATAGGTTTATGTGCTTATAATTGCTTAAGTGATCAGATCAAGATCACTAAAATTGATATACCATGTTCTATGGCCGGCACAGACGCACAAATAATCTGAAAAATCATGTACTTGAATTTTTATACATAAATATACAGTACAAAATTCGAAATCCAGTACCCACTGGACCTTGGCGATTCCGAATTTCGTTTCATTTTAATTTTAAAATATATATATCTACCGCCGCCCCCCTCCCCACATCCTCTCCCAAAATACAAAACAGTGCATGATTTACGTCAAGAACGCGTTTTCAATACTAAAAAACCATAATATTAAAGCAGATGTTTTAATAGCGAATTTTTTTAATGTAAGAAAAAAAAAAAAATCTATCCACATTGAACACTCTCTTTCCCCGCAAATTATTTACATCAGAAACACGTTTACAATACTGGAAAAATATAGTACTGAAAAATAATAAAACTAAAGTAGATATTTGAGTTAAAAAGAAAAAATAAACAAATAAAAGCTCTATCCATGGTTTCTTTCTGCTTTGCAAAACATAATGATCTGATTGTGTAAACATATGACTTCCGATTTCTGGGAGCGAGATGAATAAACGAAAATAAACCGCAGGTGCTTTCCTGCTTTGCATTCGAAGTTTCGGAAGGCGTTGTAACTTTCTAATAAATAATTAAATTTTAATAAAAATTTGTTACACAGCCTAATTTACTATTATTTCAACTAGCTGAAAATTTGAAAGAAATCGGTCAATTTCCATAGGAGATATGGATTTATTGATTATTATTATTATTATTTTAACAGTAAGGAAAAGAAGATTTTGATTTTCATTCTTTTTCTTTTTTTGTTTACTTGCAACTCAATAGTTTTTTTCTCTGCACTTTAGCACCGCAAACTTGATGACACTTTCACGGAGTCCTTTTTATACTATTAGAATTTGAATAGTGTGTTCTCGCGCTAAAATGAAGGGGGGGGGGGGAGTTTTCTGTCATCACGGCTTTTTAAAAAGCCATCCGGACAAGGCGTGGGTATCTATAAGGTGTATATTCATTTGGAAATAATTATATGATTATTAATGTTTTAAATTTTTTTGTTTATTAATCTTTTAAAATAAATGTTATGAGTATTTTCATAAATTTAACCCCTTCGCGACGGGAGTCTTTTACGAAATGTTTATTACTTTGCTACCGGTTTTAAAAAACAGAAGTTTCTGCCTATTCAAATCGGGGAAATGCTCGGATTAAATAAGGCAAATTTTACAGTAAAATTTTACTGGTGAGGATAAACGAGGATCCTTAGGCCTATTTCCGGCACGTATACGTGTCGCTCGTCCCCAAGGGGTTAAAATGCAATGATCTCTTTGAACTAACCAAGACTCTCTGATTTCGAACTTTTTGAAATCTAATGCAGAATATCAATTGTTTTGTTTATGTATTTTTTTTTTTTTGTTAGCCAATAACTTTATTTTATTTCTATTTTTTTCATTTGCAACATTTCTTTTTCTTCTTCTTCTTCTTCTTTTTTTTTTTTTTTTTTTTTTTTTTTGCTTTTAAATTCAGTGGCACTTTCCAAATAAAAAACAGATTTAAATATCAAACCGAGTATTTTGCGTAATCAAATAGAATTTTATGGTAAGTTTTTCTTTTTTGTTAGTTTCTTTCTGGAAAAATATGTTGTTATGGATCTAGATGTTATTTACAAAATATTTATAAAAAGTGAACTTTACTTAGCATAGGTCTATTTCCAAATGGGATTTGAATATGTATATTTTAAAAATTTTAATGCTTTATTCATCCATAGATAAACAAATATGAAGGTATAAAGACAGAGAAATTTTCTAAATATTTAAACTATTAAGAATGTATTGATACTCTTAGAAAAGATTAAAAAATAAAATTTCTGCTGCATCTGTCATTCACTGAAGACTATTACGAGTACATGCAATTATGACATTAAATCTGTTTCAGTTTTTGCTTTTCAATTATTTTAATTATTTTAAAATCATCAACGTCTTAAAATTGAGAACATTTTAGTTTATCTACTAAAGTTTTTTTAAATAATATTCTCCGTTTACGCGATAAAATTAAATAGTTAAAAAGTTATTCTTAAATAATACATAAAACAGGAAGAATCGAGAACAAGCTAAAGAAAATCACTATGTAATCAATGATATAAGTGCAAATAGATACCGAATATTGGTTCCTTTTTCTAAAGTATTTATTTGTATCATATATAATGTATATATATATATATATATAAAGAATATTGCGTGAGCAAATAGGTATAAAACATTAATTCTTTGCTTTCTACAGCTATTTGCAATAAAATTATTCCTACTATACCATTTGTCTTTAGAAATAAGAAATTTTTCTATTCCCTCACACTTTAAAGTAGTTATCGCGATATAACACCGATATTGATATTAACTCGTTGATATATTGCGATATTAAATTTTTGATATCGTCCAGCCCTATTCTTGACATAATTCAAATCAGAAGTAGTAAAACCATCGCTCCAGCAAGATCTTTTAGATATTTCTTTGAAAATAGTGTGTTTAAAGGCTTTGTAAAAATTGAGTAGCCTTTTATTATGTCATTTTCCAGGCTTCAATAAATTACAAATAAAACTGAACATTACACGGAATTTGAGGTACTATAGAGGAAACATGTTCCTTTAAACGAAATTCAAATGTTAGATCTAAAAAAAAAAAAAAAAAAAAAAGGAAATTGTCATTATCCTGGCATACATATGCCAAGAAAATGACATATAATTATAATTACATAAAAATGAACTTAAGCTCTTCAAACTTTAAAAATTTTACGCGCAATTTTCTTTATTCAGCTGCTCAACTAACATTTTTAAAAGAATCAGAAGCTTTGAAACGATTTAAATTTTCAAAAAATTTTGTTTTCAAAATCTCACATTTTGTGATATTCACCCTAATAGAACAAGAAATCGCCAAAGATCGCTTTTTACTGCGCCCTTTTTTGATTCTGATAACTTCAGTGTCTTTAACGCTTAGTTGGATTACATGTTTCAAATTTGTGTTTCATTTATATTTTATTATTTTATTTATATTTCGATGAAAAGTTTAATGTAAGCTATGTAATATAAGCCAAGAACAAATGCTTTACTATTTATATTAATTAAAATGCAAACAGATTTATATTCCGTAATTGTCTGTACCCGATAGAGATCAGATTTTAAAAAAGCGTGTTTTAAAATTATTTTTATAACAATAAAAATTGAATAAATTTCGATTCATTTTTCAAACAAATTGCGATACAGTTTTCAAAAAAATTGCATTTGAAAGTATATTTTCCCCTCTATTCGATGGTGCATTTGAATGCGATTTTTAAAAGTTAAAAAAATTTTAGTAAAAGTTAAATTTAATCGTCTGGTGTTGCCACCATCAAAATGACATCAACGTTGCCGATGGACACGTTTGTCTTTTATAACATCGATAGATATACACAAATCTTTCTCATAGAAGATGCTTAATAACCGGAATAAATTAGCACTATAGTTCTGCTTGCGCAGTAACCATATACATTCCCTAAAAAAAGCTTTCTACGCATTGCTACCCTCACCAAAAACGGAACTGCAAAGGAATGCAGAACTCTCACCGCTGATGCCTGTAAATGTTGTTTTACCTTTCGTTGAGTATGTATGCAGTCAAATGCGCAGATAGGGAAAAGTCAACACTTAAATTAGAAACAACACCTGATGAAAGAATATGATTTATAGTGTTATTTCTTCTTTTTATTTATTTATTTATTTATTTACTTTTGTATTTTAAAGGAAATGAGTGAAAGGCATGTATTTTAAATGTATGTAACATATGCATTTTAAATATATGAGTTTTACATGACAGTTGTGTATTTTAAATGAAATAAGTAAAAAGCGTTATATTATAAATGTGTGTAATATATGTATTTTAAATGTATGAGTTTTAACCCTTAAATGCCGGGTATTTCTTTTCTGCAACATACCAATTTAGGGTTCTAAAATACTATTAAAATAATATTGAAGCTATAATGCCTAATGTTGCCAATAAAATACATTCTGAAAATATTATTAAATCGATTTTCAACATGTATATGGCAACACTTGTGCTGTTTAAGAATAAAGATAGAATTATTTTTTTAATTGTTGCTACTTGTTCTTTTTGTTTTGTTTGGAAGCTTGCGAAATACCCTATTTTGTTCTGCAGTGAGCAAGTAAAATTCATTTCTTATTATAGTTCCGAAAATTCTTGTGTGTTTAATATTATAGAATTTTATCAAGGAAAATTATTTTTCTTAATTAAAGACAAGTATTTCGGATTAGAAACCAACTGTTTTTTAGCCGTAAACCATACTTAAAACAAAATAGGATTTTTTAAAGTACTTTTCCCATGATTTATTTAAAAAATGAAAGCTGAAAAACATTATTACAATGATTTTTGAAAGATCAGGCATTTAAGGGTTAAATGACAGTTATGTATTTTTAAATGAAATGAATGAAAGGTTAATATTTTATATGAAATGAATACAATAGGAGTTATGTTGACGAGAAGAATATTTGGCAATTTTTGATCTGCACCAGGCTAAGATAAAAGTACCGAAAAACAAATGATAATTTAAAATTTACGACTTTTCCGATGAGGGTAGCAATTTTCGTTGAATTTCTTGAGGAACTTGCTGATCTTTGAAATGTTTACAAAGATTCAATATAATCTGGTAATTGAAAACGTAGAAGGTTATAGAACCTCGACCATGGCACCAGGAATTTTCCTTTTATTTTCAGAAGCTCTTTTTGGAGAAGCTACAAAAAAAAAAAAAAAAAAAAAAAAAAAAAAAAAAAAAAAGTCAGAAAATAATATTTTTTCGAAGTTTACAGAAGCATTTCTGAAATATAGGGTACTCCTTGCTGCCGTAAATTTCAGACAAGTCGTTTCTATTAAGGGGTCTCAGGACTCTTAAAATTGGTAAAAATGAAAAACAAAAGACCATTTTCAACATTTAATACCTTAAAATGCATTTAATTTTAAGACACAATTTTAATTGGGATAAAAGATATAAGTATGTTCTTTCATTTCATACATTTAAAAAATTGCAAAATGCACAATTAGCATTTACCGGGGACTCCAAACTGTCAGACATTTGACAAACAAAAATTCGGCGTAACAGATTACGCGCAGGATTATAAAATAAATTTTGCAACTAGAAGGAAAATTTTGATGCCTACGAATACTTCAGATTATAATAATTACCCTGAACCTAAATAAATTTGCATTTAAAGCATTTTTATATTTTTAATACAAAGTTGTATTTAGCTGATGAAAAATTTAGAAAATTTCACCAATATAATCACCTAAATGTATATATATATATATACATTTTAACAATAAAAAATAAATTTTAGATTCAGTTTACACAGGCTTATAGGATAATATGTTTTAAAAATTGTAATAAAAAAGATATTCAGAAGTTTTTGAGATATCGTGCGCGTTTTGTCCAAAAACGTCATTTAGAAAAAAATGACTTCGAAATTTTCGAAACGCCGCTTCAGCAATTGAGCGGGTATAATTCTAAAAACCATAACTTCCGTTCTAATGGGAATTTCAAGGAAACAATTATATCAAAATGTCCAGAAAAGATAGGAGTTTAAAGTCTAAAAAAATTAAAATTTCGAAAATTTTTAAGGGGTCCTGAGACCTCTTAATTGTTAAAACTTGTCGGCTTCTGACGTTTGTGATTGATTCTTTATCTAAATGTTTCTGAAGATAGCACAACGCTTTCAGAAACGTAAGTAACTAGACCGTTACACTACATTTTCTTAAACTTTTCTTTTACAACAGTAAATGATCAGTGATCTCACTTTTTATTCGCGCGCGTGTGTGTGTGTGTGTGTGTGGGGGGGGGTTGTAATACGAGGTCTGTTCAATAAATAATGGTCATGATTTTTTTTATATCAATATATCCTCACTCAACGTCTAAATTTGAATAGTGCTTTTCAAAGTAGTGCGTATTCAATGCAATGCACTTATCTCACATTTTTCCACACATCAGAGACATGCTGGAAACCACTTTTTACTTACCCATCATGCGTAGTATAGGGTAAGTCTTGTAATCGTTTAAAAAATCGAAAAAACTTTTTGTCAGATTTTCACGTTTCAAACACTGGAGATTCCGAAAAACATATTTTTAGAAAAGAAAAATTGCTGTCCGTCTGTGTGTCTGTAAACATTCTACCTCCCAAACAAATTGAGATAGAGACTTGAAATTTGGTGTGCACTTAGTATATAATAATGGAAAGAAGTCTATTAAATATCATTAACCTCGATTATCCGAACTATTATTTTCGGATTCTCGAAGTATTCGTTCTGATAAAAGGTATATAAGTTTTCAAAATTGTTTATTTTAAAGAGAAAATATAAAAGACAATAAAAAATCATAAATTTTGCATAAGGAATCAAACCAATCGGATAATTAGTTGTCGAGATATTTGTAATCATATTTTCCACACTCTTCGATTTTTCATGACCCTGTATTTCATTCAAATTTCAATTCAAAGATATATTTTAATTGGAAATCAAATGCTTAATCCGACTCAGTAAACTGTTTGTTAATATGATTATCATTTTTGGAGTTATAAAGATGTTTCTTTTATGCAATTCGGCACTACTTGTTTATTCCGTCGACCAAAAAACTGTCACCAAACTATAAGATTAAATGCCAATAATAGCTTATCGTAAATGTCGCATTCACTTGACATTAAACACCTGACACGTGTTTGTTACGTCATCAAGGGATTTTTAATTCAACGTTTTATTTGTTTTTTTATTAATTTATTTGTTCTTTCGTTATTTAAAATAAAAATTATGCCAATTTGTATAAGTTTTCGAGTAGTTTGGCGATTTATACAATTTGTCGAAATGGATCGACGGAACTGAGAAAAAAATTCTTTTGAAATATTGGTTTTCAAAAAATGAACTAGTATCCTTGATAGTGCCAAGAATCACCAAAGATGTAAAACGATTTAAGCGAACATTTTTTTGTTTGCTTATTTCATTATTAAATAACACAAAATAAATGAGTATTAATAGTAAGTATATAATGTACATGTACAGCCGTGGGAAAAAAAAAGTAAACACCCCCTACTAACTCCTGAACAAATTATCGTAGAAGAAAGTTACTGGTACCGAACGATTGGAAATAAAGTCCACTTTTAAAGGATGTATATAAAATTTTCTTAGGGGGCCATCTACACATTAAAACGAACCCAAACTTTGTTTTTTTTCAATAGCAGTACACATTTCTGACAGCATAAATTAACTCTACACCCTTCAGTTAGTCTAAAAACAAATTTTTATGCAATTCGTACCATAAGTTTCTGAGAAATTAATTATTTTAAAACGAGCGTATTTTAAGGGCTGTATCCAAATTGAAGTTCGGTATTCGATTGTTAACCGAGAGAGCTCCCTTCTTGATCAAGGCACCTTAAGCAGTCAATTAAGCCTGCTAGATTACTAGAAGAAATTATAAGAAATTTAAAAATATTTAGTCACTTCTATCGTAGACGGCCCCTTAAACCATCATTTTGCCGTTTTTTAAGCATAACTTGAAAACTACTTGGAATAAAATTGTGAAATTTTGGATTTCAATAAAGCAGGACTTAATAAATCTGAATCCATCAAAAAAATTGTAGGTTGCAATTCATAATTTTTTTTTAATATTAATTTCGTAATTCATAATTCATATCATAAAATTATAAAAATTGCAAATTCAACGTATTTATGTTGGGATAGATTAGTATTATTGCTGCACAAAAAATTAGGACATTAGGATCATAATTTCAGAAGTTATAAATAAAAATATGAAAATGTAATTTAACATTAGAAGCGCTAAATTTTGAATGTTTATAATTCAAAAACTTATTATTCAAATGACTTGGAATTTGGTGTCTAGGCATACTTTGAACCAAAGATTTGAAATATCTCGTTAAAATTGGCTATTGCCATTGAAAAAAATGAAGTTTGGATTCGTTTTAATATGTAGATGGCCCCCTAAGCAAATTTTATATACGTCATTTAAAAGTATACTTTATTTCCAATCGTTCGGTATCAGTAACTTTTGTCTACGATAATTTGTTGAGGAGTTAGTAGGGGTGTTTACTTTTTTTTTTCCACGACTGTACAAGTACATAGTTGCCAAGCCTCCCGTTTTTTACAACCACTATTTCCGTATAGAAAAATTCGCCTTAAATAATCTCAGTACGTAGTACCCACAATTCAGTAATAGAGCATTAGTATGCATTAAAAATATTTAAATATACGTTTAAATTTTATTTTGGAACCACAACGCATTTTATAAATAGTTTACACATGTTTTATTTTCATATTTCATATTATGCATATCCATGATGGGTAAGTATTACGGTGGCCCCACGGGCGTACCCAATGGCTGATGGGGCTACAGCCCCCCCCCCTGCCCGAAATTTTCGAAAATGATATGAAAAAAGTGTTGATTTTTTTTCTTTCTTTTTTGGAAGTTTCTTTAATTTTTTTCTATCATACAGCCTACTAACCGTTCTCATTAGTCCCATATTAGACCACATTGACACCAAAGAAGAGAAAGGTGACTGATGGTGTTTCCCCCCCACCCCCCCACTTCTCCCGAAATATTCGAAAATTAAATGAAAAAAGTGTTTTTTCTTTAATTTTTAGATAAATCTGTAATTTTTTTTTTCGGTCATATGGCTAAATAGCCATTCTCGTTAACCCCCCTATTAGGCCACATTGACATCACAGTATACTCATAGATGGGGAGGGGGCTGATGAAATTACAGCGCCCTCATCTCGATATAGTCGAAAATGAAATAAAAACATAATGCTGATTTTTTTTCCTTTCTGTTTGAGATAAATTTGCATTTCCCTCTCTATCATTCAGCAGACTAGCTGCTTCCTTTTCTTTAGTTCCATATTAGGCCACAGTGACACCACATTAAACCCAAAAAGGTGGAAGGGGACTAATTGGGTTGCTGCCCCCTCCCAAAATAGTCGAAAATGAAATAAAAAAGTGCTTATTTTTTCTCTTTTAGTTTGAGATAAATTTGTATTTTTCGCTCTATCATTCAAGAGACTAGCCACTCTCATCTCTTTAGTTCCATATTAGTGCACAGAGACATCACATTATACCCAAACAAGTGAAAGGGGGTAATGGGGTTACAGCCACCCGCCTCCCCCCCCCCCCCCCAAAAAAAAAAAAATAATACTCGAAAATGAAATGAAAAAATATGCTGATTTTTTTTCTTTTTTGTTTGAGATAAATTTGCAACTTTGTTTTCTACAATATAACGAACTAGCCATTCTGGTTAGTGCCATATCAGCGCACAGTTATACCACAGCATGCCCAACGAGGGGGAGGGTATGCTGTGATGGGGTTACAGGTTGTCTTATGAAGTAGTCGAAAATGAAATGAAAAAGGTGCTGATTTTTTTTCCCTTTCTGTTTGAGATAAATTTGTAATTTAGTTTTCTGTTTTACTGCGGATTAGTCATTAGTCATTCTCGTTAGTCCCATATTAGTCCACATAAACACTACAGCATGCACAAAAAAGGTGAAGGAGATTTTATTTTCAGATGTGTGGAGAACAATTTTATAGATTTTAAGCTACAATGACTTTCTTTTAAATAAAAGTATATTAGACAAAAAAAAAAAAAATCATTAACACTTTTCAACATATTTCGGCGTCAGGCGGCTTCAGGATCGGACCTGTGCCTACCCCCCTCCTCTAGAGGTGATTCTCAGTTAAAAAAATTCTGAAATTCACAACAAATTTTCTGAAAGGTTACAGCAGAGTAGGGGAAGGAGGAATATTCCTACCCGGCGCTAATTATTTTTTTTGCAGTTTGGGTTAACTCTGTTTTCATTTCAGACCGATTTTAGGCTGAGTGTAGATTCCTGCAAGTTGGATTCGAGTTAAACAGACTTTTAAAAAGTTAGTTCATTATGTTATTTCAGTTTAAAACTATACCTATAATAATAAACATAGTCGTTTGTATATGTGCTGTTTTCTAAAGAGACCGCTACGTTTTTTCCGTGACCCTCTAATAAAATTCAGGTTTTTATCACGAGCCTTTGACGAAATTCACAGTTTACCGCGATCCTTTGACGAAATTTGCTTCTTTTTCCTCGTCCCTTTGACGAAATCCACGTTTTTTCCGCGGCCCTTTGACGAAATCCGTGCTTTTCCGCGGCCCTTTGACGAAATTCGCATTTTTCTGCGGCTCTTTGGCAGAATACGTGTTTTTTTCCCTCGATCCTTTGACGCGTTTTTTTTTTTTTTTTTTTTTTTTTTTTTTTGCGATAATTTGACGAAATTCTCGTTTTTTCCGCGATCATTTGTGGAAATTCGCGTTTTTTCCACGATCATTTGTTGAAATTTTTTTCACGGCTTTCTGACGAAATTCGCGTTTTTTCCGCGGCAATTTCACGAAATGCGATTTTTTTCTGCGGTCTTTTGACAGAATTCGTGTTTTTTTCGCGACCCTTTGACGAAATTCGCGTTTTTTTTCTTGATCCTTTGACGAATTCGGCTTCGAATGCGGCCCTTTGGCGGAATACGTGTTTTTTCGTGATCCGCTGTCGAAATTCGCTTTTTTCCGTGGCCTTTTGACGGAATACGTGTTTTTTCGTGATCATTTTTCGAAATTCATGTTTTTTCCGTGGCTTTTTGACGAAATTCGCGTTTTTTTGCGATCCTTTGTCGAAATTCACCTTTTTCCGTGTTCCTTTGACGAAAGACACTTTTTCTGCGTTCTTAGACAAATTTCGCGTTTTTTCGAGGCTTTCTGATGAAATTCGCATTTTTTTTCGCGATCCTTTGACAAAATTTGATTTTCCTCCTCGTTCCTTTACGGAATACGTGTTTTTTTCGCGATCATTTGTCGAAATTTGCGTTTTTCCGCGGCTTTTTGACGAAATACCTGTTTTTTCCTGATCATTTGTCGAAATTCGCGTTTTTCCCAGCTTTTTAACGAAATTCCGTTTTTTCGCGATCCTTTGTCGAAATTCGTTTTTTTCCGCATCTTTTTGACGAAATTCCGGTTTTTTTCATGGCCCTTTGACGAAATTCACTTTTTTCTGCGGTTCTTTGACGAAATTCGCATTCCCCCCCCCCCCAAGCTTTTTGACGAAATTTGCGTTTTTTTCGCAATCCTTTCACGAAACTAATTTTTTCTCCGAGGCCGTATCGTGGAATACGGGTATTTTTTCGCAATCATTTGCCGAAATTCGCGTTTTTTCCGCGATCTTTTGTTAAAATTTGAGTTCATTTTTGTGACCTTTTGCCGAAATTTGCATTTTTTCCGCGATCTTTTTCGAAATTCGCACTTTTGACAAATTTTGCGTTTTTCCGTGGCCTTTGAAGAATCTTTTTCGCGTCCCTTGACGAAATTCCCGTTCTTTTGCGATCATTTGACGAAATTAACTTTTTTCCGCGGCCCTATACGTGTTTTTTCGCAATCATTTGTCGAAATTCACGTTTTTCAGCAACCTTTTAATGAAATTCGCGTTTTTTCTGCAGCTCTTTGACGAAGTTCGCGTTTTTCAGCGGTCATTAGATGAAATTCGCGTTTCCTCCGAATTCATTTGATAAAATTCGCGTTTTCTTCTCGATCATTTGACGAAATTCGCGTTTTCTCCACGATCATTTGATGAAATTTGACTTTTTTTCGCGATCCTATGACTAAATTCACGTTTTTTCACGGTTCGCAATTTATCCGCGACCCTTTGACAAAATTCGCAATTTATCCGCAGCCCTTTGACAATAGGATCGCGTAAAAAACCTTAATCTTAAAAAACCGGTAAAGAACCTTGAACCTTAAAAAACCCGTAAAAATCCTTGGAGATCTTATTCAGCAAACGATTGCCGAAATTGATTTTTTTTTTTTTTGCCGATCATTGGTCAAAAACCGCAATACATTTTCAAGTCTGAATTTTATTACTGATAACCGATTTTTTTAAATTTTCGAAATCTCATGCCTTAAATTTTATGAAAATCCGGCGGAACAGAATCACCCCCCCCCCCTCTGGCTATGGCTTTATTGTTAAAAATGATTTGTGTTTACAACACAATTCAACGTTTTTCGTAATATATGGAACATTATGGGAATTTAAGTCACCCCCCCCCCCCGAAATAAAATCCTGGGTACGCCACTGGGTGGCCACCAACGATTAGTTTAAATAGGTCCCTCAAGATCGATTCTGGCGTCTTCAGCAATGCTTCTAATGATGAAAAATACTTTTCACAAAGGTATTCTTTCACATTAGGGAATTCATCTCATCTTCCTGTAACACCACCTTCAATTTTGACCAAACTTACACGCGAACGTCCTGTTGTTCGTGTATGAAGAGTCTCAGAACTCACTGCGCACAAGCACGTCTCATGTTGACCTTTCTATTACTATCGTGTGGGTAGCGCGGACTTATAGCTGAAATATTTTAAACAGTTATCATATCTAACGATCTTCTCTGACAATAATAGCGACGGTATTAATGTTGATTTCTGTAAGCCTAGTTACAGGAACTCCGGGTCCATCTTCCTTTGAAGATGATTGTTTTCCACTTCCTTAAGGGGGCTGGTCACTCAGCTTCGGAATGCTCCTCCGTAATGTTAAGCCTATGGACTTTCGATGGATTCGTATATTTAAAATATCTTCTCGGGAAATTCATATTTTTAACATCTTTTTTCTGCGCACAGTTCATAAAAGATGTCTCCTTGTTTTTCTTAGTTTTCAAAATATTTCTAAAATCTATGCTGAATTTAATATTTTATATGTTAAAAGCGGACGAATTGTGAGTAAGATTTTAACACCTCATATAAAATTAAGTCTATACTTTAGAAATATTTTGAGAAATAAAAAGAAAAGAGACATATTTTTTAGGAAGTGTACACAAAAAAATTGAAGTTAAAAATATTAATTTCCCGAGGGGATATTTTAAATATACGAATGCATCCAATGCACATAGGCTTTACATTAGTGAGAGGAAACCGGAAGCTGAGTGACCAGCCCCCTTAAAATCTCAAACCATCTTCTAACAATGCTGCAAGGAAAAAAATAATTTTTTCAGCCGAAAGCAAAATTTCCAACAGGCAGGAGCATACTGTTCATTGCGTGTTGCCTGTCTCCATCGTTCTTATTAGGCGGTGCGGAAGGTATCTGAACTTCCATGGCTGCCACTGACATACTACTGGAGATAAATTAAAAAAATAATTACCACGTATTCATTACCCATTAATCTAACAGTGGAACATAAAAGTAAATGTGTTTGCAATAAAGTATGCTAATAAAAAAAAAAAAAAACATGTTCATTCTTTATTGAACAGCCCTCGTATATTAATCATGTAAGGTTGTAGTCATTATTCAGAAAATCTAATCCATTAACGTGAGTTACCTTTTTATACAGTAGAATTCCAGTTATTCGAATGATTACCAAACACCCAGATAAATATTATGAAATAAAAATTTCATTTCGGAGAGGAAAAAACTTACTGAAATACGAATTTATGCATTCGTTTGTAAAAATATAATTTCCTTTGAATTTTTCAAATCTACATTTGGATAATTCTAAGTCGGTATTTAAGGTTTAAGGCGAACAATTAATTTTGGTGGACATGTTCACTAACATATCTAAATATATGTGTAAGTAACACATTTATTTTCATTTTAAGTTGTTTCCAGTAAAAGTGATCTTATTAAAACATAAGTTTAATTCAAATTGAATGCATTAGACCTACTATTTTATTCAACTAAAGCTGATTTTAAAGATTTTTCATTTCCATACATACACTTTCCAACAAAGCTGAAAAGTGTTTATGAATTCGGTTTGTCTGTACATCTGTCTGTCTGTCCAAGCTCTACCTCACGTAAATAGACTGGTATTTTTTGCAATTGAAATATGATAATGGTGTTTACCATGGCATGTTTGGTATTAAATATGAAGTGCGTAGCGTTAATAGTTCGTTTACAGGGACACTCAAAAGACTTCCGTTAGATTAGGGTCAATGGAGAAAAATCGTTTGCAGTGTATTTTAATAACGTAACGCTATTTCATATGTATTGAAATTTATATTATATCACTGGATTTCATTACAAGATGATTACTATAGAATAGGGCATTCGTAGCATTTATCGTTCATTTACAGGGGCACGCAAAAGAAATCGGTTGCAGTACTGTCTTTGAGCAATCATTGCTGAAAGTGCGTTTTCAATTTCGGTATGCGCTTTTAAATTTTACTATTTTTTTGCATGTTACTCGTTGTGTATAAGTTTTATGCCTCGTGTGCAAAGCTGCACAAAAGAATTCACATTGCATTCTCCTTATAGCAGAAACTGCTGAAGGAGAATTTTCAACTGTGGTATATATTTTCTAACTGAACTAATTTTTGCATGTATGTAGTTCATACAGACAAATCTATATATCCTATACAGGACTGCTAAAAAAATTCGGATAATTTTCCAACTGTGTATGGGAATTATTGAAATTGAGTTTATAAATGTGTTATGCATTTCCAAATGCTTCAATTAGACATGCTATTTCAACGTAATTAAACGGTCAGGTTTTGTCACATTATTCTGAATGTGTTGGAAAGAGTTTCATAATCTGTGCTAGAAACATGATTTTTTTTTATTTTATGATTGTCCGAATTCCTAGATATGTAGATTGCGTTTATATCTATTAACACCGATGCCCATTTTTCGTAATGTTGGAGTGCTTTGAATCAGCATTTATGCAGTAATAGATTATATAATAGTTATGATATGAGTTTGAAAATTACCATTTAGAAATATTTGTATACTACCGTTTTTAACACTTCTCAACATAGTTAGAAAAGTGTTTAAGATTTCTGTTTGTCTGGCCGTCTGTCTCCTGGTCTACGCTCTAACTAGCGTAAATTATTCGGATTACCATGTAGTTGATATATGTTGTTGAGGTTGACTATGACAAGTTCGGTATTGAAAGTGAACTATGTAGAATTTATAATTCGTTTACAGGGACTCTCAAAAGAATTCCGTTACATTATGGTATATGGGGAAAAATCGTTTTGCAGTGTATTTCGATGATGTTGCCCCATTTCAAACATAGTAAAATCGATCTATAACACTGCGGTGCTCTACAAGATACTTACTGTAGAATAGAGGGCTAGCATTTATCGTTAGGGACACAGAAAAGAATTCGCTTACAGTACTGTTTATGAGCGATAATTGCTGGAAGAGCGTTTTTAGCTGTGGTATACGCGTTATGAAATTTATTTATTTATTTATTTATTTATTTTTTTTTTTTTTTTTTGCATATTTCTTGTTGCGTATAAATTCTATAAATTGATATTTAAGTAATTAAAAATTTATACGTGCGTATGAATAAAATATCGTATACAGGGTTGCACAAAAGAATTCTAGTACATTACCGTTTATTTAATAAAACTGCTGAAGAGGAATTCTCAACAGTGTTATACGTTTCCTAAGTAACTAAATTTTGGCATACTATATAGCAGATATACAGATCTATAGATCATATACAGCGTTGTACATAAGGATTCGGGTGTTTTTCTAACTATAGATTATTCATGCTGAAATTGCTTTTTTTAAATACGTTATGCGTCTTGTAAATTTTCTAATTAGATAGAGGTATAATCTTTTACCTTATTAAATGGGAAATTTTGCTACAATATTCTGAAAGTGTTGGAAAGTGTTTCCTAATCTATGATTAACGCATCATTTTTCTTTCTTGTTTAGGATGCATTCTGTTGAACTATCTTAAAAATCTCATAAAAGTCTATGATAAAGATTTAATTTTTTCGAAATCTTACAAAAATATATTTAAGTTTAAAATATGTTTAAATTAAATTTATTAAACATTTAAACAATGGATATAAAATATAAAATATCAACTTTAGTGGGGTTTTTTTTATCTAAGTGTATGTAAATACCTGATTTAGTTGTTCACATATGTGTGTTGTAAAAGTGATGTTATTAAAAGAAAGTAATGTAATTTTTTTAATTAAATTAAACTATATTTTAAATTAAACTAAACATTAAATTATATTTTTGATTAAAATAAATTTAATGATACATATTTAACTAAAATGAATTTTGAATTAAATTTTAGACTGAAATAAATTTTAAATTTAATTTAATTTAATTTTTAAGTAAGGTAATGTAAAACATGTCATCAATTTTGGCGGTGTTTTATCGCTCAGATGAGAAATAGAGTATAGTGTGCGAAAGAAAATTTACCTCTACACCTATTTATTTTTCCGATTTTATTCGTTTTCACCGTCACGACGGCATAAAAATAAGAAGCCTAAAAACCGAATATTTTTCTTTTGTCTATGATTATACTGAATTTCCTGGACATAATACATCCAGCTTCAGAGGATGACGCAATACTCAGGTGATCATATGGAAAGATTTTGAATAAGCTAGCAAAGATTTACTTTATCTTGTTACGTTAGGAAATTTCTTTTATTATATTGTGTAGCATCATATCTTCAATACATCTGTGAACCCAGTTGCCGGTTCAGTCGGAAAAGGGCTAAATGTTTCCCCTTTTTTAACTAATTAACTCTAAAAAGTTTTCATTTGGTCCAGCGTGGTTATGGTCCTTTTAAATACCCATTTTTAAAGCTTTTTTAAAGTGTTCAGTTGAATTTTTCCAGTTAAGTTTAGTTTTTGAACCCTTTTTAGCATTTTCCAACACATACTTGAAAAGTGTTTATATGAATTCGGTTTGTCTGTGTACCTGTCTGTCTGTCTCTCCGTGCTCTAGCTCACGTAAATATACTCTGGTTACCATAAAATTTATATATGTTATTGTGGTTTACTATTGCAGGTTCGGTATTGAAAATGCAATATGTAGCGTTTATAGTATATTTACAAGGGCACTCAAAAGGATTCCGTAACCTTACGGTATATGAGAGAAAAAAAAAGTTTGCTGTGTATTTTAATGATCTTAGACTATTTCAAATATATTTAAATTGATATATTTTGCTGAGGTGCACTACAAAAGGATTACTATATAAAGTGGGGTGAATAGCATTTTTCGTTCATTTACAGGGATACACAAAATAATTTGGTTACAGTACTGTATAAGAACAATAATTGATGGAGGTGCGTTTTAAGTTGTGGCACGTGTTTTTTAATTAAAACTAATATTTTGCCGTATTACTTGTAACTATAAATTCTCAAGATGATATACAGGGCAGCACAAAAAAATTCGACCACATTTTCTTTTATAGACGAAAATTTCTGAGAGATAATTTACAACTGTGCTATGCGTTTCCTAACTGAACTAAATTTTAGTATACTATGTAGTATCTATACAAACCTATAGATCAAATACAGGTCTGAACAAAATAATTCACATATTTTTCAAACTATTGATAGTAATTCTTGAAATTGTGTTTTCAAATGTATTATGTGTTTTCCGAATTGTTCATCATCTTTTAGATATCATCTTTCAGATATCTTTTAGACATCTTAAACATCCCCTTTTATCTTATTTTAAAAAGTGTTTAATTTGTTAAATTTTGTTAAAGTATTCTGAAAGTGTTGGAAAGTGTTTCAAAATCTATGCTTGACGCCTGATTTTTTGTTCTTGTTTAGTTATAAATTTGTACCAACCATACAGGATTTAGCTTCTTTAACTTTTAGCTTTTTATCAAACTGGCGAAATGTGAGTGGGAAACACTGAATGACAGTGCTTCAGTTGTGTTTAATTTTTTGTCAATATATTTTAGCAGTACTTCTTGAATTATTAAGGGGGTCCGGGATACAAAAATCTTAAAATTTTCTTACAATTTTTTATTACATTAAAATTTTCTCTGTTTCTTTCTGCTTAAAATGAATTTTAAATCATGTTTCTATCTTAATTGGAACAGGAAATATTCATTTTTAAGTTTTGGTTTGTTTTCAAAATCTAGCTTTCAAGTAATGGTTGTCATGAAAACGACTTTTTGCGAAAATGCATTTTTCTTCATGATGGGTTTTTTCACCAGTTCTCGTATTTATATTGTTATAAGTCAAGAACCGTTAAAGATAAATGGTTCAAATTTGAAATGTATTTTTCAATTGTTTTACTTTAATTCTGATACAGCAAATTTGAAAAAAAAATTTTTACTTTTGAAAGTATGATTTTTTTAAAAAGTTACGTCAGTTTTTTTTTTTTTTCAATTTTTTTCTTTAAATATTTTTAATTTTTCTTTAAATTAATGTTTTTGTAAATGCTGAATCTAAATTAAAACTTATATATTTCTGTTTATTTAAATGCAAAAAAATTGAAATTCTACAAATAATATTTCGAGTTATAATTATTTTAAATTACCCCACTTTTTTAATAAAATTTAAATTTAATTTTTTTTTTAATTATGAGAAGTTTTATCATGTGATTTTATTTATAAATGATATGGTTAACCATCACAAAAAATTTCGAAATTTTAACTCAATAAATAAAAATTATTTGAAAATATGTCCCGTATCCACTTAAGCCTATAACTGTCGTTATCAAATACTGTTTCTGTTAGCGCAATTCTTACTTTTTAATTTTCTTAATTATTATATTTAATTTTTAGCAATTTCTCTAAAGAAAAAAACGATATAGTACTGGGTTTTTTAAATTTTTTTTTTCAATTGTTGGTAATGCAGTATGCTATTAAAATCTCACTTTACATTTTATTTTTTTTTTATTTATTTATTTTTTTTTTTTTTTACTAAGCACTGAAAATCGTAACACAACTTGTAAAAAATGTTGTTATCTGCATCTAGTATTCGTTCATGTATTTAGGTTTTAGCGTTTTTAACAAGAGCTTTGTCCTCAATTTACAGCATTTCCCACCTTCCATAAAAAGTTTGTCCCTGTTTTAACTTTTTTAAGGCCCTTTTTATCCTTCTTCAACCTTGATGTCAACACTGTTGAAAACCGCTTAAATAATTGGATTGATTTTTTTTTTTTTTAATTGCATTTCTGCTTTTCTTTTTCTTCTGCTTTTCTTTTTCTTCTTCTTCTTTTTTTTTTTTTTTTTTTTTTTTTTTAATGCAGTGTTTTGATTCTTCATTTATTCATTTATTTGTTTTAACATTTTAAGAAAACTAAAGCCTTATAATCGACTTATATTGCTCTTAAATTCATTTATTTTCTCAGCTTATTTTGTACTTTCATTGTTATTTTCAACTTTTAAAAAGAGGTTGCAACTCAATGCGACTGGTGTATTCTTTGGATGTACTAGAGATGTTTTCACAATTATGAGAATAGAAAAATAATCGCTCAAGTGCAAGCTTTACTCTCGCACAAAAGGTTCCGTATAGTAAATTTATTAATTGATAATTTCAATGCTATAAAATGATCTTTAATAAAAGAATAATAAGACTTCTCAAGACAAAGTATTAAAACAAAGACCTTGTACAAAGTTTAAACTTGGAACTGTGCCAAGCGCTCTTCAAAATGAGGTCACAAATTTGCAACGCTAGCTTGGTCCGTGCCGCTGTTTTCTAGATAGGTTTCTAATTATTATCTCGGTTAATTACCCACATTTTTTTTTCGAAAATCATTATCACCAATCCTTCAATAATTCCGTGTCGATAGGTACCTCAAACGCCCCTTAACTTCCCGCGCTGTGTGCCCGCAAAGTAAAGTTTGTTTGGAAATTTCTCAAACATCCGACCTATGATGACCTCTATAGTTTTCCTGAAACGATTAAATAAACGAACTAACCTAAAACGAAATAAACTCCTACTATCCTTAATTTTTTTCATAATTTTAGTTATAGTAGGGTGATTTTCAAAAAGTGTCGTGTTTTACTGTCCTTTCACATTTGCACAAAAAATTAGTTAAATATCATAATTTTAATTATTGCATTTTAACTATCATGTTTTTTTAATGATAATTTGTAGATATATATTATTATTTATAAAAAATTTAAAAATAAGAAATATATTCTTTTGTAGTCAAAATATCATTAACGTAAGTTGGCCCAATAAGCAATTTATTAGGTAAAGATTTGACTAAGTTCTATTTAAAACAGATGGTTATAATTTTTTAATTCATTTTTATTTAATAAGATGCTACTAATAAAAAATATTTATTTTCGTTAATTAAACTTATCTATAATTCTTAATAATTTTTTTAAACCGTGTCCTAAGAAAGAGTGTCATTGCCATGCTTCTGACAAAAAAGTTCATCTGGAATTTTTTAGAGGGCAGCACATGCCTTTTTATCAAGGCAAAAATACTCCTTAAAAGTAAACTTGTTATCAGTTTTAGGTGAATGCAGTAAATAATTTTATAGTTTCAATAAAACAAGCAAAGACTTCGAATGTTTTGGTGAGTATTTTTTTGTACGTCATTACCGTACCCACTTGTAATTGATAACTAAATGAACTTTTATTTCTTAATCAGCTTTTATTATATAAGAAATAGAAAATCATTGCATGGGACAGAAGATATAATGGTTGCCAATTATGCCTGGGGGGGGGGGGGATATTTTGCCTAATTTGTCCTTACCGTAGAAGTCATTACCGTGCTCACTTATGTCATTACCAAATTCATTAAAATTTTAAAAATAGTTTTAAAATGTTAAATTAGTAATTTGGTCTCTGCTGATGCTTGTATATTAATGTTTATGAGGTAAGGTAATTATTTACAAAAAATTAAAACTTTCTGATTGTTTCTAAAATTTTTATTTTGTTATTCCAAAACGTGGACATATTTTGAAAATGACCCAGTAACCAGGGGAGGGGGTAGGATACTTTTGCAGTACATTTTCGATGATGTCTCTGAAAATATAATACCTAAAATTAAAATAAATATATTTTTGAGTTTGGTGTTACGAAATCTTTCGAACGATACCTCACACGATATACAGAAAAAAATTCAAGTAACTTAATTAGCCCTCTAATTTTTTTTTTCATTAAAACATTTGCGAATGGCTAATAATCTATAAATATGTGGGTTAATATATATGTGGCTTTTATAACTCTGGCAAGTTTGAAATTTCCACGTTTCATATTTTCGAGAAAAATGGCTGTGACAGATGGACATACAGACAAACGAGTGATCTTAAAATGGTTCCGCCTTTACTTTTTCAGTACGGGACCCTACAAAATATATAATTCTGGATTATCCACAAGAGTCTTAAGAGTAAATCGATATTTTTAATTTTGAGAAATAATGTTGCTCCAATATAACATTCATCTGAGATATTTCCAATGAACTGACAAAATACAATTCGAAAACAAAACACATATAATCACGAGAACGTTCCAATTTTCAATATTCAAATTGCATTTGCACTTAAGGAATTCGATCGATTACTCCTTTTTTCTATTTTACCCCAATCTTTGCGATAGCGGAGAAAAACAATCGAAGATGCTGCATTAATTGGATATACATTTTTTGGAACAGACGACTCTGTCCTCATAGGGTTTCTTTATAAGCTGTTAAACAGATAGCAAAAAGAAGATATTGTTTTTAGAAAGTCACATGTACCAACATGCGTTTACCGACAGTTAGTCATAGAACATGAGTTTACCTACATTGTTGTTACTTTTTTCTGATTACTGCAGGCTTTCGGTCATGTGACGATTACTCTTTTATTTTCTTTGAAGTTTGTTATTTATAGAATACCATTAAGCTAAAATCATTAGCTATGTAAATTAGTGCGAGTTATGTGGGTTTAGATGAGATTCCCGAAGGGGATTTATTTTTAATTATTATCACTGACTTAGAGTCCTGCACGGTTCGGATTATGCCCGACCTAGAAGTCAACCCGAAACGCGATCCAAACCCAACCAAAACATTTACGTTGACCCTAATTTTATGTGATACGTAGAAAAATGAATATGATATTAATTTACTATATCCAAATATATAAGTATACGTATACAGTTGAATGAATTTTTCCGTACAGGCAGGGCTTAATTTGCACCGAAGCCCACTGGAGCCCAGCTCCGGTACTTCTTTATTTTCAGTAAATATTTAAACATTGGTCGAAATTCACTGCAGCTCATAAATACAGGTCTTCGGAGCCTAGTGCAATAGCGCTTCCGAAAAACCGAGGCCAAATTACTCTTTCCTTTCCTTTCCATCTCCAAGCTTTTGCATTCATTTCATAAAAACACTTATATGTGACACAATGTGTCGCACACGTAGGAGATGGAGATAAAACGGACTCAATTTTTATATCAGTTTTGGGACTTGGACTGACTCAAGTTCAATCTGTCTTACATAAAAAATTTTATTTATTCATGCATAGAAAAAAAAACTTTGCTGATTAAAAATTACGTATATTCTATTTCAAATCATTTTAATACTATTTTGATCAGAATGAAGGGAAACAGAAATCGTGTTTTTCTAATTCAAATTTATTACATTCAAATTTATGTTGGCGACGTGTTGATACGGCGCGCCACTCAACATACTGAACAATGAATTTGCTTTCAGTTCGATTTTCTTTTGTGACAGTAGGATATATTTATTTTTATTTATTTTTTATTTTTTTTAGATATCTAACCTGAAAAGAATATTTTCTGTTTTTAGCCAACGAGCATCAGCTTGAGGTTTTGTTTGTTTGAGTTTTTTCTGTCTTCTATTGCATACGAGTATAAAAATCACGTCAGTGATTTTTCTATTTATTTTGTATCATGAACGCTGCCCATGCTAAGGCTCTGCTCTGTACATTTGCGAAGTCACTTTCATTTGTAAGAAGATATAATTGCCATGCATTTCTATTCTGATAGAAAGCAGTCGAGCAGTGTTTCTCCTTTTACTATAAAAGCATCAAATCTTTTCGATAACGGTGTCAAAATTTTAATTTAATCTGATTTTAAGGGACTCGCCACAACTGATTGTTATGCGGAGGAAATCGATTATAGTTTAACATATATATGCACCTTTTATAGGAAATTAAAAAGCATTGTTCCATTCTTCAGAATTTCATTCATTTTTTCTTAAAAATGCATGGCTGTGAACTATCCCTTTTTTTGTTAACTCCCAGGGAGGGGGGAGGGAGAAAAGTACAGTCGTTAGTACCGGTACCGCAGACTATTAGTGCTCCGGTGCTTTTTTTTCTTAGAAATTAAGCCCTGCCGTACAGGATGAATTTCATCTTGTACGGGAAAAGAACCTGGGAACTTGGCCCATCGCGCCCAATGCTCTGCCAACTGACTAGTGTTGCCAGGTGTCCCGCGTAACTCGGGGATCCAAATGCAGTGGACACCACTAATTTCGTGCAGTTTATTTCGCCATGATTAATCGGAAATAAGTCTGACTTTAGACAAGTCGAAGAAAATTACTTTAAAATACTACTGCCCAGAGCATTTGAAGTCTCGATTTATGCGGGACACCACGTATCGCTACAACTGACCTACCCAAACGATTCTGAATAGTCACAATTCATTCACAAGTTAAGATTTAAAGGAATTGTATTTACATATTTGAATATATAGTTTTTTTCATCTAATAAAGTATACTGCATTTTCTTTTGAAAAATTAGGTCAATCCGACTGGTAGGAATCAAAATCCAACACAAAATCAACTCGTACCAAAAAAAAAATTTGCTCGGCTCAACCAGCAATGCTAAAAAATTCGTGACCTACCCGATCCGATGTAGGACTCTATTTTTGCTTTAAAAAAAATGAACAGTTTCGCTATTTTATAAGTTAAATAAAAAATTTAATGTCAGATTTTAAAACAAAATTAGGATCCTCTGACCAGGGCCGAAACTAGGGGGGGGGGGCAGAGGGGGCATGTTTCCCGGGCGCCAAATCCAAGGGGCGCCAAGTGAAAGTTATACCTTTGGAATCGATCATTTTCTTCTGATGGACTGATGGCTTTCATTATTATGAAACAGCCATTATAAATGAGATGTTAGGTGAAGATGAAAGAGCAGTCGTAAAAAGTTTGAACTCTGATTTTCTGGTCAGAATGGGAAAAAAAATGACCATAATTTTTTTGAAAAAAATTTTTTTTTGAAATTTTATGGTCCAAGACCTCTTTCCAAGCTAATAAAGAGTCTGTTTAAGGTTATAAACTCTAAAGTTTGACACTTTTTCTTTTTGACTATGAAAATAGTTTCTTAATTATTTAGGTAATGTAAAAAAAAAGCACAAAAAAGCAGAAAAATTTTGTTTCAAAGATTTGTAACACAAAAAAAAAGAAAAATCATGCCTTAGGCATACATTATAAACCCCTTTGCAACGCTACCAGAATACTGTTAAGAAATTACATTTTTTCATAAAATTAAATGAGATATCTAAAAATCGACTTAAAAAATACACATCGCAGTTAAAAATTCATTTTCAGCAATTGTTGTCCATAGTCAGTACTGTATGCAATTTCTTTCGTGCTACCCTGTATATGATCCGTAAAGCTTACACATACCACTTAATAGCTAAAAATTAGTTAAATTTAAAAAATACATACCACAGCTGCAAATGCAATTCCAGCAGCTATATCGATCATTGTCAGTACTTGTAAATAAATTACAAATGCTACTTATTCTATACATCATAGAATGCATGCTTCAGTGCACCTCAGTGATACATATCAATTTAATTATGTCTGAAGTATCGTAACATCCTTAAAAGCTATTTTTCGCCATATATCACAATGAAACGGAATTTTTAAAAGTGAAAACTAACTAGTGTTAAACCTCTAGTAACAGATACGTTAATGATTCTTTCTTGTTCAAACCACTATTACAAAGTTGTAAATCTATTTAGTCTAGAAAGTATAGTGGAGATACATTAACAAATTATTGTTGATAAAATTTTGAAAGTTTATTCTTCATTTTACTAAAAACATTTTTTTCTTTTGTAAATATGGTCAATAACTCCAGGAACTGACACCCATCCCTGTTTTGAAAAACCAATAACTGAAACGTAAGTTATGGCTGTTCTCAAATCCAATAAAGCATAAAGCATACATAAGTTTTAATTTATATTTGGTCGGAAATGTATTAAACTAGTAGGTGGTGTTGTTCAGAAACTATGTCATCAAACTAATTTTTCCGGGTTTTTTTTTTTTTTTTTTTTTCAAACACAATAGATTTTTCCAAAAATAGAGCCAAAGTGGGCGTTTTGAATTGAATTTCCGCGCGAAAAAAAAAATAACAACTCAAGAAAGGGCGAAAAACGCATTTGTCACGTGACCAAAATCGCTTTAACTCAATAGGTAATTTATGGATCAAAAAATGGAAAACACAGTTCGATTCCAAATCGCTTCCATGGTCAAGCTTTCCAATTTTATACCTTTCCGTTAAAATGAATTTGTAAATGTATCAAAACATTTTGCGCTTGTTGAGCAGAGTAGTTGAGAACAGTCTAAACACAGTTAAGACAAATAAGTTACAGCTAGATAGCATTACTTCGCAGAATTTTACAAGTAAATGCTTATTTGAATTAGATTGAATTTTTCTGCAGTGTCAGTTACTTGTTAGGTGTCAATAATTGGGGGTTTCACCCTATAAATACTCTTCATTCTCAGTAGAAAAAATGCTATAGTAAACAATTTCATGGCAATCCGAGTATATTTACGACAATTAGAGCACGGATATTCGACAGACAGACAAATCGAAATCATTTACATCTTTTAACTATGCTGGAAAGTTTAAAAAGTGCCTTTTGTATAAAATGAAGAGAAGAGAAAGAAACGGAAAGAACAGCAGAAGTAAACTCCACGACAATTAGAGCACGAATATTCGACAGACAGACAAATCGAAATCATTTACATCTTTTAACTATGTTGGAAAGTTTCAAAAGTGCCTTTTGTATAAAATGAAGAGAAGAGAAAGAAACGGAAAGAACAGCAGAAGTAAACTCCACGACAATTAGAGCACAGATATTCGACAGACAGACAAATCGAAATCATTTACATCTTTTAACTATGCTATGGAAAGTTTAAAAAGTGCCTTTTGTATAAAATGAAGAGAAGAGAAAGAAACGGAAAGAACAGCAGAAGTAACTCCATGCGTGTTCGAGAATACGGCTCCGTTTTAAACTGTTAAATAGATAGAAAAAAAAAGAAGTCACATGTATCAGCACGCGTTTATTGAAAGTTACGTCATAAAACATGTTTACCTACATTATTGTTACTTTTTCATGGCTTTAGTTCATGTGACGATTATTATTTTGTTTAATCTGATATTTGTCATTCAGAAATTTTATCGAGCTACGAACATCATCTGCATGAAATAGTATATGAAGCAGTATCGAAACGCAGCAGAAACTTTTGTAAGTTAGAAGCTTTTAATTACTATCCTGTACCGTAGAATTAAGGTACAGTTCTACAGAAACAGTTACGAAATTATGACGGAATTTTATACTATCACCAGAATAAACCATAAGAAGGATCGTTGGGAACCGCACGTATAGCTCTCATCCCCACCACCACCACACAACACTCGTTTCCTCAAGGGGAGTATACTCTTTTTTTTTTCCTTTTTTTTTTTCTTTTTTTCTTTCTAAAGAAAAGAAATTATATTTCCAAAAACTGTCGCAACCAAGCCCGCATCTATTCTTCGTATAAAAGGCTCCCAATGAAAGTTAAACTTTTTGTTACGTTTGATAAAAATGTAGAGCCCCAAAAATGTTTATTGCTCTAAATGTTACCCTTTAAGATGTTTCTCAAATTCCCAGCCCAAAAATGCGAAACTTTCTGACTCATTTAACATAAAAGCATAAAATTAGCAGGCTTTTGACTATTGAAGCGATTTAGAATCAAATAGTGTTTTCCATTTGTTGATAAATAAATTACTAATCGTGTTATAAGCGATTATTTTCCCGTGACGACAAGTTTTCCTCTTTTTCCGCGCTGCCGCATTCGGCTCCAAAACGCCCACTTTGACCGCGACCAGTGACGTACAAGGCCACCATGACGTTTAAAACGTCAGACGGAGTGGATCCGAGGCTAACGAAAAAGATAGGCTACCGCGGTGGGTCCGATTCTTCTTTTTTTACAGGCCGCAGGAGTCACGTGAGGCTCGAATGCACCAATGAAGGTGTGCGAAAAGAGCATCACGTGACTCCAGCGGTCTGTAAAAAAAGAAGAATCGGACCCACCGCGGTAGTCTGTCTTTCTCGTTAGCCTTGGAGTGGATCTATCTTTTCATGGGGATTCCTACAAGGCGGCACGCGCATCGTTTTTTGCCAATCGCCGTGTAAAGATGATCCACTCTGTGTGAAGTTTTATAAGTCCTGAACTGGCCTTGTATGCCGTTGGTCGCGCTTTGACAGTATTTTCTGAAAGATCTTCTGCCTTTACCAAAAAATAATAACCGCCATTGGATTACATAGTTTCTGAACAAAAATTAATTTAGAAATGTGTCAGAAAGTACCTCCATTATATTTTAGAACAGCCAAGAAAGCCCATTCTAATTATCACTCTTATAAAACAGGAATAATGAACACATTTCGTTGTTTTGTGGATCCATAAAAATAGTTCTATTGTGTATGCATGACATGTGAAAGATCAACGTTAAGAAAAGCACAAATAATCAGAATACATTTTATTTGAGGGATTCGTAAAGAAGTGCCCCTTCTTCTGCAAGCTAATCCAGAATTTCTCCACAAAATTACGATGACAGAAATGATGTTCCATTAGTCAGCAGCCGTTTTTTACCATAATTCTGTAGAAGGAGTTAGTAGAGAACTCTTTAAAATCTCTAAGAAAGTGAAATCTGACCAGAAATCTTATACGGTAAGGAATCAAACTTGCGAACGCCATCTTCAAACTTTCCATGTTCGTATAAAATCGCAGCAAAATATCCCAAGTACATGGTAGGTACACCCAATTTAGTCATCACCAGTACTAGTACTAGTACACCAGTACTTAGTAACTTTTTAAAAATATGGGCTCAAAAATTTTTGAGTAAAATAATACATATTTTTTTTCCTTTTAGTGTCTATGTGTGTGGAGAGAGAGGGGGGGAGGAACGAATGAGTAAAGATGATAATTCGAAATTAAATTATGTTTTTTTTAAGCAATTTTTTAAATTATTATAATTTAATTATAATTTTATAAATTTTTTTATTAAATTATATTCTTATAAGTTCTTCGTTATAAATACATTAATATTTATTTTAAATAACATTTGAATTGCTAACTATTGAAAAAACTAAATGTCAAGAAAAGCATACGTTTTCGTCACCTAAGTACTTTATCAATTTAAGGCATCAAAACAGATGGTAAAATAGGCAGGAAATTTATTTTCGTCAGAAAATTAACTATACATCCACCGAAGGAGTTTTCAGTGCTCTTGTAAGTCTAATCGATGTCCTTCATTACTATTTTTCAAACAAAATTATTTCGTGAAGGTTAATAAAACCAATTTCATTTCAGCGATCAAATAAATAAAAAAATTAATTACGAATTAAATCAATTGAAATTGGGAGGGCGGAGAAATCAAATTATTGGGTGGGCTAGAGCCTCATAGGCTCATATAAGTTGATGCCAATGGTCATTACTAAATAAAAAAGCATATGACAGTTTATTTGACAGACTGTATCATTTTTATCATTATGTTGTTTTAAATTTACCAGAATATTAACGCTTGACTGGTGAGGCGTTTTTTTTTTTTTTTATAACGTAAGTGCTGAGGTGGGCCGTACGTAACCCCGAAATGTGATTTCTTGTGCACTCCACAAAATTTAGCGAATTAAAATAAGAAAATTTCCTGTGAATTTTGCATTACTTACTTGTATAAAATGAACTGAAAAAGTACTGTGAGTCTACATACATATGTAAGTGTACAATCCATCTAATAATGCAAAATGACAATATTTCAGAATTTAAATTTCACTGTGTGCAAAACACCCCACCTCACCAGTCAAGGGTTAATTTCTTTCCCCTACTGCAATAAATCATAACTAGCCGCCCTTGCCAACCAGTTTGGTCTCCCTTAAAATTTATGTTTGGGAAAGCATGCTAAGCATTGTATGATGTTACTTTTATCCATAATTTAATTTATTTGAACGCCCTTAAATATAATTAATATAATCCCTTAAGCTAATATTAGTTTTTGTTGCATTAAAATATCTCAATTTGTTGATTTTCTGTAAGAAAGTAAATTCTATTGGTTTACAATGGAAGTGTATGGGAAATTGGCGAAATATTAGAGATATCGCCAATTTGGCGTAAATTTTGGCGACTCATTTTGGTCGCCCAATATGGCGATAAACTTGGCGGCATTTGGCGACAAAACAGGGTTTCCCAATGGTAACCCCCTTATAGGTATGGAGATGCATTAAATGCTGTTCAACAACCAATGAGATGCGTTTCATTCGGGCGTTGCCAATAAACAATTAACAAATAATCGCGATTTCTGTGCCACGTACGATAGCGTAATTTATACATAGATGCTGTATATAGGAAGATACATTAGTGTAGAACTGCTCAAATGTCCTCTACGAACATGAAATTTTACCAGAAATCTCGTGCCGTGAGGAATCAAACCTGCGAACGCCACCTTCAAGATATGGTGACAACTTTAGGAGAATACTGAAGTGATGCACAAATTTTTCAGTTAAATGTCACGCACAACTTTTTTTCTTTGGAGGAGACGGATACTGGAAATGCTTATATTAAGAGTGTTATTCACTTTCAATATACTTAGGTTATCCAATTGGCTCCCCGGGTTACAGAATATAGGTGAAAAGCATTTTCTTTAAAATTGAAAACTCTGATGGATTTTTTATTTTTAATATATATATATTTAGAATGTTCACTAGCAATACCAAAAATCATTTTTATATAAAAATAGCAATAATGTATTCAAATAAATTTTGAAATTTATTAAAAGCGATACCTTCGTATTGGCCTCGTGCCAGAAGTTAAAAACCGAAGAAATCTCCAATGTTCGCTATTTACAGCAGCATTTTTTATTCTGATAATTTCATTGGTTTAAGCGCGTAGTTCCGTTACATGTCCTAAATTTTATTTTTATTATTATTTATTGATGAAGTTTTAATTTCATTATGGAATATAAACCGGAAACAAATGCAGTACTATTAAGATTATTTTTAATTCAAACAGATTTATATTTCGTAATCGTCTGCTCTCGATAGAAATCGATTTAAAAAAATTCACGGTTGAAAACTATTTTAAAAACCGTAAAAAATGAGTAAATTAAGAAACATTTTTCAAGCAAATTGCGATACAGTTTTCAAACAAATTTCATTTGAAAGTACATTTTCTTCCCTATTCGACGTTGTAAAAATTGAAAACGTGCGATGTTTAAAAGTTCAGAAGTTTAAAAAATCGCAGGATTAGCGAAATTTTATTGTCTGGTGTTGTCAAGTTTAAAATGATGTCATTGTTACGCACGGCACTTTTGTCTTTTATAATATAGATATATAATTGGTAATTAATACTCCAGTGCAAATTATAGGTTAATCTCTGGCCCCGTGGACCCTATAACATGGCACCAGCGCCTTCGAGCTTTTCACGTTACATAAATTTCCCGCCAAAAACCCAATTACATGGTATACTTAATAAATGATTATTTAATCATCACCAAGTAGAAATTCTATGAAAGTTTATCTGAGAGACAGTAGCAGTTTTACGATTATGTAGTGTCAAATTTATCAGAAATTAAAAACAAATCGTATTCAGTAATTGGTTATATTAAAAACGTGATTCCGTTACGTTATCAAAGCGCATTAGATTTCATATAATAGTATGTGCTTTCTTTCACGAAAAATAATTTTGAACTTTGTAGGAAGAGGAAAGGAATGCGTATTTTATGACATCGACGAATTTTAACCCTTTATGTCCGGACGGTACTTTAAAGTACCATTAAAATAACTTGTAAAATTCATTTAATACATCGATTAGTAGTAATACAGTTTAGTATGAATTATAGATACTTTACTTTATCTTGTTCCAAAAGCATTATGGGTTCCACAAAATAAAAATAGTTTTAAAAGGATGATTTCTTTTGCCTTTGCATCTTTTCATCTTTCTTGACGTTGAAAGACTGTGGGTGAGGTAGGGGGGAAGTGTCAGTTCGGAATTATTTCTATATTTCTATTGCAAGAACATTATATTTGTACATTTCCTAATCCTACAAAATACTAAAAACAATGTTTTATATAAAAAGTTTGAGTGGAGTTAGAAATATTGCACAAAATCCCTATAAATTCAAATTCAATTAATTAATTTTAATTGACAAAATCCTTCGAAAATTTATTAAATGATTGTGTCAGTCGTCTAATGTAGTTTCAAAAATTCGCGAAAAATGCGTTAGAAGATTAAATTTTCATGAATTCATAATTTGGGACATAAAGGCTTAAACTACGTTTTTGGCCCTTACATTTTTAACAGAGGGAGACGAAAAGGACAGGTTCCCGCATCACGTCCTCCCTTCGGACCCCTTGAATCACATGATGCTCTTTTCGAAAGGTCGGTTGGTAGTGTATCTTTTTCGTCTGCGAAAAGAGCATCACGTGACTCAAGGGGTCCGAAGGGAGAACGTTTATACGGCAGCCTGACTTATTCATCTACTTCGTTTTTAACTATGTGACGCAGTTGATGAAAATATTGTAATTAATTACAACAAGAATAACATTAAGTCATCAAGTGTTAAACTTGTGACTAAAAAGGGCCATATTACCAACTGGGCAAACTCCCACCAGTAAAAAAGAATAGAATTTTGTGTTATTCAATGACAGTAATTTTTCATCAATTGGCGTCTATATAAGATAAAAAATTGTATTAACCCGTAATCGCTGTTAGCGGTCTCACAAACCTCTGCATTTTTCAATTTTTCACAAATTTTCAGTTTAACTATATATACTGGTTAAATTTTGATTTATTTGGAGGCCTTTCACTTTCAGTAGAGACTTTTGAATAGCTGAATTTTAAATATAATAGTCTTGTACACGAAGTTTAGCACAAAAATAGTATTTTGAGAATTAATGTAGCATTTTATTTTTCTTTAGATTAAGCGGTCTGACAGACCGCTCACGGTAGTTATGCGACAATATTTGTAACTCCGGTTACGATTTAAAATTTACTGGTGGAAGATTGCCCCTTTGGTAATTTGGCCCTTTTGTAATCCCAAGTTTCATACTTCATGACCTAATGCATTTACTGTGTGAAATGTAGCGCAACTAATTACATAATTATTTTTTTTATTTAGAATTCACTTTAAACTTTAAAAAACACTTTATTTGAGATGCGAACTTTGAAGCCTCAGCGTTAATAACTACTATGTTGTTATGACAACAGTTCTTTAATCAAATCTGCTAAATTTATCTTCAACTTTTTCTTGTTAGTTAAAAACACCCCAGAAGTAAAACCCAGTTACGTGGTGTACCCTAGTTAATGATTTGCTTATCATCAGTATAGACAACTAAAAAACCGGATGAACATTCAATTGAATGATTTGTAGTGCCTTTATCATTATCGATTTCAAATTTATCAGAATTTAAAAACAACGTGTGTTCAGAAATTGATTATATCGCAAACGTATCTCATTTCACTATCAAAGCGCTTTAGATTTCGTATACATGTATTTATTTTCCGAAAAACACTCTTGAATATTTTAAAAAGAACAAAACATCATGTGCATAGCATAGATTATGAAACGCTTTCCAACACATTCAGAGTACTATAACAAAATTTCACAGTTCACTAAAGTGAAAGATGATGTCTAAATGAAGAATTTGGAAAAAGCGTAATGAATTTGAAAACCCAATTTCTGCTATTACCATGAATAGTCAGGAAAATACACGATTTTTTGTGCAACCCTGTATATGATCTACAGATATATATACATACTGCATAGTATGCTAAAAGTTAGTTCAGTTAAACGCATAGTACAGTTGAAATTTTCCACTCTTCAATTTCCGCCAATAAACGGATGTTGTTGAGAACTTTTGTGCGACGCTATATATGATCTATAGAATTTGTACACACCAAGTAATATTTAATAAATAATTAAATTTAAAAACGCATAACACAATTGTAAACGCACTTCTAGTAATTATTTTTCGTAAGTTCAATAGTTCAATTATTGTTCATTTTCTTCTGTAGCCAAATTCTTTTGTGTGTCCCTCTAAAAAAAACGATAAATTATCGGCTCACCAAATTCTATAATAAGAACCTTGTAGTAAACCTCAGTGATATACGTATATAAATTTCAATATGTTTAAGATAGTGTAATATCATTAAAAAAACACCGCAAACGATTTTTCCCATAGAACGTAAAGGAGCGGAACTATTTTGGGTGTCCTTGTAAATGAACCATAAACGCTACAAACTTAATTTTCAATACCAAACATGCCGTAGTAAACTCCAATAACATATATTAATTTCATGGCAATCGGATTCTATCTACGCGAGTTAGAGCTAGAGGTCTGCACGGGCCTGGGCTTGGCCCGAGGACCGTACCCGGCCCGGCGGAATGAAGACGAATTTTCAAACGGGCCAGGCCGGCAGAATTAGGACAATTTTTACAACGGGTCCGGCCGGGCTGGCAAAAAAATTAATCGGGCCTATCAGCCCGATATAAGGATTCAAGCGAAGCAGATAAAATACGAGCCATTTTCAATGAATATGATTTTCTCGAGAAGTATAAATGTGCGTCACGAGCCGATGCGAGTTTAACAACATCAATACAGAAATGTAGCATGTCCATCGTAGAGATAGGCATCGTACAGTTACAAGATGTCTGATTCCGAGTTTAATTTTTTTCAGCAGACTCGTGCGGGACGGAACGGGTCTTAATCGACCCCAGGATGTGTAGGGCAGTCGTCAGTCTTTGTGTTTTGTAGTATTAATAGTGATAATGAACTTCTGTTAACAGTACCTTTGGAAATATAGCTTAAGGTGGTTCTCATATTCACTGCTCAACAATGCAAAACTTTCAGACATATTTTCTTACTCATTCCTAATTATAAAGGGATAATATTGACAGGCCTGGCTATTGAAGGCATTTGGAAACGAATAGCTTTCTTCATATTTGATAAATTACTTACAGAGATAACAGAGATTCTTGTCACAAGACTGTACGTTTTTCTCCTTTCCTGTGCTATCGCTTCCGGAAATTCGATTCAAAACGCTAACTTTGGCAGTATTTTCAGAAAGATATATTGCTTTTATGTATGAAAAAAATAACATTTACATAGCTTCTGAATAAGAATACCTGCCAATCTTAAGCGTTTCCGAAAAGAAATGAATTCATAAATGTCTCGAAATGTAGCTCCTTTGGATTTGAGAAAAGCCTTAAAAATGAGAGAAATATTTTCACAAATCTACTTTTTATTATACAGCTTCAAAAGTTATCATGTTTTTAATCCTTTATTCTGAACTACATTAATCTTTTAATGAATCCTTATTTGAATTTTGAAATGTCTGTAGACACGATGACTAAAACACTGTAAGTAATCGTTAATGTTTACTATTGTGCGTTTTCTGTTTTGCGAACATCATAGTAATCTAAAATATACTGTAAAATGTTCCCATAAATATGTATGTAGTATTTATTAAAAGAATCTTAATTGTATGCCGAGAAAAAACGGATTTTTTTTTTTTTTTTTTTTTTGTAGAAATTGTGTCGAGCCGGGCCTGTTTTCACTGATTTTTGTACGGGCCGGGCAGGGTCGAGAACTGTAAAAGTGCAAACGGGCCGGGACCGGGCCTGGAAATTCCGGCCCGTGCAGACCTCTAGTTAGAGCTCAGACAAGACAAACCGAATTCATAAACACTTTTCAACTATGTTGGAAAATGTTAAAAAGAAGGAAGTACTATGATAGTGACTTGTTTTTAACTATCTAGTCTCATTTTTTTATTTATTTCTAAGGATATGCCATAGTTGCTGATGAACATGTTGCAACGAATTATATACAACACAAGTAATTTCATCACTGTGCAAAAAAGAACACGAGCAATTACTTTACAAGCAATATTTTTCTTATCCAAATCTTTCTTCAAACGCGAATTCAGAAACCTCAGTGAGGCTGACCCCTGTGATGTTATGACATAACAGATCTTTAACCATCATGCTGTTACAATAGACAAACTTCAATACCAAACAAATTATGCGATTTATATATTGTATAGTATGTGTGTAGTAATGAAGTACAGAATGCCCTTTTTAAAACGAAAAATTATAATATTTTAAGTTCAATATTTGCAACAGCTTGATTATTTTTACTGAAATTATTATGGATTATATATTCGAATATTTTGATGATTCCCAATAAAAATAAATCATGCACTTTACGATTATGACGGTCATCTTTAAAAGGGTACTCATACTGTTGTTAATCGACACAATATATAAAATTTCGCATTATTAATTTTACTTATACAGAAGTTGAAGCTCAGAGCAAACAGACAAACAACATTACAAGCAAACAGACAAACAACATTACAAGCAAACAGACAAACAACATTTTTTTTTTTTTTTTTTTTTTTTAATCGTAATAAAAATTGCACGGATTCAAAAAAAATTCAAAATCGAAGCATACATTCGACAATTACGCATGAGCATGCATAAAAAAAATGTATAAATACGTTACTGAAGTGAGTAACCTTTCTTTTAAGTCAGTTAATAAAATATGGGTCGATCAGAAAAAGTAAAGCCAATTAATTCCAGTGTTCAAGCGGCTTATTATTATTTAATGCGAAGTATGTCATGAACTAATGAATTAGTTAGGTGGCTTTTCTAAAAGTTCAGTGCATATCGCATAAGTTCTTATTTGATGATGTTTTGTGGAAAATATCCTTTAATGTGCATTTGAATGAATATCTAAATTAAAATATGGTTTTATAAAAAGTGAGCTATTTCTTTAAACAACAAATACAACTTCTTAATCCTTAATTGGGCCGACTAAGTCCAGGAGTTAGCACACTGGTCAAAAAATAAGCAGCCTTGGACTGGTGTTCATGAGTTCGATACCAAGCCCTGGACTGATGTTCATGAGTTCGATACCAACACCTCACAGTGTGAAATTTTGCTAATCTAGCCGATCAAAATTCAATTTATGAAAATTATCGATATTAAAGTAATAAAATTAATCTTACTAGAGATAAAATGGTTCTGTATTATGAAAAAATATATCTTTATGATTTACATTGTTATTCTGTCATCATAAACATCATAAAAAGATGTTTTGTCATCTTCATACGTTGACATTTGCGTCGTGCTATGGTATTCAATGCAGATTTTTAAAAATACAGTACATATTTATTTTCAACAAGAGGAGTTTTCTTGTATTACAAAAATAGTAATTAATTACATACTGCTATAGTTACCAGTGTTATCATAAAGTGAATCACTGTCATTTTTCGTTGTTTGCTATTCTTTTATTATTTGTGTATTCAGTGACCGTATAAATGTTAAAACTTCAGTGTGAATTTCAGCCTCTCTATAGTTTTATTAAGATGTTAATGTCATTATTTGTAATGCTTAAAGACAGACATATTTATCTGGTATCTACATGTCATGTAAAATTATATAAAATCGCTCAATAAGAACTAATCAACACCTTTTATGCTAGCGGCCACAGCAGCATCCTTAAAAAATCTTCTTTATCTATATTTCCTACATTACTATTATTTTTCCCTTGTTTTGGAGTTTTTAAAAATAATTCTCTTTTAGGTCAAAATCTTTCAATTATATTTGTTTCTTTCTGCGATATTTCATTTTTCTTCAGTCTTTTGGAACTGCTATTTCTTCACATCAAATCTATAACCAATATGTAAGAGGCATTCCAAAAATCTTAATTGTGCATGTAGTGTCGATAAACCCAAAAAATCTTGTGATTATTATTCGTATATTATCGAATCATATTTAAGTTATTAATCTCCTTGGATTGACCGTTAGAAGCATTGCATTTTTAAGTTGCTTTATTTGAAGATAGAATGCTGCACATTGTGCTATCTACCACTGTGTCTTGTGCTCTATGTCATACGTCTGAACATTGAATTCTACTATACTGTGCAAGAGCTGTAAAGATTTAATATCGGACAATTTCAAATTCTTCTGTTATTGACTGATCAGTTTCCATGATAAACTTAAACTTTATGGATCTAAAGTAAGAAGTAAATGACGGGTGTGGATTTAGCCATTATAAAATTTTGATTTTCTTCATTACACCTCTTTTTTATATGACGAGTATCCGGCTTTTTTAAACTATTTTTTAAAATGTCGCTGCTCTTTTAGGGCTTTCATATATATTTTTTTAACACATCCGGAGCGTCTTTAATCTATTAGATTGTCTCAGTTTTAAACACGTATCACGTGTTATTTCATTTGTGTTCCGGGAATAGCAAATGCACCTTTTGTCTTTTGTTTTCGATCCACTTAAATAAAAAAATTCTTTGGTCGTCCAACTTTTTTCTGGCAGTCATTATTACTTCTGCTCTGTAAATATATTTTTTGTTAATATTCGAATCTGACCATCCTTTATTTTACTTCAAAAAACGTTCTTTAAGTAATGGCAGTTTCTCCATCTTTGATTACTGTCAATTATAAAAGAATGGATCAGCCGCTTTATCTGGTCCAACATAACAGATGAGCAATGGCGAAGATTATATTTCTATAATACATAGTCTATCAGGATAATTTTAGAATTAACAGGGAAAGATTCATGTCCAGTAACATAATTTTTCAAAATCTAATATAATTCTCTTTTCGAAATTTACACTTCTGTACCTGAAAAAAATTACTTATATTCAAGAGTTGCAAATAATTGCAGCTGAAATTGATTTATTTTACATCTATATGCATACATAATTACAAAAACAAATTATAGTACAATGCACCGGCGTGCACAAAATTTTTGGCAGCTTTTTAAAATTTATCATATGCTATTAAACTTGCAAATAATTTTTATATTGACTTAAAAAAATATTTTTTTAATATAACACTTCTAAATAACTATCGTAACTGTAAAATACAAAGTATCTACATTGTTGTAAAGATTCCATACTATCATAAAAACATATTTACAAAATAAGTACGTTTTTAGCCAAAAATACCAATGGCAATTGCAACTACAGCAATCGCCATTCTAAAAAGGTTAAACGAAAATTTGGTTTTTGAGCCGATTTTTGATGGTGTTGTTGTGGAATTTGACTGCTATCACTTTGCATTTTTTTTCTCTAATATGTTAGATGTTATTTGAAATGTCTAAAAGTGAAATTACTGCAAGTCGATTTTTGGACTTTTTTCCAGTTAGATTTGCAAAATCTTACACTGTTAGCCGTCTGGGTGAGGTGACTTTGCAAGGTTTTCCTCGCACGAGAACGATAATTTGGGTCAATTTCTCTTCCAAACGTTCTGCCTGAAGGCATACGTAAATATTTTACTTTTTAGTGTGTAAAATATTTCCTTATTGCCATTTCACAGCTAGATAGCCTATTTTGGAGGAAGTGCTTTGGTGCATAATTAACTACATTGTATGTATCTCTATCAGTAGCGCCAACTTCTGAAAAACATTGGGTGCGCTCAAAAATTTTTGAGTAAAATAACACATATAATTTTCTTCCCTCAGTACGTGTGTATGGAGACATGGGCGGGGGAGGACCAAATGAATAAGGAGGATAATTTGAATTCAAATTATGGTTTTCCTAAATAAAATAATATGATTATAATGTAATTATAATTTAATAAATAACTTTATTAAATTATAATGCTCATAAGTTCTTTCTTGTAAATATTATATTTATTATAAATAGCATAAATAATTGCTAATTATTGAAAGTGAAAAAATTAAATGTCAAGGAAAAGGTACATTTTAGTGACCAGTCACCTAAGTGTTTTATCAATTCAAGACATTAAAACAGATGGCAAAATATGCAGGAAATTAGTTTTTGGGAGAAATTTAATTATACATCCGCTGAAGGGGCTTTAATTTCTCCTGTAAGACTAATTGATGTCCTTACTGTTTTTCAAATAAAATTATTTTGAGAAGGTCAATAAAATGAAATATTATTTATGCGTTTAAATAAATAAATAAATGAAAACGAAATAAATTAAGGAGATTTGGGTGAGCACAGAGGTCAAATTATTGGGTGGGCTCGTGCCCCATGGGCCCATATAAGTTGGCGCCACTGTATGTATTAAACAGTTTTTTCATAAAGATAATTTGACGATCTATCATCCGCGGCTGCCTACTGGAAAAACACCTTAAAGTTAATTTATTAACTTTTAATTAAGTTCTAAAAATATTAAAATTCTGTATTGTCATCGGAAACACCTATGTACACATTTTATTTTATTTATTTTATTTTTATAATTCTATGATATCAGGAAGCGAGTAAAAAAATCGATTACAAAATTATATTTCCACATACAAAAAACAAGTTAAGTTAAATAAAAAAGTGTAACAGATTTTAGAAAGAATTAGAAAAGTGTGTCTGCAAACATTTCGTTTAATGATTTAGACTTCATTTGGTCAACGCATATACGTGGGTGGTTCAATAATTATTGTCCCTAGTGTATACAAAATATTTGTATTGCGATGTTTGATGTGGAATATCGAAGCCTAAGGTCTTAAATGCCTATATACTCAATTTCAGAACCGTAACTGCTATATTAACATAGTTTTAGAGGTAGGGGTGAAGTTTTAAAGACCCATTTTTGAGGAAGTTTTTAAGGAAGGGAGTATGGGTGAAATGCTGGTTTGGAGCTTATGAGGCTACATTTGTGACGGATGAGCTGTGGCTACATCACTATGATACCGAGTCCAAACGACAGTAGTTACGTCTGATCACTGTCACAAATCTAACCACATAAGCTAAAAATCAGCCTTTCACTCCCCCCTTTCACACCTCCCTCCAAAAGTTTGTGAATATAGCAACTACGATTCTGAAATTGAGCATATAGGCATCTAAGGCATTAGGCTTCGATATTCCACAACAACCATCGCAGTACAAATATGTTATACACACTAGGGACAATAATTATTGAACCACCCACGTATTTATTTATTTATTGTCATTTACATATACTACAGCATATCTATAATGAAAGACTTTTTATTAAATTATTATGCTTGTTTACGTAGGTATTGAAAAAATTTCTCCTGATTACCCATATTAGATAAATTACTTCTGTTTGTATAAAAGATAAAGGGTTTCTGTCTCTACATGCTTATATTAAATTACTTATGTGTTCATAACATTGAATAAGTTGCCAGAAGTCAGAAAATACTTGTTATTTTTTTTTCTCTTCAAAGTCATTTTCTCAATTTTGCGAAAGTGAGAGGAAGAAAGTGTCATGATTTTATATAGAAGAGAGAGGCTTTCATCTGAGGAATCCAACTGAATTCAGAAAGAGCACAAAATTAATGAAAATCATTTTTCAGCATAGCGTGGTGTGCATGTAACAGTGAATAGGTTGCCAGATATCAGAATGTACTTGTGAAAAAGTTTTTTTCTCTCTCCAAAGCTATTTTCGCAATTTTGCCGAAGTCCGTATGAGAAGGAAGTATCACAATTTTATATAGAAAATCTTATTTTCATCTGAGGAACCAAATTGAATATTGGAAGAGCACAAAATCTAATATATAAAAATGAAAATTTGTCTGTCTGTAATGCTATACAAATCCACAGTTTGGAAGAGCACAAAATCTAATGTATAAAAATGAAAATTTGTCTGTCTGTAATGTTATACAAATCCACAGTTTGGAAGCCAGAATTGTGAAATATTATGTATATGTGTATTAGAATACGGCCGAGGCAACTAAAGTAATCCAGAATCAAAAAAAATTTATAGTTAACTTTTAATTAATAAAAACCCACCCATTTAACAGCAATTTCCTATGAAATTTGAACATTTTTCGTTATAGCAGCTGCCAACAATTAAAAATTCACAGTAAAATCCTTTTTTTTTTATGTTCAACTCGTAATCGCGCGAGTTATTTAACCAATGTGAGATATACATATTACGTACACCATGCTACAATACTTAAAAGCTTTAGCGGGTATTAGGATAATTCTTTTACCTCACATGCAAATAATTAGAGCTATACATATTACGTACGCCACGCTGCAGTACTAAAAAGCTCCAGCGGGTATTACGATAATTCTTTTACCTCACATGCAAATAATTAGAGATTATTTAATTGCACTTAATTATTATATTAAAAAAATAAGGACAAACATTTTATCACAAACATCAACAAAACTTTTTACTCTATTTATTCCCTTATTCCAAAGATATCATTTTATCGTCTGCTGCCATAGTAACATGATAAATTAAATTTCATTAAAAAATGCGCAGTAGTAGAAAAATATTTTACGAAATCGAATAATTTTTTTTAAATTTTGCTTTTAGAATAAAATTCATGAACTCCCGTGCATAGAAAGGGTTAAACAACTAGTTAATAATAAAATCATTCTTCAGCATAGCGTGGTTAAATAATTCTATCAGCATTTCAAAACTGAATTATAATAACGGAAAAAAAATCAAGATTCATCTCTGATAACATGTCAGTAATATTATCTGATAAAAATGTATCTCCCTATCACCATGACAATCTAAATGCGAAGAAGAACTGAAATACAATTGCTTGATCTCGCACTATATGATAAGACCCATTAATGTTTTGACCACACCACATCTGTCAGGATTAAAACACGTAAGACTGATATTATGATATTAACCCTCTGTTATACCCGCGTGGATAAATAGATTTACTAGCGATGGGCCTCATAAACACAGTTTAATTTTTCTCTACTTTAACAATAAATTTAAAAAGGTGGGTTGGAAAAATGCATTATAAAGTAATTATAAAGCTTTTAAAAGAATTATTAAGAATTTACAAAATATTTTGCTATTTTAAAAGTATTTACATTTACGGTCATCAATAGAATGTTAATGATCAAAATACAATAGATACAAACATATTATGGAATATTTTTAAATAATGCTTTAATACTTTGGGTACAGAACGAAATTCATTTAATTCTCGTTGTTTTAAACAAGCATTGCAAATTTTTTTAACATGTTTATTTAAGCCTTAAATGCCTGATTTTTTAAAAATCAATTTAAAAATGTTTTTCGGCTTTCATTTCTTAAATAAATCATGGGAAAAATACTTTAAAAAATCGTATTTTGTTTTAAGTATGGTTTACGGCTAAAAAACAGTTTGTTGCCAATCGGTAACACTCGGCTTTAATTGAAAAAAATAATTCTCCTTGATAAAATTCTATAATATTAAACACACATGAATTTTAAGAACTATGATAAGGAATTTTCACAAAGTGCTTTATAAAAGTAATTAATGCTTATTACAAATAGAAAAATTTATGGTAAAACATCATAAAAATCAATGTGGAATACAAAATAAATTGTTTATTTTATGATACTTGATAATATGAGTACAAATTACTTAGTTAGGCAATTGTATAGAAATTTTTGAAATAATTATTATTTCTATTAAAACACAGTCAAACACCACATTTTTCCTATTTTGTTACAATGAGTCCTTTGCAATTTGGGAACTTGCACCTCATCTTTTTATCTGCATATGTCCTATTTGGTCGAATCGACATCTTTATGTGAGTACTGTGATGGGCCTCTATGATTTTTTTTTCCTGAATTTCTTCTTCAACCATCGATGAGTGTCTTCCACGCTTAGGGGTATATTTACTTCCCACCATGCATAATGATCTTGCAAACTCTGCTCTGATCTTTGATTGAGGCATTATCTCCGACTGATGATCATTAGCATTCAAAACTCTTCTGTAGAGAAGCCATGCCTTTACTATAGTGAATTCACGCAAATGGTAAAATATTCGTAGATACTATTTGCGACTACGAATATTAATTTTGTAGTGGGCCGTTAAGTTATCCAAATCGGTCAACTCCTCCGATATGTTGATTTTATTCCTTAATTACGTATGGGTTATCTATTTTAATGATTATCTTTTGACTCCTGTCAACGCGACTGACTTTTTTTACAGGATTTGTTCCGGCGATAGTAGATATAGCATCGTGACGAATTTATTGTCTTTCCAGACTAGTGATGAAATGTCGATGCCTGCAGTTGTAGTATATCCGATCAAGAACCCCGATCTAAAACTTTTAAGAGTTTTTCATTGGGTAATTTTCACCACGGAATTCTATTTCTTCTGACTGTATACCCAATGTATGGATGCCAGTGTTTGCCAAATGTACAATCAGCGGCAAAGCCGTATAATAGTTGTAAAAATGCAACTTATGGTTTACTGATCTTGTTATTCTTCTTCACAGTCTATTGAATACATTGCTTGAAGGGCCAAAGTCGGGTTCAGTAATTGGTCCCATTAGCATATTTTCTTGTCCTGAATATACTTCTAAGTTACAAGCATTCCCAGAAATACCAGCAAATACAAAAAGTTTAAAGCGCCATTTATGGGTTTTATTTGGCATATATTGTCGTACTATATTTATTATTTATTTAGCATATATTATTTATTTGGCATAATGTCGAACTTTCGTATTGCACCTTTGCTCATCAATTGGGAGATTTTGCTTAAAAGGGTTAGAAGCAAAATGATTGTTTAAAATATCAATGATAGGTCGAAGTTTGTGTTAATCTATCATGTTTCGTATCATCTCGAGGTAGATGTTTTTGGTTGTCATTGAAATGGATAAATTTTCGGACTTTCTCAAACTGATCTCTACTCCTTGTGTCCTGAGTTAAAGGTAAACCAAGTTCTTGACTCCAATACGATCGAACACTGGGCAAATGCCCTAAAGACATGTATAATATTATCCCCAAAAATCGCCTTAAGTCTTGTTATCTGAAATTCGTAAGTTTATAAGGATCTTTTTGGCAGGCCTATTTAATTGCGTTCACTGACAATTTTTTCTATAAGCTCATCCGAAGAGAAATATTTAAAAAAAGCTAGTGGTGTATCCAACTCATTCACGTTTGGTGAATAATTTCATTTCCACTAAACTTTATCTGGTTTTCATTTACCTTTATGTTCTCTGTTTTCAAATAATCTATCTGTTTGGCAGTTTACATTACTTTGAAATTTCTTTACTGCATTTCGGAATAGCCATTTCAATATCATTATGAGAGTAATTATGAACCAATTCTTCTATTTTGTTTTTGAGTCAAATACTTTTTTGGAGGTATTGTAAAAATGATAGAGTGAAATTTGCAGAAAATAAAATGTAGAAAAATATCTTGCATACATTTAAAAAGTGAACTACAATTATAAACAACTAAAAAAATAAACTACTTCTATTGAATATAGAAGAAAGTAAAACTAAAACTACTCATTGTTTTCCAGGCTTAGTGGAGCACTTAATGCCTGTTGTTGCCAATTGGCAACACACGCAAAAATCTGCTTACAACAAATATATTACAATTAAATATCCAAAAGTAATCATAAATATGGGCTACATAACTTACTTTTCCATGTAATAAATTTTATTTGATCACTACATAACAAAATAGTGTATTTCACAAGCTTCCAAACAAAACAAAAAGACCATGTAGCAACAATTGAAAAAATAAATCTCATACTTATTCTTAAAAAACACTAGTGCTGCCATCGGCATGTCGAAAATTGATTTAATAATATCTTCTATATGTATTTTATTGGCAACATTAGCCATTAGAGCTTCAATATTATTCTAATAGCATTTTAGAAAGCTAAATTGAGTATGTTTCCAAAAGGCAACACCCGGCATTTAAGGGTTAAACAAAGATTAATTTTTCTCATTTCGCAAATATTTTTGGCCAGGCAACGTTTTTGATTCAGTAAAATATGACGAAACTCTACTCCACCTTCAGTATCACGTGTTTGAATCGGTCCAATATTATGTCAGTTATGTCTAAATATTATCCTCCATTCCTGAATCATATGTTTGATTCACTGAGCTCCACAATAGAACGGAGAACTAACTTCATATTCTGTTACACTGAATCCAGCGGCCCGCCCATGAATTCTATGCCATACAATTTCGGCGGAAAATGATGACAAAACACCAATTACTTCCCATACAGTAGCTTGGGGGAGGATATATTGAAATTCTATTTTCTTTTCTAAAATATGACGAAAATGCTGCAGTTTTCCCTGAATTATATTTTTTATCTAAACAACTACAGATTTTATTTAATTTCTTCACAATTTTTGTTTTAATATTTACTATAAAATCTCAAATAATCTTAGAGAGAAACATGAAAAAAAAATACTAAGTATTACTGATAAAAATGTGAAAAATTAAAAAAGAATAAAAAAATTAAAAGTATGCCGAAATGTTTGAAAAAACAGCCTCTAATATTAAGAAACTAGCTGGCCCGCTTGGCGTTACCCGGGCCTATCGATTTTTCCAAAAGAACCGCGAATGATTAAAACTTCGATTCATATTAACATTTAAAAAAAAATAATAATAATAATAAAATTCTCAAAATGAACCTTTTGGATGGGTCCACACTGCACTCGGCAACGTACTAATCACGAGTCTCTAACCAATTAAAACCTGGATTCAAACGTACCTCTGGATGGGTCGCCGCTGCCTTCGGCAGGTTACACTGGGCGTTTTATGCCGTGTCTTCCAAACAAACCTCTTTCCGAAAGAATCTCCGGCATGGATTCCCACTACCTACGGTACCGTTTAGCAGACGTGTTGCGCATACGCCGGAAAATTTAAGAGGATCATAAGTTGAGTTGAAAGAAACAAATTTCGGTAAAATCGTCCCATAAAACCCGAGATAAGAATGTCCATCCTTGTCGGTTGGAAGATGTAAGTAAAAACCATAAGAAAATAGAAAAACAAGTTAAAGAAGACAAACCCCGTTGAAATCGGTCCCATAGAACCCGAGATAAGAATGCGCCCTGGCAGTGGAAAATGGAACTAAAAACTATAAGAGAATCGTTAACTAAGTCGAATGAATCAATTCCTTTTGTAATCGGGACCATAGAACATAGAACCCGAGAAAAAGAATGCGTCATTAATGTTTGAAAATTATGATAACTGAAGTGTATTTATCAAAAAAAGAAAATTCATCATCCTCCTTCTGAAGGTTCATCACTGCGTCTAAGATCTCAATATTTAAATCATTTTTTTTCTCATATTTAAAAATTCAAACTATTTGAACTTTAAAAACTGAAAATATAGATAAAATAGAAAAAGTGAGTTCAAAAGTTACCAGCAAATAACAATCCTAAAAACATTATCAACTGGATCTAAGAATTCCAAATTTTAGAAGCAACCTCTCCTAAATATCTCCACAGTATAGAGTTTTTGAGAGAAATGAATTTTGCCTTATGCAATCAATTCCTGATAGTACATACTACATTTGTGGAATCCCTAGTATCATAAAAGTATAGCACCATTGAAGCTAAAAGTGTAAGACATAACAAAGAATTTTTTTTTTTTTTTGCGGCTATAGAAAAAGAACAGTTCAAAGATGTCCAAAAGTAAGTACAGATTTCAAAAATCTATGCAAATGTAACAAACTGTCCTATAGGAGTGTATTTTGCACTATAAGAGTTGACAAAGAGTCAGATTTTTTGCGGATTTTTAGACTTGACAGTTCAAAGATATTCAAAAGTAAGTACAGATTTACAAAATCCATGCAAATTTAACTAACTGGTCCCAACGGAGTGTACTTTGTAATGTAAAACATAACAAAGATTTTTTTTTTTTTTTTTTTTTTTTTTTGGCGGTTATAGAAAAAAAAAATTTCAAAGATGTCCAAAAGTAAGCACAGAATTAAAAAATCTATGCAAATTTAACAAAGTGTCTTCTTGACAAAGAGTCAGATTTTTTGCGGCTGTAGAAATAAAACAGTTCAAAGACATCTAAAAGTAAATACAGATTTCAAAAAATCGTGCACATTTAACAAACTGTCCCGTCGGAGTGTATTTTGCACTGTAAAACTCGACAAAGAGTCAGATTTTCTATGGCTGTAGAAACAAAACAGTTTAGAGATATCCACAAGTAAGTACAGATTTCAAAAATTCATCGAAATTTAACAAAGTGTCCTATCGGAGCGTATTTTGCACTATAAGACTTGACAAAGATTATATATGGTTATAAGAAAAAAGCAGTTCAAAGATATCCAAAAGTAAGTACAGATTTAAAAAATCCATGCAAATTTAACTAACTGGCCCCATCGGAGTGTACTTTGTAGTGTTAAACATAACAAAGAGATTTTTTTGCGGCTATAGAAGCAAAACAGTTCAAAGATATCCAGAAGTAACAAGAGATTTCAAAAATTCATGCAAATTAACAAACTGTTCTACCGGAGCGCGGCTTGTACATTAAAACTTTTAAAATGGTCTGGATATTTGTAATAGAAATTAATTCAAAGAAAACTTTAGTTGTTGTTGTTGTTTTTCCACAAAATCTGATACTTTGACAAGTCTTAAGATGAAAACTGCACTCTGATACAACAGGGGTTTTTTTCCTGAATTTTTAAAGTAGTTTATGAATATTAAAATAAAAAAAAGCTTAAAAATATTGAAATTATGATTATTAAAAACGTTTATGCGCTTTTACCTAACATTTTAATTACAATTTTACGTATGAAAATTTTTAAATACATAGCAGTTGTTCGTAGAGTTCTACCACAAATTTTTAACGGCTGTTGTCGCCTTATTTAACTGCAGAAAAATATTGCAAATTCCGTGAATAAACGAGGCGGTTACGAATTCTGTGTTCTAAAAATTAAATAGAAATTTTATTTTCCTTAATAGCGGTCCCAGATTCCTTGAAAATTCCAAGAAATGTGCGAACCTCGCAGAGGGAAGGCTTGCAAAGTTTTAACCCTTTATCTACTGCCGGTACTTATAAGTACCATTAAAATAACTTATTATAAAATTCATTTAATACATCGATTAGTTGTAATACAGTTTAGAATGAGTTATAGATACATTAGTTTATCTTATTCCAAAAGCAATATTGGTTACACAAAGCAAAAATATTTTTAAAAGGATGATTTCTTTTGCCTTTGCATCTTTTCAGCTTTCTTGGCGTTGGGGCGGGGGAGAATTTTCAATTCGGAAATATTTCTATATTTCTATTGTAAGAACATTGTATTTGTACATTTCCTAATTCTACAAAATACTAAGAAAAATATTTAAAATAAAAGGTTAGGATGGGATTGTAAATATTGCACACAATCCCTATAAATTGAAATTTAATTAATCCTTCTAAGTCTTTCAATCCTTCTAAAAGCCTTCCAAAATTTATAAAATGATTATGTAAATCTTCTAATGTAGTTTAAACAATTCACGAAAAATGCTTTAGAAGATAAAATTTTCATGAATTCATAATTCAGTACATAAAGGGTTAAGCACATTTTTTTCCCATAAGCTGTGCTTCCAAATGAAACATTTTTATGAAAAAAAAAAGGTGACTTTTTATTCAACATTTTTTCATTTGATATTAAGAATTAACTCTTGAAGAAATAACTCTTGAAAGGAGAAAAAAAAAAAAAAAAAAAAATTAAAAAAAGGTTATTTATCCCGATATCTGGCCAGGAGTATCGCTAACAGAAAACTAATGGTATCTAAATGTTTCGTAAAATTATACAAAATAATAATAATAATAATAATAATAATAATAATAATAATAATAATAGAATCCAGAAAACATTCATGTTTTTTTTTTTTTTTTTTTTTTTTTTTTTTTTTTTTTTTTTTTTAAACCTATATAATAAAAATCTAAGTCATGTGACGGTCATCAACAGTTTCAGGCTGACCGCTTCACTTTTTAAATGCCAGGCGGCCATTTTGCTGCTTTTATGTTATCTAGGCACAGATGATTCAATCGCCAAATAGGATCTACCGCCATCATTTTATTTAAAATATAAAGCTACCACCGACTTCATTTAAAGTAGATGACTTTCATTTAAAGTACACGTCTTTCTTTCATCTTATTTAAAATACAATAAGTAAATAAATTAAGGTACTTTTTCAGTATAAATACTTGACGAAAAGGTGCTTGGCGAGAAAAGAGATTTGGCAACGTATTTTCTGGCAACCTATATACAGTTTCATATACACAAACATTTTATTTTTCCATATGAATACAATTTATTTAATATAAAGAAGCCATTTATCCATTTTTATATAGCAACAGAAGTAATTTGTATATATATAAAAAATAATATGTATAGAATTTTATTAATTTGTTCATGCATTTGTGATTTCATCTTTATTATATATATATACGCCAAGGCCCCCATAGTGGAAAAAATATCTAAATAAATGACCAATAGTAATAAGAATAACATATACGAAAACATTTTATTTCAACATCAAAGCACTGTTTCTAATTTACACACTCGAAAAATAAAAGCGAGATTAAACCTAACATAAAAGTGTTGCCATTTTTACTCATTTCTTTTCAAAAATAAAACTGCTTAAAATTTGATTTTAGAAAATCTTTAAAAATTGTAAGAAAAATCTTTAAAAAAATTTATGATTGAGAGATGAGTTACATTCAAAAATATGAAAGTTTTGAGATAACTTCAGTTAAAGTCAGTGCGCGGAAAAAAAAAAATTATGGAGGCAATCATTCGCACAGCAAGAATAAATGATCTTGACGTCACATTTACTTGACGTCATATTCGTTACACGTGTTTTTTTACTTCATGAAGGGATTTATAATGCAACATTTCTCTGTATTCATAAAGATGTGTGATGTTAAAAAAAACGAACACTGAAAAAATATGGTGATACATTTGTAGAACAGATCAGTTTCCATTGGCGTCCATTATTTTTTAGATGTTAAAGTTTGGCGAATAATTTGGCAATAGTTTTTTTTTTTTATGAAAAGTGGTCGACAGGGATAATGGAGAAGTACCCCCAAAAAGATATTAGCAACGATATATTTGTTTAATGTAAGTTAGTATATCATTAAAGGCTTTTCACAGAAAAAGTCACGGACCAAATCCTATTAGCTAACATACACCTTTTAGCAGTGGACCCAATTACGTAAAATGGCTTAATAGATTTTTAAATCTCCGCATTCGTGAACGTATTGCAACTGATAAGCAAACGGACATGGAGAATAAATGCCTAAGTGAGCTAAGTAGTTTTTCTCAGGAAAGATGAAATACATAACTATACGAAATGCTGCCCTGATCGCATAGATATGTTAATTTCTCTATCAGAATCTTCAGATTTAGTGAAGGTAGCAAGTAAATAAAACTATGAAAAAAGTAACATGTTGCAATGCTTAGCATACATTTAAGGGAGACCAAACTGGTTGCCAGAGGCGGCTAGTTAAAAAATAAAGAACACATGGCACTACAGGGGATTTCAAAAAAAGAATCGACAAATTTTAAGAGATGGTAGTGCTCACCACAGTTAAATTTCTTTAAATAGGAAAGCAAGGTAATCCATCTATTCAGCAAAAAAAAAAAAAAAAAAAGTGTTTAGACTTCAAGCCGAACTCGGATACTTAGTCAGAATTTTAACAACGGAGATATTTTAACAATATTTCCAGCAGTTTTATCTAGCTTTCTCCTATTGATATGGAAAAATTGGATAGAGTATAATATAGAGGGTGTTGCCGAATTCGACCGACAAACTCAGAGCAAGGGGATGGAACATTGTCATAGAACATAGTGTCACAAACCGCTTATTTAGTCACAAATACAGAGTTCAATAAATGTTTCAACATAGATACAAAAAATTATTCGTAAAATTGTACACTAATATGCCTACTCTTTTTGAGTCACTTTTAATTATTATCTAACTTCCAGTAAATTAAAACTGTGAAGCAATCCTAAAACCATTGAATATATAGCTCAATGTTTTGATTAAATTTTAAACTAAAAAAAATAATGCATTCACAGACTTAAAAAAATACACTTGTGAACTGTTCACATCTGCCCCCATATGTTTGTTCACAATTGCCCCATCTACCAACTTCAGCCTAACTTATAAAAAAATATATTTTTAATTGAAATAAGGAAACAAAATTTTTTGTAGAAACTAGCCTTTTTTGCACCCGCGGCAAACATGGATTTTGGCGACCCCCCCCCCCCCCCCCCCTCCTCATAAAAGTATATTTACAAAGAGAATTTTACTAATTTTCTAATAGCCGACTTCATTTAAAATATGTAATACTGAACTAGGTAATCTGCTTTGTCAAATATTGATTCATTAAAATCTTGTAAACTGAATCGAAAAGAATTTAAAAAAAAAAAAATCCGCTTAATTCAGGATCCTTATGCCACATTATCTTTAAATTCTTCTATGCTTTGGCATAACCCAGACAGGACGATTTTAACAATACCATGTTAAACATACACGTGAGAAAAATCGACAAACAAAATCTTCATTTGGCGCCCCTTCGTTCTGGAGTCTGGGGCACATGCTCCTCTGCTCCCCCCCCCCTTGTTTTGAGAAAAATAAAAACATTGCAACGAAAATGCAACGATATGTACCTTATGTAAGTAAAGTCACATGACAATATTTAAATTATTTTTTCATAAGATAAACTCTTGAACAATAGACATTTTTTCCTGACTCCATGTATTTAATTTTTTTGGGTTCAGACGAAAAACGTGAGATGTTCGACGATAATATTGATGTTGTGATTATGGTTTTGAGATGTGTATTCGTAGTTGCTGTAATGTGATTGTCTAAATAAATGTTTTGTGTGTTTTTTAAAGAAGTTATGTTTATAGTAAAATAATTATCATTATTTTAACTAAAATGTTAGAAAATAGATAACAATTTGGTAGCAGAGCGTGGTTTTAAAGCGAATTTTATATTTTGAGTGTACAAGTAAGAAGAGTAAATAAATATGAATTGTATGAACTAGGCCTAATACAAGTTAAGAATTTGTTCCATTGGACTAACCGCCAATAGAAAAAATTTAAGAGGTAAGAATTTTATATGCATTTAAAAATAGTTTGGAAGATAAAGTATTTTAATTATGTGTGAATCCAGTATGTTTGGAATTCCTAGAATAGAGCCGTTAACAAGTAAAAATTATACATTATGGAGTATGCGAGTTGAAGCTTTGATTAAATCAAAACATTTATTTGATGTTATCGAAAATGATGAACCGGTAAAAAATGAAGGGGATCCCGATAGTTTGAAAGCGCATAAAACATGGTTAGAAAAGAATGATGAAGTTTACGGTATAATTATATTGACGTTGTCCGCAGAACAAATGATGGCTGTTAGAGGGATTAAAAAAGCTAAGGATTTATGGCAATTACTGAAAAAGCGTTATGCGGGAATTGAAAATCAGAGAAGAATTCAGTTAAAAATTAATCTTGCGAGAATAGAGAAAAACGAAAGAGAAACAATAGAAGAATATTTGATAAGAGCTCAAGGGATAGCTAATGAAATATTAGAATTGGGTACAGAGATTGATGAATGCGAATTAATAGGATTTATTATAGAAGGGCTCCCAAAGAAATATAGCGAAGTAACAACTGCGATATCATCAAACCCAAATATAGCTTATGAAGTAATGCGAGAAACTTTGTTGAGATATGAAAGAAAATATGATAAATTTCGAGAAAACGAGTCTAAAGCATTTAGGGCTAATGAAAAGAAAAAGGTTTTATGTTTTGCTTGCGGAAAGCCAAATCATATAGCGCGGCATTGTTATAGTAAATCGAATATGACACACTCGCGAAATGATAGGGAGTATTCACCTAAGAAAAATTTTCAAAATTATTATAGTAATAAAGTTCAAGATGTAAGAGAATACTCACGCAATAATAAGAATTATAATAAGAATAATAATGTTTCAAACAAGAAGGCAAAAGAATATACATGTTTTACAAATGAACATGCATTGCAGTCAAATGAATTCAATAGAAATGAGTGTAAAGAATCTGAAAATAATAGGGAAATAACCTGGATGTTAGATTCAGCTTGCACTTCGCATATGACGCATAAAGAAGATATTGTTGTAGAAAGAAAACCTGAAGATGTAGAAATTGCAACTGCTGACAGCGAGCGATCAATACAAGCGAAATATCGTGGAAATGTTCATGTTACGTCTTACGATAAAAAAAGTGGCGAAACAAAAATAAAACTTACAGAAGTTCTTTGCGTACCTAATTTAAGAGAAAATTTAATGTCAGTCCCAAGTTTAGTCAGAAAAGGAAAATATGTGATATTTGATAATGAAGGAGCAGCCATTTATGAAAAGAATACAGGCGAATTAATAGCTAAAGGAACATTCGAAGATAATACATTTAAAATAAACTTAGCTGTACGAGAAACTGATGAAGACAGAAATGAATCTTGTTTACAGACAAATGAATCAAAGAAAGAATTATGGCATAGAAGACTTGGGCATATAAATTATGTATACTTACAAAGAATGTCGAGAGGAAATCTTGTAAGGGGATTAGAAAAGATGAATGGTGAAGAAACAAAATGTGAAATATGTATTCAAGGGAAATTAACAAGAACACCATTTAATCATGTGATAGAAAGAACAACACGCATTTTAGAAAGATTACATGTTGATTTATGTGGACCAATGAAAGTACACTCATTGGGAGGGAGTAAGTACATGCTAATGGTAGTAGATGAATATAGTAGAAGATATTTTGTAGATTTTTTAAGAAGTAAAGATGAAGCAAAAGAAAGAATTATAAATATAATAGAGAGAAGAGAAAATGAAACCGGCAAGAAAGTAAAAGCGGTTAGATCAGATAATGGTGGTGAATTTACTAATGAAGAGCTCGTGAATTATTACAAAAGGAAGGGCATAAAGAATGAAAGAACCACAATTCATAGTCCACAAAGTAACGGGATTGCAGAAAGGGCTAATCGGACTGTTATTAATACTGCAAGAACATTGCTGATAGAAGCAAAACTACCTTTATCCTTTTGGGCCGAAGCAGTATCAACAGCTGCTTATATACATAATGTTACTCCAACAGCTACGAGAAAGAAAACGCCATTAGAATTATGGTCAAATAATAAACCAACAGTAAAGCATATGAGAGTATTTGGATGTAAAGCTTTTTATCGCAACGATGATATCAATAAAAAGAAATTTGATGTAAGAGCAAAACCAGCAGTGTTTATAGGATATTCAAGAGATCGGCGAGCATACAGATTGTATGATTTAAAAGAAAAGAGAATACGTGAAAGCAGAGATGTAGTATTTATAGAAGAAAAAATGGGATATGAAGATATAGCTAACAAGGAAGAAATGACTGATGAATTTGAATACATCAACATTACCAATAATAAAAATGTAATAGATGAACAAGAAGATAATAATTCCGATGAAAATGAAGAAGAGTTAAATCAGAAAAAGGAAGCAATTGCGTTGTCAGATGATTTGAATGATTCTGCGACAGAAGAATCTGAAGTAAATCATATAATTGATGAAAACAAGGAACAGCAAGAAAAAGAAACTAATGAGAATAAGTTGTTTGAAGAACCTAGAAGATCATCACGAATTAGGAAACCCAATCCAAAGTATTTAGCGAATCTAGTGCACGAGGAAGTTCCAAAGAATTACAAAGATGTATTAAATTCTAGAGATAAGGATAAATGGATAGAAGCAATCAAAAAGGAATTACACTCATTAGAAGAACACAAAACGTGGAAAATTGTTGTCAAGCCAAAAGATGTGAAGGCACTGAGAAGCAAATGGATTTTTACTGTAAAAGAAAACGGTGAAGATGTAAAATATAAAGCAAGATTAGTAGCCGACGGATCAAGACTTAAATTTGGAACAAATTATCAAGAATCGTATAGTCCTGTAATGAAAACTGAATCATTTAGAACTTTATTGGCAGTCGCAGCGATGAAAGGTTACAAAACTAGATTTTTCGACGTAGAAACAGCATATCTGAATGCAGATCTAGAAACTGCAATTTATATGAATCCGCCTGAAGGTCTACAAATTGAAGGAGGGAAAATATTATTGGTAACAGGAAATTTATATGGGTTGCCAGAAGCAGGAAGATGCTGGTATGAAAAATTAGTTAATATATTTGATAAAATTGGGTTACAGCCATGCAAAGCAGATCCATGTGTGTTTTTTAATAAAAATGATAATAAATTTATTGCAGTTGGAATATATGTCGATGATGGAATAATCGTTAGTGAATCCGAAGAATTAATAAATAAATTGATACAAAAATTGAATAAAGAAGCAAAAATTAAAGAGCTGAAGAAAAACATTAAATTCCTTGGTATTGATATTGAAGAAAATAATGGAGAATTTTTGCTAGGGCAAGCTAAGTATGCAGAAAAGATCTTAGAAAGATTTGATATGGAAAATTGTAAAAGTGTGAAAACCCCTGGTGTTTCTGGAATAAAATTAGATGAATATGAAAATGAAAATAAAATTGATGAAACACTATATCTAGAAATGCTTGGAAGTATAGGATATCTAGTAAGAGGAACAAGGCCAGATTTAGCTTTCACTTTAAGTAATTTGTCTCAATATGCAAAAGATCCTAGAGAAATTCATTTACAGGCAGTGAAGAGAGTTTTGCGGTACATTCAAGGCACTAAAAACTACAAACTTCGAATTAAAAATAAAAAGGGCCAATTATCACTTTGTTCTGATGCTAGCTGGTGTACTACACGGGATTCAAAATCATTTGGCGGATATATCGTAAAGATAGGAGAATCACTGATTGAATGGAAAAGTAATAAACAGAAACTGGTTGCGCTTTCTACAATGGAATCTGAACTTTTAAGTTTATGTGATGCTGTTTGTGAAGGAAAATGGTTAATGGGTCTCTTGGAAGAGTTAAGCCAGGAAGAAATGGTGAAGCGTCCAATAGAAATCAGTACTGATAGTCAATCTGTAATTGATTGGATTAAAAACCCAAGAGTGAATAATCGCAACAAACATATAGGTAGAAAATATCATTTTGTAAAAGATGAAAGAGCGAAAGGAGAAATTGAAACAAAATATGTAAATTCGTCTGAACTGGAAGCAGATATAATGACTAAGAATTTGAGTTATGATGTCATGGAAAAACATATTACAAGTCTCGGAATTACTGAGGATTATTGACATGCGAAAGGAGGGATTTGTAAGTAAAGTCACATGACAATATTTAAATTATTTTTTCATAAGATAAACTCTTGAACAATAGACATTTTTTCCTGACTCCATGTATTTAATTTTTTTGGGTTCAGACGAAAAACGTGAGATGTTCGACGATAATATTGATGTTGTGATTATGGTTTTGAGATGTGTATTCGTAGTTGCTGTAATGTGATTGTCTAAATAAATGTTTTGTGTGTTTTTTAAAGAAGTTATGTTTATAGTAAAATAATTATCATTATTTTAACTAAAATGTTAGAAAATAGATAACACCTTATTTTGTGTGAAATGTTATAACATCATGGTCATCGCAGTCCAAAATGTGGAACGTGAAGTGCATCTGCTGGCCTTTTTTAATGGAAACGTCTATCACTTTTTTTTAATATTATCACATTTACAACAAAGATGAGAATGTCTATTAAAAGTTTTATTATTATAATATACTTTAGTTTTCTGAAGGTTATTATCATCAACCTAAATTGAGTTAGGGTAGAGCACCCTATATTTTTGATTAAATAAGTGTTTTGCGAGCCCATGTTCTATGGTAACTTTTTATCCTCTCTATCAGCGTTGAATTTCGACACTTTTACTCCGGCAGGGATTTCCGTGGCTCCGCGGGGGACATTATAGAGTTCCGGGGATGGGGGGGATAGCACTTTTTGACCATTGAAAACACAAAGTCAAAAATTTTCCGGGGGCGACATCTCATTACTCTGGGGGGTGTCCCCCCCCCCTCCCTGGAGCCTGAATTCAACACTGCTCTTGATGACTACTATCACCCCTCTCAATTTGCAGTGGAATTCGAAAACACCCTGTAGTTACAAAAAATGTGAAAAATTAATTGACAGCATTTATTATTTTAACTTTTAGGAACCAGAAACTATATTTTTATGTAAACGTGAATAATAAAAAAATTTCTTTACTGAAATACTATATGAATTATGAAGAAATAAATAATAAAATTCTGTATTTACTCAAATACAGTATGAATGTTTAAAAAATCTATCTATTCGTTTTAACAGGTACTATATCTTAATTAACAAACTGAAATTCTTCATCCAGAATCAGCCAAAGAAACTGGGTGATTTTATACAGTTATGGTGCTGCCATCTATTGCAAGTAATCAATTCCTAAAAAAAGCATCAATGCAAAAAAAAGCCCTGTTATTAAAATTGATAGTGTGTGCGCGGGGGTGGGGTATCGACATTTTAGGAGAAATAAATTTGAATAAGAAATACGTTAATTTTTAGCCGAGTGGAGAGAAAAAAAGATGAGGGAGTGGAGGCTGCGGAACATAGCAGCAGAACAGTAACACTATATATAAATAAATTAAGAATTTTATCTTATATATGTATTTAATGCATTTTTATACTTTTAAATTTTATTTCAATAGTTAACTCCTTCAGAGTATTTTGTTTCTGTATTAATATCATATCTTCAAATCTTTAATTATTGTTATTTCTTCCTTATTTGTTCTAAATATTGGTCATTCATAACGTAGAAACTAAAACACGATAAATAAAACAGTATATAATACGCTAAACAAAAATATATCGAAAAAAAAATGCTTTTTAGTATACTAAATAGTTAGGAAAATGCATATTCTCATGTGACTCAAATGGAACAGGTGGAAAATAATCAGAAAAAAAAATAAAATAATAGAATGAGACAGAATGATTGGTGCTGCCATTTAGTAGTAAATATTGAAATTAAATTAGCTTTACATTAGCTTTGAATTAGCTTCACAATATTTAATTTTGCACCAAAATATTACTAGTATGTCTGTTTTTTTTATTTGCAAATGCAATAGCATAACAAAATTATAGGGCACACATGAAAAACGTCACCCCCCCCCCCCCCCCCCCCACGATTTTACACATAAAAAAAATAGGGATTTCGCGATCGTCCGGACACCTGCAGTAACTGAACTAACTTAAATAAAATCATAATACAGTGAAACCTCCTTGAACGGCTACCTCTAAACAACGATAACCTCCGAATACCGGCCACATATTGATGGAACCAAACACATTCCATAGCATTAACATTTAGTACGAACCTCTAAATAAGAAATAAGGAATTCTGAACAACGGCCACTCAAAAGTCACGGAAATTTTTTTTTAACAGTTTCTGGTACAATTCCATATTTATTTGCAAACCAAAATCTGATGTAGATCAAACAAAGTTTACTTCAAAGAATGTCAACAAAATGTTACTTAATCTCTTGAACACTTAATCACTTTTCCAAAACTAGACATAGAAAATGAAGACAATAATGATGGGGAAAATTTAGATAATAATTACTTTTCACAGCGACAGTATGTGGCGTATCCACATATTCCTGAGCTACCTTTTGATCGTTCATAATTTCGGATTTTTTTCCCCCCTTCCTATATAAACATAAATGCAAACTGAAACTCATTTAATAAGACCTTGATTTAATACACATACACTATAGGGCCATTGATTATCGGACACTTTCAATTTTAGAAATTTTGTCGAATATTTAAAAATAGATTTGTCGGCTTTTTCTGGAACTTCAGGATTATGAAGACTATGTTCTACTTCATATTTATCAACGGTGGTTTGATCAGAAGGACAAATAGGGGGCCAATAAAAAATCAAAGAAAAAGAATAATGTTTGGGATCAACCTGTAAAATAAAATGCACGAAATGATCTATCACTATAGCCTAAGAATATGTGGATTTTGTACAATATATGTATTCATTTGTGGAAACATAGAACGTATATTCATGGAGATATATTGATTTTTAGGGTTCCGTACTTAAAAAGTAAAAACGGAACCATTATAAGATCACTCCTGTGTCTGTCTGTCACAGCCATTTTACTCGTAAACTATGCAACGTGGTAAGTTCAAATTCGGGGAAGTAATAACGACTATTGACCCACATATTTACAGATTAATAAATACTCATAAATATATTTAGGAAAATGTAGAGGGGCTAATTAAGTTACTTGAAAAAAAAAATCTTTTATTTGTATATCGTGTGGGGTATCGTGTGAAAGCTTTCGTAAAGCTGAAATCAAAAATATACTTCATTTAATTTTAGGTATTATATTTTCAATGTTAGGGTGGAAAATGTAGTGCAAAAATATGCCCCCCCCCCCATCTAACTCCGAATCTATTGAAACTAAAATTATGAAAAAATTAGAGGTAGTAGACATTAATTTAAACCTTGCAGGAAAATCATAGCGATTACCCTAGGTCACATAGTTTTTGAGAAAATCGCATTTTTCCGTTGCACTCAAATTTCGATTTACGAGCTTCAGCAAAAGCGTTAAGTAGAGCTGGAGGCACCTACAAAGCAGAAGTATAAAAGCATTGTTGATCATGAATTTCGGAAAAAATCGTCGGTAATTAGCCGAAATATTAGCCCTTAAAGACACGGACGGTTTGGACATACATAATGACAGGGACGGCGTACTCTATGCTCCATCGGCTTTTAAAGCCTAGATAACAAATTTTAAAGATATATTTATGCAATGCAATGCCCAGTAGCAGTATAAAAGCAATGAACGTCAAATTATTAAAAACAGACTAATTTAATGAGAATTAATCACATAAATACTATGGGATTCGCGACTAGTTTCCATTGAGTGGTTCTCTCAATACACCTACTATGTCTTTAAAGGTTAACTAAAAACCTATATGGAATAACAAATATACAGAATAGCTGTATTTGCTATCATTTAGGTTCCATATATCTTTGAACTTCCATGGTATATCCATTTATACTTTTCTAGTATACAGGGTGCAAAGGAAAGTCCCTTTAACCTGAAAATACTTGTGAACGGAGAGAGCTACAGCTGTGCAAGTGAGGTAACGGTATAATAAAGCGACTAAGCCCGATTTAAGGAAAACGACAGCAGCGCCCCCTAGTGTCGAAATTTGGAAGATAGCCACTGCAAATCGAAAACGAAAAGAGATAGAGCAAAATTTCCAGTTAGAAAGTTTTAGAGCATAAATTAATTAATACAATACAACATTTGGTTTACATGGATAAGATAAATCTTCGCCTGTTTGCCCAAAAATGTCCGAAATCGATGCACTCCATTTTGTGTAAAAGTTTGAATGGAATAGTTAGAGGTATGAAGAAAAACGCAGAATTTATGCTATAAATACGTACTTATCTCAATACATTTTCATAACATAACACACACAAAAAAAAATTCAAACTGTCTCACAGTGATAAAAAGTTAATATTGAGTATGTTCGAAAAGTTCGCCATTTCTTCACGATACACGTTTGTATTCGTGAGAGTAATTCTGCATGCACATTTCTCAGCATGGAACGTCTATTGCAAGCCTCTTCAATACGACGACATAGATTTAACCCTTTCAAGGGCGATGGCTAGACGGTCTAGCCACCTAATTTTAATTCCAAAACTAACAAATGGCACCAAGAATATTTTAATAAAATTTTGCTTTTATAATGAAAGTGCTAATTAGCGGGTTTTAGTTTTCAGAGAAATTCGTTTGAATATTCTGGTGTCAGTCAATTATTTCATGAGTTTACGAACAGAATTCTTCTGGCCCTGAAAGGGTTATTCTAAAATTTTAAATGCATTGGAAATTGAATCTTTACAGACATTACAGCACAATACAACGCCACAATCTGCAATTGTGCACTGCTACATTTCCGGAATGTGAATAGGCAAAGTAGAATCGTCGCTCATCGATTTCGGACATTTTTGGGTATGCAGGCGACGATTTTTCTTATCCGTGTGAACCAAATGTCGTTTCGTACTAATTAATTAATGCTCTAAAACTTTCTAATTGGAAAATTTGCTCTACCTCTTTTCGTTTTCCATTTGCAATGGCTATCTTCCAAATTTCGCCGCTAGGGGCGCTGCTGTCGTTTGCATTAGGTCGGGCGTAGTCGCTTTACTATACTGTTACCTCACTTGTATAGCTGTAGATCTCTCCGTTCGCAAGTATTTTCAGGTTAAAGGGACTTTCCTTTGCAACCTGTATACTATACAGCTATACCCAACCCTGCGTTGTATAGTTTTTACAAAGTCTTAGTATTCTTTTAGCAACGGTGTTTTTTAAATAATACACTTACTAATTCATATATTATTGTACGGAGCCCTCTGTGCGCGAGTAATACTCGCACTTGACCGTTTATTTAAAAAAAAAAAGCATGTTTTTAGGGTTTCGTTCATCTCACGAAACCCTATTCGTCTCGCTCCTCTGTCTGTCCGTCTGTCCGTCACAGAGCCCGTTCTCAGAAACTATACATGTTAGAGACTTGAAATTTTGGGTACTTATAGCTGAACACCTCACATCAAACAACAAATCATAAAATTTTGAAAAAGTTGGTAATTAACCGAATTACGGGCTAATTAACTTCTAAAATAAACCAATCCACCTTTTTAACGCAAATTCAAACAGACTTTCTCGAAATCATCCGTGTTTCTCCTAAGGGTTGCCAGTAAAATCAGCCGAATCAAAGCCGCCTCAAGACTAGTCTTGAGGCGGCTTTGGCCGAATGCACGGTTACTACGGAGGAAATTAAGCCGAAAAATGAAGTGGAGATTTTAACGCGAAATCGTATATCAGAAAATATTGGTCCGAGAAATTTGTAAATGGAATAGACAGACGCAGAAAAAAATCTACTTTCATTTGGTATAAAGTTCACATTTCTGCGATGTATATAAGTTAAAATATCCACTAAAAATCGATCGATAAAAATTTAATTTCTTTAATTGGAAAGACAAGGAAATAAAAAGATTTCAATTCGGCGGGAAAGCAGGTAGACATGACGACGCTGCGGTTTTCCATAATAGCATATTTTAATACGAAATTTTAACTTTTTAAATATTAAATTTTTTGATTAAATTTTTTTGCATCCCGGTGTCAAATTTCTCGCTGATTTCATTGATACCCATATCTAAGTCCTATCTTAATTACAAGCTGAAATATTAATTATTATTTAATTATTGGCTTTATTCCTATCAAATGCGTCGATTAAAATGAAGAGACGCGCTTATTTAACCACGAATTAACTTAAATTAGGAAATCTAATAATTTGCCTGGGCTTTTTGAACAGCGATATGAGATAAGTATAACTCATTCATCATCAGAAAGTTTACTTCATACCACTATTTTCTAATAGTAATTTCAGGAAATATTTTGAATTATTGGTTAAGACCTCCACTCAGTCTGTTTGAAACTTTAAGATAGTTTATAACACATAGAAAAAAGTGTAAAAAAGAATGGAGTGTGATATTTCGAGGAGGGGGGGGGGGGGGAGCTAGAATTATTTTTAAAATCTTAGCGTTTGTTACCGCAGCAAATATTTTAAATTCTTGTTTAAGACCGCCACCATCCCGACCCATCTATCTACGGAAAGATTGCGTAAAGGAGTTTCGTTCAGATATGCTTTTGTTAAGAATAGAGTGCATTCCCTGGTGGTGGAATGTGGAACTAACATAACGCGATTTTGTTAAAATTAGGAAATCTAACAAGTCGATCTGTTTGAAATTTTAAGATATTTTATAGCACATAAGATAAAGTGTAAGAAAGAATGACACGCGAAATTCCGGGGAGGGTGGGGGGGGGGCGATAGATTTCTATTTAAAAAATTAGCGTTTCTGACCGCTTTAGGTGACTTTTTGAGGGAGTCCTAAGATATATGCTACTTATTTAATATAAAATTGTCTAAAGTTTAGTTACCACTATTTCCTAATAGTAATTTCAGCAAATATCTTAATAAGACCGCCACCACCTCGAGTAACATATCTACTTATAGGTTGTTTAACGGAGTTTCCTTCCGATACAGTTTTGTTAAGAATAGAGTGCGCTCCCTGGTGGTGGAATGTGGAGCTAACATTTTTGTTAAAATTAGGAAATATAACAAGGCGATCTGTTTGAAATTTTACGATAGTTTATAACACATTAGAAAAAGTTTATAAAAAATGGCGCGTGAAATTTCAGGAAGGTGGGAAGAGGGGGAGGGGTAAAATATTTCTTTTTTGTTTCATACCGTTTCAGGTGCGTTTTTTGATGGAGTCCTCAGATACATGCTACTTATACTTATTAAATATAAATATGTCAAAAGTTAAATTACCACTATTTCCGAATAGTAATTTCAACAATTATCTTAAATTCTTGCTGAAGACCGCCACCCCCTCGAGTAACATATCTACTAATGGGTTGTGTAAAGGAGTTTCGTTCAGATACGCTTTTGTTAAGAATACAGTGCGCTCCCTGGTGGTGGAATGTGGAATTAACAGACCGCGATTTCATTTAAAGTAGGAAATCTAGCAATTCAATCTGTTTTAAACTTTAAGATACTTTATAACACACGATAATAAATTATAAAGAAGAAGGGCGCGTCGCATTTCGAGGAGGGGGGGGGGTTGAGGGAGGTGCGCGAACAAAATTAGGAAATATAACTGGACGATCTGTTTGAAACTTTAATATGGCTTATAAAACATAACATAAATTTTTAAAATCAGGCCGCGTCAAAAATCATGGTGACCATCTGCCCACTCCCCCCCCAAGGGGGGCACTTTTCTAAATTTGGCAGATACCCGTCATGTGATATATCGTAGCATTTTGGGGGGGGGGGGTGGCGAACAAAATTAGGAAATATAACAAGGCGAATATGTTTGAAACTTTAACATAGTTTAGGATGTGTTTGCCAAAATTTAGAAGGTATTTCATGGCGATAAATGTACTGGACGTTTTGAAAGAAAGTGTTTTGAAAGGAATATTAAACGAAACCCTTTGTGCGATGTATGATCACACTTACCCACTTGTTTGTTTATATCACGCAGAGTTTTTTACGAAATTTACCGCCAGTTTCAGAAAATTTGACGAAATGTAGTATAAATGATATGGTGTAATAGGAATGTAAATGTATTAAATATTTGATGAAATATGAACAGTTGAATGAAATATTTATCTGCGCATGCACGCACGATAAAAAAGAAAAAAAAATCATGATTTGATAGTCAACTCTATGGAGCAACTCATAAAAAAAAAATAGTTGGATGCGCCAATCCCAAAACTTTCTTCTATCTTATACATAATATTTCAAAAGCTAGTTACAAATGTTAATACTTCAATATTTTTAGTTCAATACCATACCAACTTTGATTTTCATCTTAAATTTATGCTTCAGTCAATTAAACGGACTAAAAACGAGTTAATTAATATCATGATATTTGTTAAAATTAATAGTTTTTCCTTATTCTGTTGTTATCAGATGTTTGCGAATAGCCGGCTTAGCAAAAAGCGAGTTCCCACCTCTGCACGAGCCGCCGATGGACAACAGAACTATAAAAAATCAAGAAAAGCATACAAAAATTGTTATCACAGAGCCCCTTTACCGCGCAATATTTCCAAATTCAAGGAGGACCTGTTGGCCAAAGCAAAAAATATGCACGAAAAAATTTGGTTCAATTGTATGCATAATTCTATACACTTTTCGATGGTACAATAAAGAAAATGGCACAAACATCGCTATTACAACGCCCCCCCCCCCCTTCCGGCAGATTTTTTTCAAATTCAGGGAGGACCTGTTTGCCATAGTCAGAAACGTACACAAAAAATTTGGTTCAATTATATGCATAACTTCATACAATTTTCGATGGTACAATAATGAAAATAGTACAGACATCGCAGTTATAGCGCCCCCTTCTGACGGAATTTTTCCAAATTCAAGGAGGAGCTTCGTACCAGGACCAAAAACAAACACAAAATATTTGGCTCAATTCTATGTATAACTTCATACACTTTTCGATGGTACAGTATTCAAAATCGCACAAAAATCTCTATAACAGCGCCCCCTAGCGGCGATTTTTTCCAAATTCAGGGAGAACCTGCTTGCTATAGTCAAAAACTTAAACTAAAAATTTGGTTTAATTCTATGCGTAACTTCATACACTTTTTGATCGTACAATATTCAAAATTGCACAAAAATCGCTATTACAGCACCCCTTACCGGCACATTTTTTTCCAAATTCTTGAAGGATCTGCTTGCCATAGATAAAAACTTAAAATAAAAATATGGTTCAATTCTATGCAAAACCTCATACACTTTTGGATGGTAAAATATTCAAAATCGCACAAAAATCGCTGTTACAGCGTCCCCTACCGGCGAATTTTTTCCGAATTCTGGGAGGACCTGCTTGCCATAGCCAAAAACTTAAAATAAAAATTTGGATTAATTTTATGCATAAATTCATACACTTTTGGATGGTACAATATTCAAAATCGCACAAAAATCACTGTTACAGCGCCCCCTACCGGCGATTTTTTTTTCAAATTCAGGGAGGACCTACTTGCCATATCCAAAAACTTAAAATAAAAATTTGGTTTAATTCCATGCATAACTTCATACACTTTTGACAATGTTCAAAATCGCACAAAAATTGCTATTACAGCGTCCCCTACCGGCGAATTTTTTCCAAATTCTGGGAATACCTGCTTGCCATAGCCAAAAACTTAAAATAAAAATTTGGTTTAATTCTATGCATAACTTCATACACTTTTTGATGGTACAATGGCGACAGACACACGGACACACAGACATTTTCTATAAACATGTTTTTTGGGATCTCTGACCCTAAAATGTGTAAATCAGTCGAAAACCGGACGTCGAAAAAAATTTCGATTACAATACTTTCTTCTATTGAAGATAGAAGAAAGTAAAAAAGCCAGTCAAATAACGTGAAAATTCAGAAAGATATCGGCAATAGACTGAGCTGATTTTTAGTTGTTCTCAAAGAAATAGCTAAATGATAAGGGGTTTTCCATAAATTGTCGTGTGTTATCTTTCTACGTCTAGTTCATGTTCAACTTTGCCATTATCAAAATTTTAACTTGTATTTTAAATCTCGATGGAATAAACAATTTCAAAAAATTATACACGGTTAGCATAAATGATTGACCGGATTTTAAAATTTTATATTTCAAAACTACTACACATATTAGAATAAGTGATATATGAAAATAAAGAAGAACATTGAAAGTTTTTTTCTCAGTTACAAATGTTCTACGTGCGAACCTTTCGTAACAGGACAAACACCTAATCTCTAATCAAGTTCGTACCACACATTTGGCAGTTTTGCACAGTCAACGATTCTTAGTGCAGCAACAATGTGTGTAACGAACTTAATTACAGATTAGGTATTTGTCGTGTTACGAAAGGTTCGCACATATTCATATATCACTTATTATAATATGTGTAATAGTTTTGAAAATATAAATTTCTTAAATCAGGTTATTCATTTATGCTAACCCTGTATTACACTTAGTCAGGGAAGAAACGAGAATGCTAATGTTAAGTCTATGGGAACGTTATTTTTAAATATCTCGGCAGCATTTTAATGTTTTTTAAATTATTTTTTTCATAGGATAGCTAAGGTATATCTCTAACCGTGCCAGTTTTTACTTTTTCGATTTTGGTTACAGTTTTTTTTTATATTAAAATAGTTTCAATTTCGGAACAGATTCCGAAAGTGAAAGTATTTTTTTTATCTAAAACCAAAATCGAAAAAGTAAAAACTAACCCGGTTAGAGATTAATCTCAGCTACCTATGCAAAAAAATCTTCCAAAAATATTAAAATTTAAGCGAGAAATTTGAAAATAACTTCCCTCGGGATTAACATTAGCCTCCGAGTCTTTTCACATTGCTAGTGTAGGACCAGGTGTAGGACGTTAATGATCTGAGAAGACAAGCTGCGTGTTTTCCCAATGTAAGAGGGATAGGGGCAGTGCCATAATAAGCACTTACGTTACCCGAATCAGATATTTTAATACCCCTCCGCACACTTATTTGACAAAATTATTTTTAGAAAAAAATTATAACATAATACAATAATTATTATGATTGATTGAAATGAATCTCCGTACCCAAAGTATGTACTTGGGAGCAAATCACCCTATTTTCCAACTTTGTACATTGTTAGGTAGAAGGGTCCCTCGATGAATGCTTTTGCCCTGGACCCCATTTCTGTAAGTTTGTTTCTGGCTGTCCTAAATACTTTTTCAAGTAATTACATTTGCTAATCACTCAAATCTATATTAAAATATGATTTCGGTATATTTTTAAGATTATAATTTTATTGAAGCTATTGATACACTTAAATTAGCTAAAAGAATAAGTACATTAAATATCTTTATGTGTCAATATTTCAAATACAAACCACAAATGTCGAAAACAATGAAAACGAAAACACATCAACGCGTAAAATGATTTTGACGATTTCTTACCAACAATCATTTGAAAAATTCCACAAAACCTGCTACGAAATTGCAAGGCTTCGTGAAATTTTAGACAGGTTTCTGTTTTAACAGGCATACTATACCTTACACATGCAAGTCCTATATTCTTGGCACGAAATTTAAATAACATCATTTTATATATTGACTAACATTTACCCGCGGCTCCGCTCACACAGAATCTAATTTTTGCAATCTGGAATGCAAATTTCTCTCACACACACACACACACACTTATATATATATTCATAATTTAGCTAACTAATAGTGTAACGCTCACCAAAATCTGTTCAGCAGAGCTTTTTAAAAAAGCTAATTTTCCATCATCGGGTTCATCTAATTATAGAACTTCCTACCGTAGCTCTATAATTAAGCAACGTAGAACGACGTTGTTCTACGTCGTCAAAATACGTAGCAGTACAAATTCCATCAAATTAGATTAAATTTATTCAGCAGAACTCCAGTAATAAGCAACTGGAACGAAATTCTCATTTGCATTTTATATATCGCTCACCCGTAAGAAAAATAACTCAAAAAGTAACTATATTTCATAGGAGAGGCAAAAAAAGATTCTCGTGCTTTTATTGTAACATAAAATTGTAGCACTTAGCTCTAGATACAGCTGTAAAAGCATGCATAAAAATGTAAAACATTTAAGAATGAAGACGTACAAGAGTACGGGTGCTTGAGTAATTTTATTACCAAATACAACTTGACTCCCTTCTGTAGTGGCAAATGAGGATATAGTATTATATAGCTGTTGTCCGCGTAACTTCCCTTAGGTGCATCTTTCTATAGAGAAATTATCATAAGTAAGACCTATTAGTCCAATAATTCACAAAATGAATTTTTTTGGAATTGTGACGCTTTTCTTGCTGGTGAGTGATATATGAGCCGTTCAGTGTACAAATCGATTAACTCCATCAAATGAAAATGTTCAGTATAAACAATTAAACTTATTGTAACTATAAAAATATTGTATCCATATATTTTTTCTCGGGATATTTGAACTCATTTTCTTTTAATCAAGGGTAACTTTTTATCACTGTATAAATATATAGAAAATTTTCAATGTTCCTTTGTTTAAAAAAAACTCCACTTAAAATGGAGTTAGTCTGCTTGTTTTCTGAACGCCGCATATAGTAGACAGATAAAATATATATTCATGATTTATAAAACTAATTTACTATGAAAAAATTAAGAATATAGCACTTCTACTTTTCCTGAAACAAATACGAGTAATTTATGAATCCCCTTTTTTAATGTTATATTACTCCAGTGTTATAACTTTCTTTCATTAAGTTGACTTCCAAGATCTTCTGAAAATTTACAGTCAATTAAGGAAACTAAGCACGCAAGTCGTTCTTAGTTTTGTTCCTAAACACCTTCATTTGTAAATATCAAAACTGTTGAAGTTTCACATTATGTCACAATCAAATATTTCACTTTATGATTTATTAAAAAATGTTTTTCGGTAAGCTTCTTCCTCCTCCTCCCCCCCCCCCCCCCCCCCAAAAAAAAAAAAAAAATTACATTCGGAGTAATATTTAATGTTTTTAGAGTACCGTGAAATTTTGTTAACAATTCCTACTATTCTCTCTTTAAATATTTAATATAAGAATTCCCTGGAAATCCAGCATATTTAATGATTAGGCTACTTCTTATTAATCATGAAATACAGGAGTTTAATGCATTGCGCGCAAAATGTCACAGCGTCCCAAAACTAACCAACCAATTCAGACAAAAACTAGAACACAAAAATATCTTAATCAGGCCCTTTTTACAAACAGTAAAACCAGAGAGAACTGATCGTTAGGGGCTCCTCCTTCCTCTGAACTAAGGAAATATCCACATAACAGTACTTTGTCAGAAAAGGATTTTTTTTTTTTAATGCCTTAATAAGCAATGGCTCCTTTCCCAGCGTTAACAATCCGCTACTATTTTTTTTTCCATTTCAGATTACTTGATTGCTACCACTTTTATAAAATAGCATAGACTTATTTTACTTTTATTTAATCTGTCATTAAATAGGGCGATTACTACTACAGTAAAACTCCAGTTATCCGAATTATTTGGGACCGGACCCCATTCGGATAATCAATAATTCGGATAATTTGATTTTTTCCGAAAAAGGGGTCTATTTTAATTAATTACTGTATGTATGTCGAAAATGGGAGAAAAAAACTAGTTTTAAAGAAAAAGAGCTTTTAATGACTTAAATGAAAAGGCAACACTTTTACATGTTAAGCACACTTACAAGTGCTGTACATTAGTACAGTATGTACGTACCGTACTGTAAATGAAAGTCATTGCTTGCTAAACATCTCGGTCAAAGAAAGCTGTTTACAGTCTTCATCCGTTTTCGGGCAGCCAAGTCGCGCACCGCTTGACAGTGAAGTTGCATGTTGTCACACTCGGGCTGACGCTCCATCCATTCAACGCCGATAAATGCTAAAATTCAGTCTTAATTTTTTTCTGAAATTCTGAAAGCGTTTCGGATAATCGGAGTTCTGTACTTTCAAAGAATGGTGGCAATCAAGCAATGCGAATTAAAAATAGCGGTCCCGCAGCACTGCCCTTCACAACACCTGAGCTGATCACCACTGATTGTAGTAAAACCTTGGTAACACGAAACTTCAAACGGCACCAGAAAACATTCATCTAAATCCAATATAGACTGAGGTTCTAACCCTACTCAATTTGTGATATGATTTATGTTGAGTACATAAGCCTAACGCTTAGTTACATTTAAAGCACTCGTGCTTTTGTAATAGTCCTTTGCTACTAATTTTAGTCTTTAAAAACTACCTAATTCTGCAACTAGAACAGCTGTCAGCCGTTAAATGCGATTAGCGGTCTCGCGGGCCGCTGCTTTTTCTCAATTTAATTTTCAGTAACTATAGATACTGGTGAAAGTTTGTTTCGTTTGAAGCCCTTTGCCAACAATTTTAGTCTTTAACCCTTATGTGGTGAATTTTAAGTGGTGAGGTAGGGTGCATGTAACCCCAAAATTTGATTTCTTGTGCACTCCTTAAAATTTAAGTAATTAAAATAAGAACTTCCTGTTAATTTTGTATTTACTTGTATAAAAACAACTGAAAAAAAGTACTATAAATGTACATACATATAAATTCACTTATCTAAATACCACAAAAATTTTGTAAATATAGAGTTCATGCACAATGTTTCTGGGGTGCAAAACACCCCCACCTCACCAGCTAAGGGTTAAAAAACATATGATTCTACAGCTGGAAGAGCTGTTTAGCCCTTAACTGTAATTAGCGGTCTCGCAGGCCACTGCTTTTTCTCAGTTTAACGTTATTTTCAGTAACTACAATACAGATACTGGTGAACTTTTGTTTCGTTTGGAGCCTTATTAATATCGATAGGGCTTCTTGAATAGATCGATTTTAATAGTCCTGTACATCATGTTTAGCACAGAAACTATCTTATGCCTCCTATGAATCTTTCAATGACGCTGTCTCTAGGTTGCTCACGTAGTTATGCGACAATTTGTCACAATAGTTAAGAGCTCAGGGTCTGTATTAAGTGAAAACGTTCAGCTACCTTTGAAATGTAAAAGAAATTGTCAAATATTTAAAGCTCTTAAAAATAACTCATTGGTATAAAACTTCCAAGAACCACTTAACCCTCCAGCTGCGGGCGACTTTTTCCGCGAGTTACTCTTTTAAAATTAAGATAGATTCCTACCACTTTTTTGAAGTAGAAATAGTCACTAATTACAGATTAAATAAGCCGAATTATACGCTTTTTAAAAAGTGATGGGAATCGAGCAATCTGAATTAAAAAGTAGCCGCTGGAACGCGAAAATAGTTTCCCGCGGCTGAAGGGTTAAAATCACTCTTCAACTGCCAATAATAAATATAATTTACGTCAACTTCATATCTCTCTCCACCCTCAAAAAAATCTTACGCTTTGCATTCAGGATTGCTCATAACTTAAGGCTGTTCTCAACTGCTCTGCTCAACTAACGCAAAACGTTTTGACACATTTACAGATTCATTTTTTAAAGGAAAGATGTAAAATTGGATAGCCTGACTATGGAAGTGATTTGGAATCGAACTGTTTTTTCCCTTTTTTGATCCATCAATTACCTATTGAGTTATAAACGATTTTGATCACGTGACACGGCATTTTTCTCCCCTTTCTGACTGGCTTTTCTTTCGTTCGGAACTTCAGTTCAAAATGCCAACTTTGACAGTATTTTCTGAAAGATCTATTGCGTTTACAAGAAAACGGAATAAACAGTTCCATGACATAATTTCTGAAAAACACCTAGTTTTATGAGTTTCCGAATAAAAATGAATTAAAACTTATGTCAGAAAGTTGACCCTTTAGATTTGAGAACAGCCTTAACGGCTTAACTTCTGTCGTTCGGTAAATCAGTTTAAACCGTAACTGGAGACATGAATTTACTTACGCGATCAGACAACAACGCGGAGTCATTTTGGCTCCTGTCTCCAGTTACGGGTTATGAATTGACGTGTTTAACACTTTGCACTCCGTTGTCGCCGCTGCGGCGACATTATCTGTCCTTGAAAAATTCGTTTTTGGCACCAGAAATAAAGGAAAATAAAATTTGCCTTATTTAATCAAAGCATTTTTGAAATTGTGTACTTGAAGGAAACTTTTTTTAAAAAGTGGTGCCAGCCGAATAAAATTTGTGTAATGACGGAGTTGCTGGTAGCCCACAGTCAAAATGACGCGGAGTGCAAAGGGTTAAAGTTTGGAAATTCTAATGTTTAATTCGTTATTGTTTTGGGGAAAAAAAAACAATGTGGGTAGTTTAAGCAAAACTTAAAAACTACTTTGGTGAATAAGCTGTAATTTTTAATTCGCACATTTGAAGCTCCTAGAAATGATAAAATTCATAATTGTTAATTTTCGGAAAAGGAAGCTTTTCAAATTTTCGAAAGGAATTTTAACCTATAATTTGTTTTATGGAAATAGATTTCTAGAAGCTTCAAATATGCGAATGTAAAATTACAGCCCACTACACAAAGTAGTTATGCTTAAAAAACCTCCCCGCTTTGCACGCTGGTTCCAACGATTGCAAATTAATTTAACATTAGTACTTAAGCTTTTCTATTAAACTTTAAACCTTCAAATCCCAAAACTATTTGACCGAATGACTTCCCGTCGGTAGCTTAACTATCTACTGACGGTACTAACAAGGAAGGTCTCCATACGGGCATATTCAGAAAATTCTGAAAAAATTACAGAGTTCGTCTCATGCGGATATATGTTTATAAAAATAATTTTGGGCGGAACCCCGATAGAACGTAAAAAAAATAATGAAATTTTCGTTTATTTGGCGATTCATCATTGGTTGGCGATGAAATGAAATTTCGAAAAATACTTTATGTCGAATACTCTTTAAAACAAAAATATTTCATATTGAACTGGTTTAAATAAATTTCACTTAACTGTAGTTCTGTCAGTTTTAGTTTGATTTAGCTGTAGTTTTTTCATATATGTATTTATAATGAAAGTTAAATATCAAATTTTATGAATTAAAACAAAATTAAAATTGTTTCAATATCTCAAAATTAAGTCCAATTGAGCGTTGTCGGTTCAATTTTGTTGCTATGGAAACGACGAATTCTTTGGTTTGAAATGAATAACTGCTAAATGAATCTTTCCTTTATTTTGGAATATGCTTAAATATGAAAGTATTTTTTATAGATGAAATTGTTTTTAAAGTAATAAAATTAAATAACAAGCAACATAAATATGTAATACGAAAAAATGTATTTATGAAACTCGCATTGTTTATGTTTAAATTTATTAAATACTTTTTACACGCATTCTAAAAATCAATTAAACAATTTTCAGATGCATTAAAATCGTTTGCTTTTGGCGAGGAAAAGTACTGCTCGCCAAATCGCGTGACGCTTTTGTCTTTTCGCGCCAAATACTCGAAAGTATTTTATTTTTTTTACAGAATTTCTACTGTAATTCTGCCGCTAAATTTGACTGATCCTTTATTACATACATAAGTAGTTTAATTGGTATTTTTTTCAAAATATTCTGAGTATGCCCAGTATGGAGACCTTCCTTGTAAGTACCAATGAAATAACTTGTTATAAAATTCATTTAATACATTGATTAGTAGTAATACAGTTTAGAACGAGATGCGTTACTTTATCTTGTTCCAAAAGCCTTATTGGTTACACAAAACATTTTTAAAAGAACGATTTCTTTTGCATCTCTTCAACTTTCTTGGCGTTGGGGAATTTTTCAATTCAGAAATATTTCTATTGTAAGAACATATTTGTACAATTCCTAATTCTACAAAATACTAAGAAAAAATATTTAAAATAAATGATTTGGGTGGGGTTATAAATATTGCACAAAATCCCTATAAATTTAAATTTAATCCTAAATCCTTCAAACCTTCAAAAATTTATTAAATGATTATGTAAATCTAATGTAGTTTCAAAAATTCACAAAAAATGCTTTCGAAGATAAAATTTTCATGAATTCATATTTCAGTACATAAAGGGTTAAGGGAAAATTTACCTAAAAAGCGAAATGTCAAAATTAGGTGTTCATATAAAAGGGTTTGGTACTTTCAGTCGGAAGACTTGCCCGCAAGCTTTTTTTTTTTTTAACAAATTGAGGAAGGAATTTCAAGTCTGACTTTTCATAAAAATATTAAAGCAAAATATCAAATTTCCATGAAATTATATGCCTATCAATATTTTCATGAAATGAAGCAGAATATAGGATATTTCGCAAAATAGGTTGCAATCTGAAACATTAATAAAATGACAAAATTTTTATGCCAAGCGGCGATAACGCAAGTCTTCAACAAGTCTCATTCTCTTACGATGCAAAAATTCATGCCATTGGTTTAAAACGTTAAAAATAAATTTTAAAGTAAAAACTTGTCTATAAAAAAAGGATCCAATCATTTAAAGTTATGTTTGTCACTTATTTTGAGGGAAGAAATAGCTCGTCTGTTACAGCTGAACGCATTTTTAAATGAATTTATAGAATTTGGTAGAGCAAAGAATTGTGAAGCAAAACCGGATTTCTAAACATTGCTCTAAAACACGGCAAGTTAACGATGGTTTTCCTTATTGAATTTAGTTTTGCATTGGTTAGCATAATGTTAAGTTTGTCGCAATCTCCCTCCACTTTGAACTTTTTTCCATATAATATGACTAATAACATGATACCCATTTTCAGTTTTCTGGATCACAAGTTTTTTTTTATATATACTTAATTCCTTGGACCAAGCTTAAACTTTCTTATGGCGTACAAAACTGGCTACTGAATTATTTGCAATTTTAATAGGACAAATTATCATGGACAGACTTTCCAGAATATTGTTTAAGACATTTAATCTGCTTAACAGGATTTCCTGATCAACATGTTTTCAGGATCATATACCACTATTTTTGAAAAGTAGTAAACATTGACAGAAATTTGCAACTGAATAAGGCGAATATTACTATTTAGAAATAGCGATACTGAAAAGTTAACACCGTACGAATCTTTTTCGCGCACTTATGTCAGACAGAATGTAAAGTAGACGGCAATTCATTTTGCCACTTATTTGGAATTATCCGCTATTACACCAAGTTTGTTTTCTGCATATAAAATCTCATTACTAGGTATTTGGTGATGGTCTATGAAATTGCACTTCGTTTGGCTGCCGTTCAAGTTGGAGAATTTCCTGTCAAGTAAAAAATGAACTGTCAATTAAAGTCGTATGTCCGCAGGCATTAATAGCTGATAAAGGAAAGAGGTATTTTTAAAATTCAGAGATATGTTTAAGAAACAAATAATTCTCTAAACAAATAGGTTAATATCGGGGAAAACGTGATTACATAAATTTTAAAACAAGCAGAAAATAAGTAAAAACTATTTCCCGTATTCTTATGAAAATTGTTTCTCCAGGTCCCGATTATGGCCTAAGCATAGTAGGCACATGCCTAGAACCATCAAATTTAGGTCAACAAATAAGGAAAGTGCGACAGTTTTAATCCAAAAGTTTTTTTTTTTTTTTTTTTTTTTTTTTTTTTTTTTAATACATGCAAGGCATAACCAAAAATTTTTAAATAGTATTTTTTCAATAATTCTTTTAAAATCCTTATAAACCTGAAACAAAAACTTATTTACTTCAGCAGATGCACTTTAATCCAAGCAACTAATCTCGTAAAAGCCAAGTGATTTTGTATTATCAATAAAAAAGGATTAATTGCGAAAATTAGAATTTTGAAATATTACTAGTTGCGGTTTGAAAAGCACGGCTATACTTAGTTGCTAAAAGTATATTTTAATCTGGGGAAAAAATGCTATACCTTCACGTGTATCATATCTTCACGCATCCGAAATTTAAGTAACCCTTTAAGACTTGAAGAGTTTTAATTGAAATAAAGTCTTATGTTTAACCCTAATTAATAGGATATATTTTTCGAAGTTTCCGATGTCAGGTTACGTCAAGGGAGGATCCATACAACTGTAGTGCAGACTGCTTTAAACCACAGAAGAGGAAAATTATTTTCTTTAGGATCACCAACAATTATGTAGGTCAGGTCTTAAAGGGACTATTTTAAAATTTAAGACCGATTACAACAGTAAAAGCTTCGAGCATCGCAGTTTGTGTAAACTTTACCTTTAGTAAACGAGGGAAAGGAAGATGCAGAGCTTCAAGCTTACACACAGTGGTTAAGGGTGCCTCTAAAGAATGGGGTGCCGAGGGGGAATGTGCCTTAATTGAGTCCTGTTTTTCATTTATAAAAAAAATAGTTATGCTCTTTCTAGGCAATGAATTTTATAAAAAGTAACAATGACCGCATAAAATACTATTATCTATTAATCCTACTTTTATTTGATTCATTCTTTAAAATAGCTTTTCTCATAAGTGCTCTCAAACAGTTACATACACTATCTAGTCTAGACTTCTACGTATATATCTAAAAATGATGCGGAGGTATTTAACTCAACTTCAAGTAGAAGAATACACCTTAAATATATTAAAGACATTTGCCATCTTTTAAAGAAATTTGGATGATGCATAAATTGAAATGTACATAAAAAAGCATCTTAGTTTTATATTGACTGCATTACAACGTTAGGCCGCATGAGGTTCAGCGATTTTATAGCATTGATACAATAAGGTGGAGAAAATATCACCACATATCAAGTGTTAATATATCGGGATTTCAATGAACAAATAGTGCAAAGTAAAAAATTTGACACCTTTCCTTACCTTCAAAGTTTCTTTCGGATCTCGCTCTAGGGTTAATGTCATAATCAACTTAGGAAGTTTCTTTTAAAATATCGCTAGTTAATAAATCAAAGTAGAAATGTTACGGTTTCACAGTATGATTCCTTGAAGCGATAACATACTCGTTGTAGAAATTACGTACTGAGTAAGATGAAGGCCGTTCTTTGGTTCTAATTATATGAATTTTAGATTTTAAACTCAAACTAAAATAGTAAAAACTTCCAGTTATAGATAAGACATTTAAAAAAGAAACAGAAGTCTGCAAAAATAGATAAACCCCGTAAGAGTCGCAATGGTTTCTGGTGCTTGAGGAAAAACTTAAAAATTATGTTTTCTAACTTATATAAATTTAAAAATTTATCGGTAATGTTAAGGGGGCTCATGGCTTAAACTCGCAGAAAATCTATTTTGATTATTCAATTAATTCTGAACACAGTTCAAAAAAACGCATAAAAATATTTGCATTTTAACGGAGTTGTAATCATTTATGTAACAATCACATTTAATTGCAACTTTAAGTCGCGTTTTCTCACAACTATTTTTGGCGACTACCCGCAAGATTTAAACTCTGATGGAATGGCTTAAAAATTTTTGCATACATATGACATCATCTACAGAATGAATTAAAATATTTAGTTTAATATTTTTAGTATTTACTGAAAAAAAATTCAGGGTTTTTATAAATTTAATTTTTTTTAAAAATAAGGTTTCCTTTGAGTGATAGTTATATCCTTAATTCATTCTATAGAGTAAAGTTTTCTGATCATTTTAAAGCAAAAATTAGGTTCTGTCAATTCAACGTTAATATATCTTACGGATGACACACCAAAAATTTTTTTCGAAAATTGAGTTATATAAATTGCTATATTTTTTATTTTATTACATTGAAGTACTTCATTTTATAATTATAGGACTAAAGACATACCTTAAAAATATCAAAGTTTAAATTAGTTACATTGAGTACTTCTGTTTTAATATGGACTTAAAGCGAGAGCACTCTTTACATGTTTTTCGGTATCGATTAAGCCCTGAGCCCCCTTAAAGCTTAAATACATTCAGCACTGCCTGAAATTTTCAGTTACATAAAATGTGAATTATGCATAAAATCTAAGAAGCATTACTTCAAGAAAAAACATTTAATAGAAAATTTTAAAACCTTACAAGAATTAAAATAGCATTAGATAAACATGCATACATATGATGTGTTGATCGACATGGTGTCAATAACACAACGTATTAAAAAACTTTTCGCATCCTTTAAAAATCAAACACCAATATAAATTCGCTATACAGTAACAAGCATATCTAAAACGCTGCTCTAGTATTAGCTTTCATGCAGACCTTGATGAAGTAGTTATTCGTTGTCTACCTCTGTCAACAACCATGATGGCCACTGAAATGTCCACGATTCGTCAGACAGCCCTCTTGCGCCGATTACTTCACCAAGAAAAATGTCCACGAAATACTGAGTAAAGGCTCTCACTAACTTTAGCATCATTTTTCTGACAGCCAATTTTGTCAGTAACGCAGCTATGCCTCCAATCAGACGAGGTTGTTTAGGTTCCACAGCCCTGGGTTCACGTTCAGTACTATTTTGAGCAGCACAACAGGCGAAGTAAAACAGACAACACAATAAAATAAGCACAAAAGTTAAATCTTTCATTTTGTAAACGCAAAACATTGTGACAAATTGATAATAGAATCCGTTAGACCAGCTCGTTCTTTTATCGAGTAAGTGTTTTCAAATTTAGTTCTTAATACGGGCGGGAAAGATTAAGACAAAAAAACAAACATAAAAACGAATTGAAAATTACGTTATCAGTTTCAGTATTCATTAAAAATTATAAAATTACCTTTGAAAGAGTGTGGTAAGTATTTAAAGATTTTTGTAACTTAATTGAAATATAGTTAAAGTCACGGACTGCTGTGGAAATTTTGTATAATTAAGGCATTCATTCAAGTAGATTTTCGCAAATTTGCGAAATGAGATTAACAAGTAAATAAAATTGTAGGGCGAGATCCAGATAGATTTTTCGCTGTTAGCTAAACTAGATTGACCAATCAGAAGCCTGCATTTTGCGACCTTTTTGCTGTTTGCAAAAATGCAGGCTTCTGGTTGGTCAATCTCGTTTCACTAACAGCGAAAATCTGCCTGTATCCCGGCCAATATTTCTACGAAATGGCGAAAAATTTACAATATACAGATTTCTGGACCGGGATCTAAATAGACTGGGCGCTGTTAGCGAAACGAGATTGACAAATCAGAAAATTTCCTTACTTAAAACAGCGAAAAGTTCATAAAATGCAAGCTTCTGATTGGTCAATCTCGTTTTGCTAACAGCGCAAAATCTACCTGGATCCCGGCCGTGATTGGCTATGACACTGAATTCAGGTGAAGTGTTTTTATAAAGAATGAAAGCCCTTATTTTACAGTATTTTTCTTCATTTTTACTTTCGATCAACTCCTGTTTTTCGGCATTGAAGATGCATAAGTAATATTCTGAATCAATGCAGCTTGCCTCTATTAGAGAGTGGCGACTTACGGGAAAACAAATTTGATTGGTCGTGACTATTTTGCACAAAACCGAATCCCTAAGCATTAGGGGTGTATTATTTATCAATATATTTGTCAAAGATTGCTATTTTTTAAATATCACAATAACGATATCTAAGCTGTGACTCTGCTGATATTAGAAACCCTGGATATAAGAGGGATGACATACGGGGTATAACATTTGATTGATTGAAACGATTCTGGACAAAAACGAATCGCCAAACACCTTGGCGAGCATGCTATTATTATAGCGCCTAGAATATATAGTGTGCAAATCGGCTATCCCTGTAATACTTAAAAAAACGCTAAAATATTGTATCCCTTAAATGTGCAACGATGCTGCTGAAATATGAAGATTGCAGCGACATCTGCAGGATATTTTCTACAACTGCAAGATATTTCTAGTCTATACAATGTAATGCGAAAATCCCACAGATGTCGCTGCGATCGATACTTGGGATTTTAGCAGTATCGCCGCACATTTAAGGGATAAAAATTTTTAGCACTGTCTGGATAGCATATTTCCACACTAGGTATTCTAGACGCTGTACTATTATCATAGATTAACATAGAAGATCGGACACTGCCATAAAGGGTAATGGTAATACGATTACGATCGTAGCGCCATCAGTGACAATGGGGAAGAAACTTCCCATCCTTGTAATATTTTTATTATTGAGTATCTACCTTATTGTGATCTTTCTTTTTTTAATGTTGCATGTTTACGTTTTCAATAGAATCTTACACCAATACAAACATAGAATAGGTATTCTATTTTATATATCTAATATCTACTCTATGTTCATGCACGGATATATGCTTTTTTTTTACATGATGAGTGAACGATTTAAGTGCAACGAAAAACAAGGTAAAAATTTTGTCTTGAATGCTATACATCAAAAGCAATGGTGTAATATAAAAATATATGAAATATTTCACTCTACAAGTCCCAGAAAATTTCATAATTATTCCCATTTGGTAGGAAAATTTTTATAGCCGATGTTTTATTAATTTATGAAGTTTAACATATTAAACAATCGTTACAATAATCTTTTAAAATTTACGCATTTTCACTTTCTTAAGATAAAATAAAAATATTGTTTTTAATGTAAATAACGTAAGAAATAAAATTACAGATGGGGAAAAAATCCTTTCGACAAATTTTTAGAATTATATAAATCTAAAAGTTAAAAATAAATAGAGGTACTGACATTACACTCAATAAAATTTTATTCGATATGAATAAATTAACACAATACCTGAATTTGATTGTTTACAATTTAATCTCATAAACTTACATATTTACGTTCTTAACAGAATTTTCTGGTGTTTTTCGTTTATATTATTATTATAATTATCATTTTGTCTGTTAAAGGTGAACGAACAAGAAAGATAAAAAAAAACAGGTAAGTAAATCAAACATAAATACAATATCATCTTCCTCTCTGCTTCGTTTAGGAAAGAATAGATATTCAAAACATAGAGCGTAAACATATTTCATCAGCATAGGTAAATTTCAGAGACTTGTTAATTCCTCCACCTTGTCAGTAGTGACGCTAGTACTGTTGCCATTACACATTGTGCCGTAAATATTCCATCTTGTATGTTAATCTATGGCTATTATCGTCAAGCTACAGCGTCTAGATTATATAGTGTGGAAATCGGCTAACCCAGTAATACTTTAAAAAGTGCTGAAATATTGGATCCCTTAAATATCAAACGATGCTAAAATCCGAAGAGTCGATCGCAGCGACATCTGCAGGATATTTTCTAAAACTCCAAGACGATTTGGGCCGGGATCCAGGTAGATTTTTCGCTGTTAGCGAAACGAGATTGACCAATCGGAAGTCTACATATTTGCGAACTTTTCGCTAGTTTCAAAAATGCAGGCTTCTGATTGGTCAATCTCGTTTCGCTAACAGCGGAAATTCTATCTGGATCCCGGCCTTGGTCTAGACGCTTCAATAATACGATATTTACATTGAAATTTGAAATGAAAATATACTTAGGATGTCGCTGCGATCAGCTCTTTTGATTTCAGCATCGTTGCACATTTAAGGGATACAAATTTTAGCACTGTTTGGATAGCTGATTTCCACACTATATATTCTATACGCTGTAGTCAAGCTACAGCGCCTAGAAGATACAGTGTGGAAAACGTCTATTCCTGTAATGCTTTAAAAAGTGCTAAAAACTTGAATCCCATAAATCTCCAACAATGCTCAGCGGCAATATGCTGATACGAGCGCCATCTCGTAACTCTTTTCAATATAAACACTGTGTTTTCAAAAATTATAGAATGTTAAATATCGGAAACTATAAATATAAGATATTTTGGTCTGTTATAAGCTAATTTAGTTAAGGAATGACGTGAAATAGGTTAAAGAGTCTCTTTTAGAATGACTATCGTTTTGAAATCACTACGATGGCGCTACAATCGACATCTTGTTATTCAGCATCGTTGTACATTTATGGGACTCAATTTTTTAGCACTATTTTGTAGCCGTTTTCCACACTGTATCTTCTAGGCGCTGTAGTCAAGCTAATCCTTGTTAACTTGATTCGTATAATCGAACCGCGACCAATGACATACCAGGCCAGTTCAAGTCTTTTAAAACGTCACACGGAGGGGTTCATCTTTACACGGCGATTGGCAGAAAACGATGGGCACGCCGCTTTGTATGAATCACCGTATAAAGATGATCCACTCTGTGTGACGTTTTAAAAGTCATGAACTGGCCTTGTATGTCATTGGTTGCGATCGAATTCATTCAGGAGAGTACCGGCAAGTTTTGGAAAGAAAAATGTCTTGGTTTGTCATAGTTTGGACAAACGTGTCTCTATAAGCATATTCTGAGCTACAGCGTCTAGAATATATAGTGTGGAAAACTGCTATCCAAACAGCGCTAAAAAATTGTATCCCTTAATGCGCAATGATGCTGAAATCCAGGGAACTGATCGCAGCGACATCTGCTATATATTTTCAAATTTCAAAGTATACATCGCATTATTACAGCGTCTAGACCAGGTCATAGATTAACATTCAAGATGGGACATTTCCATAGAGCGTAATGGTAATGCGATTGCGATGGTAGTGCCTTTAATGACAATGGGGAAGAAACTCCCAATCCTTGTAAAATTTTTATCATTGAGCATCAACCTTATTGTGATCTTTCTTTTTTTAATGTTTCATGTTTACGTTTTCAATAGAATCTTACATCGATACATGAACACAGAATAGATAATCTATTTTATATATCTAATATCTATTCTATGTTCATGCACGGATATATGTTTTTTTTTCTTTTTACATGATGAGTGAACGATATAAGTGCAACGAAAAACAGGGTAAAAATTTAGTCTTGAATGCTATATATGAAGTAAATATGATACAATTGGATTTAAAGCTACATAAAGTAATTGTGTAATATAAAAATATACGAAGCATTGCACTCTACAAATCCTAGAAAATTTCATAAATATTCCCATTCGGTAGGAAAATTTTTATAACCGATGTTTTATTAATTAATGAAGTTTAACATATTAAACAATCGTTACAATAATCTTTTAAATCTTTTCTTGCGCATTTTCACTTTCTTACAGATAAAATAAAAATATTGTTTTTAATGTAAATGACGTACTATCAATTCAATCATATTTATAATATTAATATAGAAGAAATAATAATAAAATTACAGATGGGGAAAAATTCATTTCGATAAATTTTCAGAAATATATAAATCTAATAGTTAAAAATAAATAGAGGTACTGACATTACACTCAATAAAGTTTTATTCGATATGAATAAAGTAACACAATACCTGAATTCGAATTTTTACAATTTAATCTCATAAACTTACATACTTACGTTATTAACAGAATTTTCTAGGGTTTTCTTTTATATTATTACTCTAATTATCATTTTGTAAGTTAAAGGTGACCAATACAAGTACGGTAAAAAAAAGCAGCTAAATTAATAAAGCAAGCATGAATAGAATATCGTCTGACACCTGCTTCGTTTTAGGAAGGAATGGCTATTCATAGCATAGAGGGTAAACATATTTCTTCAACATAGGTAAATTTCGGAGACTTGTTAATTCTTCCCCCTTGTAGGTAGTGATGCTAGTACTGTTGTCATTACAGATTTTGTCGTAAATGTCCCATCTAGGTCCTTATTCTATGGACCAAATAGTCTTAGAGCTTTAGAAAATATCCTGCAGATGTCGTTGCGATCAAATCATTGGAGCTTAGCATCGTTTGACATTTAAGGGATCCAATATTTTAGCACTTTTTTAAGTATTACTGGGATAGCCGATTTTCACACTATATATTTTAGACGCTATAGTCTGAGCATTGTATGTCGCCACTCTGATATAGAGGCACGCTACCGATATATCATAATAACAATAATATTGTTTTGCACGCACCGTGATATTACAAAGCTTTTGGCCGATTGATGAATGTTTTACTTAAATGAGATTCTGTTTCATTTGACTTGGATTGTGTTTTTCATGAATTTTAAAATTATGAATGTCACATGTATTCCCGTTTTAAATACCCTACAGGTGGTGCTGAAATTAATAATAATGGCGAATAATTCCAGTTATTTACCTTATTGTGATTCGCTAAATAGTTTGTTTACCTTCACTCAATGTATTGTGATTAGCTCAACATGAGTCGTCCAGTGGCGTGGTCGGTAGCGACAGCTGCTGCCACGGCGGGGGCCCGGGTTCGAATCCTCGGGTAAGACATGGATGTATTTGTGAATGTCGCTTTGTAGTTATATAACTATGTAATGGAACAAGAAATAAAAATTGTTGTGACTTGTTGTTGTTTCTGTATATAATAAGGATCATTCGAGGCGAAAAGCCATAGTTGCAATAGGCCCCAAAGCAATCTCTCCACTACGGTGGGGCACTAAACCAAACCAAACCAAAGCTCAACATGACTGAAATAAATCTTTATATGATATGTCACCAGGTAAAGTATTAGAGCGTTGGAATCGCGAATTATTATAGTATGTTGCTACCTGATGATCAATTTTTTGAAAAATCAGTTTAAATCAAGAACTATGACATTTTAAAAATCTGTGTGTTTTCTTGCAAATAGACAGTAAAACCTACATCCACCATTTCATTTAGATACTATGTTGTGATACATATCAATAATTTATATGAATTTACAATGTTTGAAATAGGATAATATCGTTAAATTGCACTTCAAAACAAATACCATCTGTTTATCATAATATATACGATTTTTTTAGTGTCCCTGTAAACGAACTATAAATGCTATATCTTTTCAATAGGGAACATGCTATAGTGATCCCCAATAACGTATATCGATTTCATGGCAATGCAAATATATTTATGAAAGTTAAAACACAATAATATAGCTCGATTTTTTCGTTCTGAGATGTACATATATGATCTACAAATGTTTATACACTCCATAAAAAACACTAAAATTTTATTCAGCTAGAAAACGCATAACAATACTTACAGGTTGGAAATTACACGTCAAACGTGGCAAATGAGGTGCGTTCGTACTATAACTAGTTTTATAAATGTTTTTTGTACCGCATATTGTACTGAATGTGTATTTCAGTGCACTTCATAAGTGCATATCAATGTCATTCTGTTCGAAAGACTGTAACAGAATTATTTTTTTTCCCCATTGGCCGTAATGTAAAGACTATACATCCAATTTTCATAAAATTTGAAATGAGTCGACAAAATTTTGCAACAATTATATATTTAAAATTTCAGACCATTCGATTGGGTAGTTCTTGCTCTGTTATATGCATACGAATAGACGGGCAGTCAGACAGACAGACTGACCGAACGACGACTATAGGTGCTATGTATTTATGTAATTACAGACCCACCTAAAAATCACTCTCAGCAGTGGTGGAAGGAGAAAAGGATTTCGATCCACATATAGGTAGCACATGACTTAGATATGGTAACTTAGTTAATAGAAAATATTAAACAAGCAGGAATTCTCCTTTTTCAGAAATTAGTGTCGCCTCCTATGAAAAAAATATATAAAAATGCGTAGTGCAAAACATATTTCAGTTTTAAGATTTAAAATACACGCTTTTGTTCTATATAAGATGACGTCATTTGCATCCTCTGAAGAATTCCACATTTACGATCCAATCTTAAACAACATCTACAGAAAAGGATGCATAGGATGTCACTATCGCAGAATAATACACAAACACAGCAAAAAGCGATGCCGTCTTTCAAGAAAACTCGACAAAAAAATCCGGTATCTAATGATTCATATGCCTCCATCTGTTTAAAACACTATATAGATACTGAAAATTAAATATAGTTTATAATGGCTCCATGTTTTATGAGAAATCATTCATTTACATTTTTTCAAAATTTGGAAAATGTTATTACTCGCGGATTAATAAAATTGCATTACAATAAAACCCCGATAATTCGGATTAATTGGGACCAGACCCAATCCGGATTATTCGGAGAATGAGAAAAAATTAAATAAAACATTACTTACTTACAGAAAATCACTTTTATATTAAACATATTGAATATTTACAGGCAGTAAAAAATGTTTACTTTATAATTATAAAGTTTATAATCGTCTGCTGTGCCAGTTTTGTATACCTTTTGCGGGCTGCACGGTCACGCAGCCGCTTTAGCATAAGTATTTCGTTGGTTGTAGTCTCCGCCTGACGTTCAAAATAAACCATTAATTATTCTAAATGAGGCGTTGCTTTATTATGATTAATAACTTTTGGTTGATCATCATTGATAATGGTGTTTTCGTCTGTACCATCTTCATTTTCTTCAGTTGTGCACAAAGCGATTATTTCGTCATCTGTAAGTGAGGCGTAACTTTCAGTATTTTCTTCTTCCAACCAATTGCTAATGTCTCTGATATCAACATCTAAGCAACCATCAATTTTTTTAACATGCTCACAAAATCTTCAGGTGTAATTTCTCTTTCATTCTCGCTTATTCCTCCTTCTGTTTCAAGCTTATTATCCGAGAAATCACAATTTGCTGGCCATAAATTCTTCCACGACTTTCGAAGAGTACTCTCAGCAACCTAATCCCAAGATTCAGCAACCATGTAGATTACTTTCTTGATATTGATTGATTTGAGAATCTCTATCACTCCATGTTCTCAAATTAAAAAAAAAATCGACCAGGCCGATCCGGATTATCCGGAGATCCGAATTTACGGGGTCCGAATTAGCGGGGTTCCATTGCATTTCATCTTTTTTATAGGAATTAAGTAAATGCGGAGAAAATAAGTCACATACATATTCTTTAAAATACATTTTTATAGCAGATAATATCCTTGACATAGAATCGTATTTGAGGCTTAAAAACAATTTATTTCATAATCATCTTGAAATGATTTTACATAAACAACTGTCCCCTAAATGGCTAACAAAAATATATATCAGTTTGGTCCTAGCACCTTATATTTTGCATGTTACAAAAATGCATAAAAAATAGGCTTGAACACATAATTTCACAATTTAAAAAAATACATATTTCAAAGAAGTCTACAAGCTAAGATTATGGCTTATTTATTTGTATCCTTGATAGAAAAAACACACAAATAAACTTACTTTTTACTTTTCGCCATCTTGAAAAATAAAAACTCTATAAACACCGAAAAAGACTTCATTTAAGCAAATAAATACCCATCTTCATACTGTCATCTCTCGGTAACAGAGAGATAAAGACATTTATAGATAATTATTTCATACAATTTTCATGTTATAAAGAAGAAGAAAATTACACAAATTTATTAAAATTCGTAGCGTCCCAAAAAATCGGACTCCATGCATAATTGGATTAATTACAATTTTTTTTCCAGTTGTTATGAGAAAATGCAACAAAAAGATATACTAGTAATCTACTATTTTCCGCGGAGGAAAGAGATAGCGTTACCTTTTACCTCCGTGACTATTTTCGCTTTACGTTCTACAGAAATGGAGTACTTCAGCAGGACAACTCTAGATACTACACGATATCTAGTGTTGCCCTGGTAATACAGGGTATAGGGTAACAGGATAATATAATACAAGGTATCTAGTGTTGCTCTGACTTCAGTCGCTACCAGTACAGAAATGGCCTTAAAACTACAAAAAAAATTAATCTCTCAATAATAAATTAAGATGCAGTTTTCAAACAAATTGCATTTAAAAGTACTTTTTTTCCCCTACACGATGATGTAAAAATAGAAATTGTGCGATGTTTAGAAGTTAAAATTTGAAGTATCAGTATTTAACCATACAACGATACACCTGATTCGTTTTAAGGGTGGTTTATGGTTAGGTGTAACGTTATTTTTTAGTGACGACACTTTAATTGTTGTCTGAAAGAAATAGCATATCGGGGGCTAATAACTATCATAATATCGCTCACCCGCAGGAAAAGTGACACATCTTGACAAAAGTAAATTTCACAGGAGAGGCAAATGGAAGTTTCGCATTTTTTTAATGTAGCATAAAACGATAGTACTTAAATCTGCATGCAGCTGTAACATTGTTAAAAAATGCGCAAAACCTTTAACAATCAAGACATAAAAGAGATAAGGTGGATTTCGAAAATTTATACCACTCCCACTTATAAATGTAACCCCTTGTTGAGTTGTGACCCTTTTCTTGTTGCACAATTTGTCAAATTCCAGTCGCCTTTCAAAATAGTTACGTGCAAAAATGTGGATTTTGAACACTTTTCAACTTTGTTGAAAAGTGTTTATGAATCCGATTTGTCTGTCTGTATGCCTGTCTGTCTTTCTGTCCGTCTGTCCGTCCGTGCTCTAACTCGCATAAATAGAGTCCAATTGCTGTGAAATTGTTAGATGTTATTGGGTATCACTATGGCATGTTTGGTATTGTAAATGAGGTCTATAGCATTTACGGTTCATTTACAGAGACACTCAAAAGAATTTTGTTACATTACGGTCTATGGGAAAAAAACGTTTTGTTGTACTTTAATAATATCACACTATTTTAAACATACTTAAATTTATCTATATCTCTAAGGTTTCGGCATTTGCTGTAGAACATGGTGTGCATAGAATATATCGTTCATTTACGGGACACACAAAAGAATTTGGCTGAAGAAAAAATTTAACTACTGAAGTCTATGACCAATAATTGCTGGAAGTGAGTTTGCAGTTGTAGAACGCGTTTTAAAATTGAACTATTTTTTTTAAAAATATTACTTGGTCTGAATAAAATCTATAGACCATATACAGGGCTGCACAAAAGTTCTCAAGTACATTTCCATTTATTCATGGAAATGGCTGAATGGAAATTTTCTACTGTGCTATGCGCTTCACTAAATACTTCAGAATTTCGCTTGTAGCATACTATGTAGTATACTTACAAATCCATAGATCATATACAGGGTTTCATAAAAACCTTATACATTTCCGACTTGATTGTAATGGCAGAAATTGGCTTTTCAAATCCGGTATGAGTTTTTAAAATTGTTTATTTAGACATGAAATTTCACATTATTAAATTATGAAGTTTTGTTACAGTATACTGAATGTATTGTAAAGTGATACTTAATCTATGCTGGACGCATGGTTTTTTGTTCTTCTTTTAAATCACAATGTTTTTACTTTAATATATTACCATTCATTTTCAAAAATATTAGTTTGTATCAATATAAGAATCAACCACAGATTCATAACAAGGTTTCTAGGAAATTAAATTAAAAGAAAAAGCAGATTTCAAAATTTTTTATAATTATTATACAACTATAATCTTACAATTGCATTTAAGCGAAATAAAAGTATAGTTACTACGAAATAAATATACAAAATAAGTATACAAGGGCTGATTATTAAATTAATAAATCACATAAACGTAATTAGATCATCACAATATTTTCTATAACAATTGAAAAATAAAAAAAGTACGTAAGTTATTTTTTATGCTTTAATAGTAATAACTATTTATTAGTTCAAAACATTTCCATATATGTATAAACCACGTTATTATAAAAAGGAACCTTACTTAGGATACCAAAAAATACAATAAGTATTGGTTGTTCTTTAGAAATAATTCAAAAACAAATACGTTTTTTCAGTTTTTAGAGTTATTTTCTCCGAAAGCATGAACAGATTACTACGTTTGTTTTATAGTTTCTTCTAACTTTTGAAAAAGAAAAATAATTATTCAAATCAAACATATAACAGATAATTATGACAATTTAAAAAAAAAATGCTTAACTTAAAAGGAAAAACTAGATAAGTGGTTTTATATTGTCTTTTTTGAATTTGTTACTCTGATAAAAATAAATATTGCAGCATTTAATAGGGCTTTCTCAAACTGGAACTTTATTTTTAAAAGTTCTGTTTGGATGCTACATCACAGTCTTTTATCTTCATTGTGAGTGTTACAATGTAAAAAAGTCCTTCCGGCCACTGCCGGGAGGAAGAGGTAGCTTTCATATTCCTTATTTTTAAAAAGCCAACTTATATTGTTCAATCACACAAAGCTCAATTAGTGGAAACCGAATATAGGAGATTCAATACTAATTTTTATCAATACTAAATCATTATGAATGAGAATTTCGCGAAATTAGTCAGCTTTATCCAAGCTGCTTTTATTTAAAGTAATTTATATTTGGCTGCCAAATTCGGCGATTTATTAAAGTGCCTGCCATTTCAAGACAACATGGTGGATGAGGCTAACAGTGAACTTGGTCGAAACCTTAGTAATTGCTGTGCACATGCTCACTCACATCGGAATCGGTTGATATATACGAGTGCTGTTGCAGTCAAAAAATCAGATTTTTCAAACTGTCACCCATATTAGAAATTGAAACTGCTATAACTGAGCCATTTTTTAAGATAAACACAAACGAAAAATGCTCCTGAATCCTTATATCAAGGTCAAATACTTAAGAAAGAAACCGTTTTCAATTTCTAATTTTTTTGCACTTCACTTTAAATATAATTTTTTTTTTAATTTAATGGCCGCCATTTTGAAACAAGATGGCGAATGAAGCTGGCCAACGAACTCGGTCGACACATTGGTATGTACTATGTACAGACCAAATTACATCCAAATCGGTTCATAAATACGCCTGTTATCGCGTGACAAAAATCAGGTCGTTTTAAAATGTCAGCCACAATAGAAATTCAAAATGCTATAACTCAGCCATTTTTTTTAGATATAGACGGCACAAAAACTGTTCAGGAATCTTTGTATTGAAGTCAAATACATACGAAAAAAATCTTTTTCATTTTCCAATTTTTTGGTATCTCATTTTAGGTAGCTTTCTTTACAAAAAAGCTACCTATTGCAGCCGTTCGGAGGAAAGCGATTTCAAAAAATTTTGGTATATTTTCATCGATCATGACCCCCAGATCCCGAAACCACCCTCCGTTCAAAATTGATATATATATATATATATATATATATATATATATATATATCTGACCTATGTCACACTGTAACTCCCGTAATTATGAACCGATTTCGATGTAATTCGGTGTGTACATAGTACATACCAATGTCTCGACCGAGTTCGTTGGCCAGCTTCATCCGTCGTTTTGTTTCAAAATGGCGGCCATTTAAAATTTTTAAAAACATTTAAAACTTGAAATGTGGTACCAAAAAATTAAAAATGGAAAAATATTTTTTTCTTATGTATTTGACCTTTATACAAAGATTCCGGAGCAGTTTTTGTTTCGTCTATATCTTAAAAAATGGCTGAGTTATAGCATTTTGAATTTCTAGCGCGGCTGACATTTTGAAACGTCCTGAATTTTGTCACGCGATAAAAGGCGTATTTATGAACCGATTTGGATGTAATTCGGTGTGTACATAGTACATACCAATCTCTCGACCGAGTTCGTTGGCCAGCTTCATCCGCCATTTTGTTTCAAAATGGCGCCCATTTAAATTTTTTTTTTAATTTAAAATTTGAAATGTGGTCTCAAAAACTTGAAAATGGAAAAATATTTTTTTCTTATGTATTTGACCTTTATACAAAGATTTCGGAGCAGTTTTTGTTTCGTCTATATCTTAAAAAATGGCTCAGTTATAGCATTTTGAATTTCTAGCGTGGCTGACGTTTTGAAACGTCCTGAATTTTGTCACGCGATAAAAGGCGTATTTATGAACCGATTTGGATGTAACTTCGTTTATACATAGTACATACCAATGTCTCGACCGGGTTCGTTGGCCAGCTTCACCCGCCATCTTGTTTAAAAATGGCGGCCATTTAAATTTTTAAGAAAAATTTAAATTTGAAATGTGGTACCAAAAATTGAAAATTGAAAAAATATTTTCTTCTTATGTGTTTGACCTTGATAAAAAGATTCGGGAGCAGTTTTTGTTTCGTCTATATCTTAAGAAATGGCTGAGTTATAGCATTTTGAATTTCTAACGTGGCTGACATTTTGAAACGTCCTGATTTTTCTCACGTAATAACAGGCGTATTTATGAACCGACTTGGATGTACCTTGGTGTGTACATAGTACATAAAAATATCTCGACCGAGTTCGTTGGCCAGCTTCATCCGCCTTCTTGTTTCAAAATGGCGGCCATTTAAAGAAATTAAAAAATAAAAAAATTTAAATGAGATACCAAAAAATTGGAAAATGAAAAAGATTTTTTTTTTTTGTATGTATTTGACCTTAATACAAAGATTCCGAAACAGTTTTTCTTTCGTCTATATCTAAAAAAAAAAATGGCTGAGTAATAGCATTTTGAATTTCTCTTGTGGCTGACATTTTAAAAGGACCTGATTTTTGTCACGCGATAACAGGCGTATTTATGAACGTATTTGGATGTAACTTGGTCTGTACATAGTACATACCAATGTCTCGACCGAGTTCGTTGGCCAGCTTCATTCGCCATCTTATTTCAAAAGGGTTGCCATTAAAAAAAATTAAATTTAAAATTCAAAATGAGGTATTAAAAAATTGGAAAATGAAAAAGATTTTTTTTATGTGTTTGGCCTTGATACAAAGATTCCGGAGCAGTTTTTGCTTCTGAAAATTTGTTCTTTTGTTGATATCTTAAAAAATGGTTGATTTATAGCACTTTGAATTTCTAGCATGGCTAACATTTTGAAACGATCTTGTATTTGTCACGCGATAACACACGTATTCGCCTATTTCGATGTAAGAAGGCATGTGGATAGTATACATCAACACCTCGACCAAGTTCGCTGGCCAGATTCATCAGCCATCTTGTTTCAAAATGGCGGCCATTAAATTAAAAATATATATATATATTTAAAGTGAGGTGCAAAAAAATTAGAAATTGAAAAAGGTTTCTTTCTTAAGTATTTGATCTTGATATAAGGATTCAGGAGCATTTTTTGTTTGTCTTTACCTTAAAAAATGGCTCAGATATAGCAGTTTCAATTTCTATTGTGGGTGACATTTTGAAAAATCTTATTTTTTGCATGCGACAGCACTCCTATATATTAACCGATTCCGATGTGAGTGAGCATGTGCACAGCAATTACTAAGATCTCGACCAAGTTCACTACTTAGCCTCATCCACCATGTTGTCTTAAAATCATAGGCACTTTAAGAAATTGCCGAATTTGGCAGCCAAATATAAGTTACTTTAAAGAAAAGCAGCTTGGATAAAGCTGACTAATTTCGCGAAATTCTCATTCATTATATTGATAAAAATTAGTATTGAATCTCCTATATTCGGTTTCCACTAAATTGAGCTTCGTGTGTTTGCATGATATAAGTTGGCTTTTTTTTTTAAATAAGGATTATGAAAGCTACCTCTTCCTCCCGGCACTGGCCGGAAGGACTTTTAAATTTAAATTTTTTTAAATAAGATGGCGATGGAGCTGACCAACGAACTCGGTCGAGATATTTGTATGTACTATGTACAAACCAACGTACATGCAAATTGGGTCATAAATACGCCTGTTATCACGTGAGAAAAATCAGGACGTTTCAAAATGTCAGCCACGCTAGAAATTCAAAATGCTATAACTCAGCCATTTTTTAAGATATAGACGAAACAAAAACTGCTCCCGAATCTTTGTATCAAGGTCAAACACATAAGAAAAAGTATTTTTTCAACTTTTAATTTTTTGGTACCACATTTCAAATTTAAATTTTTCTTAAAAATTTAAATGGCCGCCATTATTAAACAAGATGGCGGATGAAGCTGGCCAACGAACTCGGTAGAGACATTGGTATGTACTATGTATAAACGAAGTTACATTTAAATCGGTTCATAAATACTCCTTTTATCGCGTGACAAAATTCAGGACGTTTCAAAATGTCAGCCACCCTAGAAATTCAAAATGCTATAACTCACCCATTTTTTAAGATATAGACAAAACAAAAACTGCTCCGGAATCTTTGTATAAAGGTCAAATACATAAGAAAAAAAATATTTTTACATTTTCAATTTTTTGGTACCACATTTCAAATTTTAAATTTTTTTAAAAATTTTAAATGGCCGCCATTTTGAAACAAAATGGCGGATGAAGACGGCCAAAGAACTCGGTCGAGACATTGGTATGTACTATGTACACACCGAATTAAATCCAAATCGGTTCATAAATACAAGAGTTACAGAGTGACATAGGTCAGATATATATATATATATATATATATATATATTGATATATATATATATATATATATATATATTGATATATATATATATATTGATATATATATATATATATATCAATTTTGAACGGAGGGTGGTTTCGGGGTCTGGGGGTCATGATCGATGAAAATATACCAAAATTTTTTGAAATTTGTATTATTACTATATCTTTGATATGTATTTTATATGGATGTTGATTTGATATTTTATATGAAATTGGAGAATTTCATTAATATTATAATTAGCTTAATTATTGATTAATCTTATTTACAATCATTTGTTATTAAATTTTAATTTACTAAGGACAATATCATATTAATTACTAATAGTATGTCATTTTTATAGTGATTAATATACATATAAGTATGTTTAATATAAATATAGTTATACTGTATGTATTAAAATTGGGTAATTATTTTTATTATTATTCCTCTATTCTTTTTCATATTTATCTATTTTCAATGTATTATCGGTTTAATGTTTTTGAATGTCCCACATTCATACTTTTTGGATTTTTATGGATATATGAAAATATTCCACACTCTATATTTGTGCTTTTTAAGTAATGGGACTTTAAGTATCATTTAACCTTCTATATACTTCCATATGTTTTTTTATTTCCTGTTCATTTTATAATTATCTTATATATAATTGATTTAAAAAATAATTTTTATATTATTTTTAATAATTATTTATACTAATTATTACTGAATTTATTTTGTTTTATAGCATATAGCTATATGCTATATATTATCAATGTTCTGGAATTATTTAAATTCTTAGTTTAGTTTAAATAAGTTAGCTAATAGAATATTTTGTATGCTTTTAAATTTTATTAACAATAGTTTTTTTTTTTTTTTTTTTTTTTTTTTTTTTAAATACATTGTGTGGTTTATGTTAGGTTTATAATTATCTATATATAAGGATATGTTTGGTTTTGCTGTTAAAAAATTAATTACATTCAAATGCTTACAAATATTTATCTTGTGAATGTTGAATAATAAAAGTAATACTAGATGGCAGCACCAAAAATTTGTCTTTTGAAGATAGCTCTAAATTTTAATTTTTCTAGCTCCATTTCAGTTATAATCTACTACACCAGGGGGTATTTTTAGCTAAATTTTGACGATAATGTTAAACAGTTATTAATTAATTTAATAGTGCATTTTAAATAATGTAATTACTATCTATTTATTTTATATTATATTAAATGTATTTAACAAGGTATTTCAAAATTTATTTCAAAATGTATTAACTGCATCCTTTGGTATCAATTACTGTGATTTCTTAACTGTTTTATTCACCTTAATCTTTATGATATTCTGGTAGCCATGTGCGTGGATATTTGTAAAATACTGAAATATTAATCGGTATGGTGTTTATTATTTATATTTTATATCCTATAAATATTTAAATACGTTTTATTGATTCTTCCATTTCATATTATTTGTTTCTATTCTGTTTTCATTTTTAATCAATTCACTTGATTTTAATTGTTGTTTGGGCACAGAGGAAAATAATTTTTAGCTTTAGCTTATTTTTCTCACAGAAAACAACCATTTTGCTTATATCATTGAATTCTGTGCCCTTGACAACGTAATTCAATGTATAAGCTTTTCCATTTTTTGTCGGTGTCCACTTTTTTCTTTTTCTTCCATAATAATTCTTATAATAAATTATTATTATATTTTTTTTTTATACTTACAGCTTTAATTCATAATATTTTATGGTGGTAGGTTATGTTTAATTAATGATTACATATATATATATATATCAATTTTGAACGGAGGGTGGTTTCGGGGTCTGGGTGTCATGATCGATGAAAATATACCAAAATTTTTTGAAATCGCTTTCCGCCGAACGGCTGCAATAGGTAGCTTTTTGTAATGAAAGCTACCTAAAAAGGGGGCATAACTTTGAGGAATATGCTTGGAAGGAATTAAAGGCAAGCAATCTTGTTTCTTCCGTTTACTCAAAGGTAAGGATTTCGGATGCGCTTTATGTAAAGGTAAAAGCCTCTTTTACCTTTCATAAAAGCTACATACCTTTACATAAAAGCCTCTTTTACCTCTAGCTTTAATTTCAAACTCAGAAAAATCGCCTTGGTCATAAGAATATTTTACGTCGAATGAAAGTGGTAATGCTTTATCAAATCTTAAAAGTTTGAATCTGGGAAAACTGAAGACCGTTACCTTCATTATCGTTCAAATAATTTCTAATAACACCTCATTTCGTCACTCAATCGTTTCAAACCTAAAAAATCACAATGAATTAACTCAGTCACTGTAAAATGACGCCCCTTCTTTTTGGCGTTCTAATCAATGTCACGTACTGTTGAGGTATGTAAATTTGGCCGTATTTTTTAATTTGTTTCTCTATTACTGAATGGACAGCATTGCCTTCATTTTACGTGTATCCATAAATCAAGAATTTTATTGTTATTTTATAGATTTTTAGTGTCTTAACAGTATGCATGAATAATGAAATAATATATTTATTTTTATTTGTGTCCGTTTCAGTTATCTCAATAAAAAAAATATTCCAAATTTTCACCGTCAACACGTGAAGCAATGTCTTGTAAATACATTCACAAACAAGTAGGGGAAAGTAGGGTAATGACGCTCAGAAGGGTAATCCTGTTCACCCAATATCTCTAATAAAAATAGAATTGAAAACGTGCGATCGGTACCGGCACCTAGCGAACTTCATCATAAGTTCCCAGTAAGGATATAGTGACCGTCGGAAGGAAAGTACTTTTGTGTCCTCACGTTATTAGTTTGCAGTTATTTTATTATAAAATTCTACAACACTTAACTTGAAGGTAAGTGTACACTCTTATTTTCAAATATTAATTTACTCATTATGTCTACAAAATATATACATTTAGCTGTACTTTCATGCTTTTATTTACTTTTGTAGTGCGTTGTTACGCCAATAATAATGCATTAAAACTCAACAGGGCGATAATTGGTAAATGGCGCTCGCGTGGAATTCAGAAGTGTTGCCAGTGGGCAACTATTTTAAATTCAAATTTATTGATTAACACCACTCTTTTGAAATGGTAAAATTCCCCTGTTTTCGCCTTAATTAATATGTCATTAAACAAGGCGACTTTTACAATTTCAAAAAAGTGGTGAAAATCAAAAAACCTAATTATAAAAAAAGTAGCCCACTATATGTGTATCACAATATGTGTGCACAATATGTGGAAAGTGGTCGCAAAAAGTCTGCAGTGGTGTGACCAACCCACACAACTACATATGTTACTTTTGTCTTACTTAAATGTTGTATTCAAACTCTGAGCGCAATTACCCTACCATGTCGGGCATTACCGCTCAATCGATGGTTATTTAAATAAAACGATAAGAAAAAGTCCTTAAACTTTTATGCAAATTAGTTAATTGCAAACTGCTCCTTATGCTTTGGAATTGATCTGTTTGTCTAAATTTGACTAGCTATTCATGTTTTTCCTTAAGTGAGCGCCATTCGCCTACTTTCCCCTACCTCCTTTATTTGCCTCGCTTTGACCCTCATATTCAATCCAAAAATGACAATCGATAACATCACTACTTACCTGACAAATTGTAAAGTTGTAACAATAAATCTATGGCCAAACTATTAATCAATTGACAATATATTAATCACCAGCAGAGCTATATTTCGCCAAATAAGGAAATTTTCATATTTTTAGGTAGCTTTCATTACAAAAAGCTACCTATTGCAGCCGTTCGGAAGAAAGCGATTTCAAAAAATTTTGGTATATTTTCATCGATCATGACCCCCAGACCCCAAAACCACCCTCCGTTCAAAATTTATATATATATATATATATATATATATATATATATATATATATATATATATATATATATATATATATATATATATATGTACATATATATCCATATATATATATGACTTAACAGTGAAGTATTTAACAGACCTGTCAAAGTCTTCACATCTATAAATAACAATATTGATTATTCTCCAATTTATCCTACTCTTAATCATAATTTAAATAGTAAAACAACACGTAATAAACGAGGAAAGGGTTCATCATCAGTTGTAGTTTCCAAAAAATCTATCACTAAACATATAAATGATCTTCAAAGAAAATATTTAGAGAATTATAACTGGTTGTTAATTTGCTATTAAAAAGAAACAGATTGTACAACATTTAAATGTATTTCTAAGTAAATCTTTCTCTAAACATTTCTCAGATATTTATTTTGACCTCATTATGTCTAGGGTTAATCTTTTAAATATTAATTTACAAAAAAAACATAAAATTCAAAACATGAATACTCAAATGTTAATTACTTTTTCAAATCACATATTTAATAAAATTAATATCAATTCTATAATTAATGATAAAAATTGTTTTTTTCCTATTAATAATCTTCATATCTCAAAAACCTTTAAATATCCTAATACAATTGGTAGAAAGATTTTTAACTACAATACATTTTCAAAAAATACATCTGCTGCAAGTAATTTTCCGTGTAAATGCAATGACCCCACTCTAAAAAAATACATAAACAATGATCATGGACATATAATCACTGGAAATCTTGATATTGTTAATGATTTTAAATTGAAACAACTAATGGGTTATGGTACTAAATATAGACTTCCATCTAAATTTAATGTTAAATCTATTATCAAACAGTTTACACATGATATTGATATTTTTATTTATAAAATTTCTATCTCTTATAATAAGCCTATTGAATATTTTAATCAGTGGAAAATATTAGTAATTGAAAAATTAACTATGGCTTTAAAAAATAATATGGCTGATTTGGTTTCTATTAATACACAGCATATTTTCCAACAAATTACTAAATTACAAAAAAACTACGTTATTACATATGTAGACAAATCTCCTAATAATTAAGCTATTATTTGTAAATCTTATTATCACCAACTTCTTACAAATTGTATTTCTTCTAATAAGTCATTTAAAAAAACTAATGAAAATGTAATTGTAAATAATCGTAAAATTCGAAGTTATTATAAACTATTAAATATTTTATCTACTAACTTTAATTATCCATATTTAGTTCTTATTCCCAAATTTCATAAAACTCCAATTAAATTTAGGACTGTAACTATTGGTTGCAATACATATAATAATAAAGCCAATAAACTTCTCTTAAAAATTCTTAATCAATTATATGTACTTACTACAAACAATGATAATACACATTGTATAAAAAATAGCTATCAACTTGTCAATATTTTAAAAAATCTTCATTGTGTATATAATATAACAACATATGACTTCAAAGATCTTTTTAATAATATAGACCTATTAGATTTACATAAAATTATAAATGCATTATTTAAAAAGTATTATAAAAAACTGGAATTACCATCTAATATTGATATTGCATATTTTAAATCTTTAACTAACTTCATTATCTATAATAATTATATCTTGCAAGATAACACTTTATATTTACAGCATGTCGGTATACCACAAGGCGGTTGTACATCCAGTTTACTCTCAGACTTATAATTATATCATTATGAACCAGGGTTGGCAAGTTTCTGCCAGAGTGGTTAAAACCAGCGGTTATAACCGGTTAAAACCGGCATGGCAGAAACTAGTTTCTGCGAGTAAGTGGCAAAAACTGGCAGAAACTGAGAAATAATATTAATAAGAACTTTAATGTGCAATGATTCTTAATTCATACATGTATTTGATGTGTAAACAATTAAGTTAAAAATTAAAATTAAAGATTATGAATGTTATTCAAAGTTGTAAAAAAGTTTCAAAATTATCATATAAATATACTTTGTTTATATAATAATAGGTACTAATTTTTTTTTTTTTCACTTAAAAAACAGAAATTTTCAATGGTAGTCTGATGCTGTACAAGTTTAACTATTTTATGTTATTGTTTAGAGTTGAATTTTTATTTAAAAGTAAAAAAAGAAATTTACAAAAAAATCTGTGATAGTTTAACAAATGTATTTTTCAGAGTATTTTTAAATAAATAATACAATGCAATAACTTAAAGATTATGATTTTTGTGAAAATATATAAGTAAATAATTGAAGCACAATAAATAACAGAAAAAAAATTTAATGAAATATCTTGCACAATTATTTTACAATATTGAAAGAACAAAATTGCCACTCAAATATACTATTATTACTTTTTCCACAGAACATTCCATAGCATAGGACAAAATTTTGCTAATCTTTCTGAACACACTGTTTCTTTGTTTTGAATGAAAGAAAAGTTTGAAAATATTCTTTCAAGACTATCATTACTTGCTGGCAATGTCATTATTGAGGATGCAAATTTGACAAATCCTCATTTTCAACAGTATTCGTTTTTAAAGATGACCACCACATAGAAGGTAAGGGCAAGACATTTTCTAGGGCTTCCTTGGAGAAATATGTTTCTGAGGCAGGAGTCGATTTTGCTTTAAAGGATATTATATGTGGCACAAAATTGGGATTAATATCAGAAAGCAATTTCCTTGCCTTTTCTTTATGCTCATATGTCAATTTTGATCCCATATACTTAGGATGAAGTAAATAAGTTAGCATATGGTAGTCGGTTTTATTACTGTATCAAATCTGCTTTGAACCTTTGTAGTTGTTTGTTTTGTAAGTGCAAAATGTGGTTGGAACACTTTCAACTAACAGTCTTAATAAAAAAGCTGAAATCTTTAACAACGATTTTATGCGCAAATAACATACAGACACGACAAAAATATCCCATATAATCGTTTTTTGTCGTGTCTGTACGTTATTTGTGCGTAAAATCATTGTTAAAGATTTTAGCTTTTTTATTAAAATTCGCACAAAGTTTGATCTATGCTTATAACAGTCTTAAATTGAAAAAAAAAAAGTCAGATTTGTTCCTTTGAATACTGTATTTAAATGAAATGTTTTTTAAATTCATGGAATTACAAGATCCGCATATAACTATAACATTTCTATGAGAGATAATTTATAGTGTTATTTTTAAATTATTACGTTAAATTACAGAAAATTATTTTGAGCAGGTATTGAATATTTTTCTTTTCTTTTCATTGTTTAATTTAAAATAAGTATTGGATATAGTTTTGTATTTGATTTTTAAACTGAAATTTTAATATACTCTAATAATTGTTTACATATAAAATTATATAACCATACTATAATAAAAATTTTATCTGTTACATTACTCATTTTTTCTAATACAAATCTATTTATTTTTTAATTAAAACTACCCACAATATTTCATTTGTTATTTATACGGAATAAAACGTACTTAAGGAATTTAATACTAGTAAAAAAGTCTCAGATTATGTCATGAAATGTGTTTATGCCAGTTGTTGCCAGTTTCTGCCGGTTAAAACCGGTTATAACCACTTTCTGCCACTGGCAAGGCAGAAACCCTTTTTTGCCGGCAAATAGCCAGCCCTGTTATGAACGTAATTTTACTAATAATAATCTACATTTATATCGTTATATTGATGACATAATTTTAATTGATACTGATAATTCTGCAATTACTCCATTTCCAGTAGATTATCCCACTAATTTGGAATTAACGGAAAACCTTTTATCTAACAATACAATTAACTTCTTAGATCTTAAAATTACAATAAAAGACAACAAAACAATCACAGATTTATATGACAAACGTAAAGAATTTAAATTCAAAGTTAATACATTTACAAATTTTAAATCTTGTCTACATCATTCTGTATTTCGAAATATAATACTTAATCATTTATATAGAATAAAATGTTTATGTTCTTCTCCTCTAATTAACAATAATATTAAAAAACTAATTTATGATGCATTACATCATGGTTTTCCAAAAAAATTCATATATTCATTAATATACAATTAGTATTTTTCTTACATGATCTTTTAAAATAAATTAACACATGCGTAAACAAAATTACAAAAAAATTATTAAAAAAAAAAAAAAAAAAATCTCTATAAAAAATAAAAATTGTAAAATAACATAAAAAAAAATTATTATAGGTTGGATGGGTGGGTTACGAAGTACGGAGTACGTATTAGAGTACGGAAGAGGGAGGTGTTGTCTGGATAATACGCAATGGTTAATTTATAAAAAATAAAAAAAAAAAAAATAAAAAAAAAAATGGGGCTTTTGTATTATTACTATATGTTTGATACGTATTTTATAAGGATGTTGATTTGATATTTTATATGTAATTGGTGAATTTCATTAATTTTTAGCTTTATTATTGTTTAATCTTATTTACAATCATTTGTTATAAATTTTAATTTAATAAGGACAATATCATATTAATTACTAATAGTATGCCATTTTTATAGTGATTAATATACATATAAGTATATTTAATATAAATAAAGTTATACTGTATGTATTAAAATTGGGTAATTATATTTATTATTATTCCTCTATTCTTATTAATATTTTAATATTTATTTATTTTCACTTTGTGTTATATAATTTATTATCGGTTTAATGTTTTTGAATGTCCCACATTCATACTTTTAGGATTTTTATGGATGTATAAAATAATCCACACACTATATTTGTGCTTTTTAGGTAATCGGAATTTAAGTATCAGTTCACCTTCTTTATACTACCATATGTTTTTTATTTCCTGTTCATTTTATAATTATCTTATATATAATAGTTTTTATTAAAGATTTTTATATTTTTAATAATTATTTATATTAATTATTAATGAATTTATTTTGTTTTATAGCTATATGCTATATATTATCGATGTTCTAGAATTATTTAAATTCTTAGTGTAGTTTAAATAAGTTTGCTAATAGAATATTTTGTATGCTTTTTAAATTTTATTAACAATAGTTTTTTTAAAATACATTGTGTGGTTTATATTCAGTTTATAATTATCTATATATAAGGATATGTTTGGTTTTGCTGTTAATAAAACAATTGTTAAATTCAATTGCTTTACAACTGAAGCAAATCTTTTGACAATTACATCATAAAAGTAATACTAGATGGCAGCACCACAATTTGTGTTTTTTTTTTTCGCTAAGTTCTAGATTTACTTATTCCAGCTACATTTCAGTTATAATTTACTACACCAGGGGGAATTTTTAGCTAAATTTTGACGATATTGTTTTACGTTTTTTAATTAATTTAATAGTGCATTTTAATTATGTAATTACTTTCTATTTATATTATTTTATATTATATTAAAAGTTATTTAACATTTATTTCAATATGTATTAACTGCATCCTATGGTATCAATTACTGTGATTTCTTAACTGTTTTATTAACCTTAATCTTTACGATATGGGTGCCATGTGCGCGTGGATTTATTCTAAAATATTAATCGGTATGGTGTTTATTATTTCATTTTATATCCTATAAATATTTAAATAGGTTTTATTGTTTTTTCCATTTCATATTACTTGTTTCTATTCTGTTTTCATTTTTAATCAATTCACTTGATTTTAGTGGTTGTTTGGGCACAGGGGAAAATAACTTTTAGCTTTAGCTTATTTTTCCCACAGAAAACAACCATTTTGCTTATATCATTGAATTCTGTGCCCTTGAAAACGTAATTCAATATATAAGCATTTCCATTATTTGTCGGTGTCCACTTTCTTATTTTTCTTCCATAATAATTCTTATAATTAATTTAATCTTTTTATATATATACTTACAGCTTTAATTCATAATATTACGGTTTTTGATGGTGGTAGGTTATGTTTAATTATTGGTTATATATATATATATATATATATATATATATCTGACCTTTGTCACACTGTAACTCTCGTATTTATGAACCGATTTGGATGTAATTCGGTGTGTACATAGTACATACCAATGTCTCGACCGAGTTCGTTGGCCAGCTTCATCCGCTATTTTGTTTCAAAATGGCGGCCATTTAAATCTTTTTTTAAAATTTTAAATTTGAAAAATGGTACCAAAAAATTAAAAATGGAAAAATATTTCTTTTTTATGTATTTGACCTTTATACAAAGATTCCGGAGCAGTTTTTGTTTCGTCTATATCTTAAAAAATGGCTGAGTTATAGCATTTTGAATTTCTAGCGTGGCTGACATTTTGAAACGTCCTGAATTTTATCACGCGATAAAAGGCGTATTTATGAACCGATTTGGATGTAACTTCGTTTATACATAGTACATACCAATGTCTCGACCGAGTTCGTTGTCCAGCTTCATCCGCCATCTTCTTTAAAAATGGCGGCCATTTAAATTTTTAAGAAAAATTTATATTTGAAATATGGTACCAAAAAATTGGAAATTGAAAAAATATTTTTTTCTTATGTGTTTGACCTTGATAAAAAGATTCGGGAGCAGTTTTTGTTTCGTCTATATCTTAAAAAGTGGCTGAGTTATAGCATTTTGAATTTCTAGCGTGGCTGACATTTTGAAACGTCCTGATTTTTGCCACGTGATAACAAGCGTATTTTTGAACCGATTTGGACGTACCTTGGTGTGTACATAGTACATACAAATATCTCGACCGAGTTCGTTGGCCAGCTTCATCCGCCATCTTGTTTCAAAATGGCGGCCATTTAAAAAAATTTAAAAAATTTAAAATTTAAAATGGGATAACAAAAAATTGGAAAATGAAAAAGATCTTTTTCGTATGTGTTTTACCTTAATACAAAGATTCCGGAACAGTTTTTGTTTTGTCTATATCTAAAAAAATGGCTGAGTTATAGCATTTTGAATTTCTATTGTGGCTGACATTTTAAAACGACCTGATTTTTGTCACGCGATAACAGGCGTATTTATGAACCGATTTGGATGTAACTTCGACTGTACATAGTACATACCAATGTCTTGACCGAGTTCGTTGGCCAGCTTCATTCGCAATCTTGTTTCAAAAGGGTTGCCATTAAAAAAAATTAAATTTAAAATTTAAAATGAGGTATTAAAAAATTGGAAAATGAAAAAGATTTTTTTTATGTGTTCGGCCTTGATACAAAGATTCCGGAACAATTTTTTGTTTCTGAAAATTTGTTCTTTTGTTTATATCTTAAAAAATGGTTGAATTATAGCACTTTGAATTTCTAGCATGGCTAACATTTTGAAACGATCTTGTATTTGTCACGCGATAACACACGTATTCGCCTATTTCGATGTAAGAAGGCATGTGGATAGTATACATCAATATCTCGACCAAGTTCGCTGGCCAGCTTCATCAGCCATCTTGTTTCAAAATGGCGGCCATTAAATTAAAAAAAATTATATTTAAAGTGAGGTGCAAAAAAACTAGAAATTGAAAAAGGTTTCTTTCTTAAGTATTTGACCTTGATATAAGGATTCAGGAGCATTTTTTGTTTGTCTTTATCTTAAAAAATGGCTCAGATATAGCAGTTTCAATTTCTAATGTGGGTGACATTTTGAAAAATCTGATTTTTTGCCTGCGACAGCACTTGCATATATCAACCGATTCCGATGGGAGTTAGAATGTGCGCAGCAATTACTAAGGTCTCGACCAAGTTCACTGGTTAGCCTCATCCACCATGTTGTCTTAAAATGGCTAGCACTTTAAGAAATCGCCGAATTTGGCAGCCAAATATAAGTTACTTTAAATAAAAGCAGCTTGGATAAAGCTGACTGATTTCACGAAATTCTCATTCATAATGATTTAGTATTGATAAAAATTAGTATTGAATCTCCTATATTCAGTTTCCACTAAATTGAGCTTCGTGTGTTTGAATAATATCAGTTGGCTTTTTTAAAATAAGGAATATGAAAGCTACCTCTTCCTCCCGGCACTGGCCGGAAGGACTTTTATTATTAAGGCAATAAAGAATTTTATAAATTGCTCGAGTATGAGCTTATAGAAAACTTTTTGTGAGATGCGTCGTTTTTCTTTTTTTATCCCAGCGCATTTCCTATAATGGGAAAGTGACACATAGTGTAATATAGAGGTTTTTCGTATAAAGACACGAATAATAATTTGCCTGTAGCAAGACAAACCTATGACACACCTATTTATGCAATAAAACACAAAATGAATTTTTACGAGATGTGTCACTTATCTTGCAGGTGAGCGATATAAGCTTGCAAATTTGATGTCACACCATTAGGCCGTGTGCCGGCAGCACAGACAATCACCTCATCGAGTTCACGAATGAAATTCTAGGATTCGTTAAATCTTGATTCGCTTATTAAAACGCAAACGGTCTGCCAAGTCTTATCTTGGTAGAAAACATCGGAAAACCCTATTTTAGCGGCTGACTCGTAGGTTTACCTTTGTGTTTTCCTGCTCCCAGTCCTCGTCGTTTTTATACCTTTGGGTGCAGGAAAACACAATGGTTTATAAAAAAATTTCTCTTTTTGATAATTATGCTGTCTACAAATATGAAGAACTCGGAGCCGAAGTTTTGAAGTTCGTGAGCGGGAGAGAGAATGGAAGTTTTTTTGGAGTTATTGCACAACAATGATAATTCGTCGGTATGCTTTCCAAAACTTATAACTGAAAGTGTTTTTTTGTTTCTTCGCATTATTGCAAAAACTTACTAGTAAGCATGCAAAAACTTGATAAAACAAAATAAAACCTGTCTATAACAAAATCCTGCCTTAAACGATAATTTTATGATCCGGTAAAAAAAAAACTTCTAATAGAAGCTTAATTGAAAAGGAAACCTGTCTCAAACGCAATTTTTCGCTATCTTTTCAATTTAAGATTTTGTTAATTTAAGCTTTTTTGTACTAATTTATGCAAATTTTAGATACAATAAATGTCAGATTGAATTGCCTTTCCTAAACAATGACTACTGGACTATTTGCTTCAGGTGAATGTTACGATCTGCATATTTTTAACATTTATCTGTCAGTTATTAAGCCTAATTTGCGCATTTTTCAAAAGTGTAATGTTGACATTGCTATCAACTTTAAATTAGTTGTCGGGTTGTCACAGAAATGACGTAATATTTTTCTAGACTAGGTTTTTATGCAGATTTCAAATATGCAATCTGTTTCCTTATATCACGTCTAGTTTTGGAGTAAAAGGAATTTCTAAGTTTGTACGGTATTGGCACAAGTTTGATATAAGATGCGTTTTGGGGGGTGTAAGTGTACCTCATTATGAAAAGGGTGAACAATGTCAGATTCCTATCAGGGATATAAACAACAATTTATATAATCGAAAAAAATTTGAAAAAAAAACTAGTAGAATCTATCCTAACTAGTTGAAGCTTGAAGTACATCACAAAATAGCAGCGATTTCTAGCTTTTTTGACCAAAAAATAAAGTTTCTCTTTTTTCAAAAACTAAACGTGATAGAGGAAGACAGGTATCAGATTTGAAATCAACATAAAAAACTGGCTTATAAACATATTAGCGCACTTGTGGGGTAGAAATATTTAGATGTCTAGAAAAACATGAAAAATATGCAAATTAGTCACAACTTTTCCACGGTCACGTGCCACTATAACATCAGAAACAACGTTTTTGTAAAGTAAACTAGACAGTAATCATAGCATAAAACAAAAAAGACAGTCTGATAATGCTTTATGCTTTCAATTTGCATATAATTGTATAAAATTTACTAAATTTTCATAAATCACAACATGCAAATATCTCAAAAACAAGACGTGCTGGAGTAAATCTAAATCTATATTCGGATACAGCACCAAACTCTGCACAAGAAACAACTAATTTCGGCTTTGTGAAAGAGCAAAAGTTCAAATTTGTTGACCAGTGTAATCAAACTATCTCATAATATCCTCCAAAAATATTTTAAAAATCCTCATTTGTTTGCATAATATGAAAATTCGTAAAATAAGTTTTTACTATAGAAAACTAATTACAGCAAAATGTTCCTCTCAGAACAACAACAACAACAGAAATCCAAAAGGCAATTTTATTAGCATATAACTGAATGTACTTGTAAAAATTTCATAACTTTATCTTTGAAATAAATTTAAATATGTGAATTCATCATAAAAAGAAGATGTTTCACCTTTTGCTCCAAAATGAAACTATCTCTTTTTGTTTAAACATTTACAATCAGTTACGTGCATGCTTTTATGATGCATGCTTAAAACGCTTTAAAATTTATTTGCACACATGACAGATTCTGTTAAAAAATGGAATTAAAGTTTTACAACAATAGGGAGTGCAATATAATAAGTTTTATGCTATTGTCTGATCTCATTATTGCATTTAAATATAGTTTGCGTCATTTTATTCTGAAAATTCTGGAGGATTTCTTTTAAGCCAAAAGGAAAAAAATGGTTAAATGAATTATATTTTTTTACTTTGGAAACAGCTCTAACCAACAGAGATGAAACTTCACGATTATGAACGTATAATTCTTTGCCTGACACGTTTCAGTTACTACATATCTAATACTTTTTTATAAGTGTTTAGAGATATTAAATTAAGTAGAATAATACCTGTGGAAACAGAAAAGTCATCGACTGGTAAAGTTTCTGTCTTGGACCGGTTTTTGTCTGAGTAGGGGTTATATTTTTATGGTACTAATTGTTTAGGGGTAATGAAAAGTTTTGTTTTAAAACAAATTCTGTTATACAATGGTTTCGTTTTCACAACATTTACTGTTTTATTTAATACAATCAATCCAATATTAAATTCAATTATAAACCTATTTATAAGAAACAGCTATTTCAAGTGAAAATCATTCAGCCAAAAAACAAACAATGTGTGCACTTTGGTATTTTTAATAAGGAATTGTTACAAAGATTTCAGAAGTCAAAAAAGTATCAAGATTGTAAATTTAGTCATTTCACTTATATACAGTGTACTATATTAATTACAATATTTTCTTTCAACTTTTTTTTACAAAACTTTATCATTCTCATATTGCTATCGTGATTGCTTGACTTTTCACTCGGGATGAATCTTCCTTTTAAACAAGTATTTTTTTTTTTTCTAATGATATTATAAGTCTGTATTTCTTTTCTACTAAATTTCTATATTTTCTAGCTGGTGTTCATTCTTCTCTACTGATTTTCATGTTATTCAACTGCTTTTTATTCTTTTGCACTGCTTTCTATATTTCTTCCGCGTCATACTCATATCTAATGATATTCTACATTAAAGCTGTGAAATATTGTTCTCTCTCGCGCTAGCTCCCATCTCACTTCCCTCCTTCTCTCTCCTTCAACCCTTCTCCCCGATCTCCTTTTCCCCGTCTTTCGAACCTCCTCTTGCTTCCTTCGCTCCTTTTTCTCTCTTTTCCTCTTCTTCCCCTGCCCACTCTTCCTCCTCTCTTATTCTCTACACATCCCTCTTTCCCCTCACCTCTTCTCCCTCCCACTGCCCATCTGTCATTCGTCATCTAACCTTCTCTCACTTTCCCTATACTTAAAAACTTAACTACTAAAAAACTACTTAATTACTAAATGCTTAACTACGAAAAAAAAAAAAGAAAAGAAAAGAAAGAAAGGGAAAGAGAGAGAGAGAGAAAGGCGATCAGACAAACAGCAGATGGGCAATGGGAGATGAAGAAGTTGAGGGGAAGGAGGGATGTGAGGGAGCAAGAGCGGAGCAGGAGAGGACAGGGCGGGAGAGGGAAGAGAGGGACAGAGGGGCGAAGGGGACAGGAAATGGGACAGAAAGTCGAGAAAAGGGAAATCGGTGAAAAGGGAGGAAGAGAGAGAAAAAGAGTGGCAAGATAGGAACTGTCAAGAGAGAGAGACAAACTTCAAATGTTACTCTAATCCAAATCATTTCTTCATCTGAATTAATTCTCCGTATTAATGTTCTTTTAAATCTGGCTTCTTTTTAATAAGACTATTGAGCTGCTATGGTTTTTCTCTGCTTATTAGCCGGTTAAAGCTTTCGAAAGTCTGTTTATATAACTCCCGCTGTGCATTACGCCTGCATATAACTTTTCATCCATAGTCCAAATGACCATTTTTTGAAAGATTCCTTTTATTGTGAAAATGCTTTTGTTTGTCTTTTCTTCGTTATTCTTGGTTAAGCATTCTTCAGTTTCACCAGTATTTACGTCTTCATTTTTTTCAGTTAAATTTAATTCATTAGAAACTGGATCTGGCAGAAACATTTCTGAATGTTGGAAAACAACTTTTTCTTGTGGTAAGAAACGAGTTTCATTATCAGTTCTTTCTTTTAAATGATAATTTGAGTCATCTTTTTCATACGGCTTTGGTTGAACTATTTGAACTTTATGTGGCAGTGAACTCTGCATATCTGACGAGAAGAATTTTGATTGCTGTAGATCTCTATGTTCAAAGGGGAATTCTGTAGTTTCTTTTCTTATTCCATCAAATTCAACGTCCCCCATCATCGCGTCATTAGGATCCATTTTACTTCTTTCATATTTGACAGGTGTTAATGATTTCTTCTCTGAAGACAAATACTGCATTTTATCCTCGAGCTCTTGCAATGGAACTAATTGGAATAAAAAAAAATAACATAAAACTTTTATCGAAATAAACTTATTCTTATAAATAAATGTGTGTGAATGACAAATTAAATTCATATTTCAGTGGCTACAATCGTAAGGTGTATCAGCACTTAAGGGGAAAACAGGGTGAGTTCACTGCTGTCTTATTCGAATTATTTTTCCTGTTTAAATTACTGTTATAACAATAAACCTTATGGAAATCTACTTTGGAGAGTTTTATCTGGTGAAGTGTTGGAATTTGTAATTTTTTTTTCTTTGCTACTATTTCTTAAATAAAGCCATAAAGCATTAACTAACCTCCACATATTGAAATTCAAAAGAATTTCGCTAAACCCACAATGATTTGAATCTCCATAAAAGATTTATAGAAGCTTTTTTTTTATATATTCAATCAATCAGTTCTTTTAAACGTTTTCATTCGTCGAATTCGACGGGTTTCGACTCGTATTAGTTTTATGTAATAAATTACATTCCGTAATTAAATAAAGCGAAAATTACTAGTGAGAAAAATTTGCAGACATTTTAAATGAAGGATTTCTCGAATCTAGCAACACTGTTTCACATGAAAATCGTTTTTACGATATGGAAACTGTCAGTTGCATCTAAACACGAAATGAGAAATACAAAAGTACAGTATATATAACGCGTTTACCTGCCATGATGGGAAACATTAGAACAAGAGTGTAATCTGACAACTGCATTTTTATCTTCACAAGACAATAATTTATTTATTAAAAACAAATTTAAGAAAATTAAAATGTTGACTTTAAACTATATAATCACCGCTTGCGTTAGCAACGGTATGTAGTGGAAAAGAATTTATTCGCGTAATCGAACATTCGTTGCATCGCGTCGGTCGGGTATCGGGTAAACAATTTAAGCAGTAACCGTTCTATGCATATGAGCTATAATCAGATAACGGGAAATATTATGTTTCCGACCAATAAATTTGAATTTAACGAGTCTGACAAGAAATGTTAAGCTTATTTTAAGAAATGTCGTTAAAAACTCAATTTTGCAATGGTTTAAACATAGCAAAATTTGTAATTTGAGTTTTTTTTTTTTTCTTTTTTTTTTTTTTTAAGTTAGAATCGTCATTACCATGTCATATCCCTAACTTCAAATTTAACGTTTTAAAATTACAATTTGATGTGTTGGATAGAAAACCTTATAGCAAGGACAAAACTGTATAATATATTTTCAAGCTTTCTGCTTATAATATAATAAGCATTTTAGCATACAAAAATAACAATAATTATTATCTTTACTTGTGGAGTTGATTGTCATTACCATAGGGAAAAATATTTGCTATCTTAGATCATCACTATAGGGCGCTAAAGTACTTTTTAAGTTGCTACATTGTAGAGTAACACATGTCCTTATAAGCAGTGATTGTCTTTCTTTGTTCCAAGAGGTAAGTCTGTTTCATTTTCAAACTTTTATTCAAAAATTGGGAGTTATTGTGTCGACACCATGCTTCACATTACTAAAATATAATAATAAAGAATAATAAACTTTTTTGATTGATAAACAGATCTGGAGCTCTCTTTAAAGTAAATAATCAAGCAGATTTTCAACAACTGTAATTAAGCTTGAAATAAACTTAACATTAAAAATGTCATTACCATTTTTAGGTAGCTTTCTTTACAAAAAAGCTACCTATTGCAGCCGTTCGGAGGAAAGCGATTTCAAAAAATTTTGGTATATTTTCACCGATCATGACCCCCAGACCCCGAAACCACCCTCCGTTCAAAATTGATATATATATATATATATATATATATATATATCTATATATATATATATATATATATATATATCTGACCTATGTCACACTGTAACTCCCGTAATTATGAACCGATTTCGATGTAATTCGGGGTGTACATAGTACATAGCAATGTCTCGACCGAGTTCGTTGGCCAGCTTCATCCGCCGTTTTGTTTCAAAATGGCGGCCATTTAAAATTTTTCAAAAAATTTAAAACTTGAAATGTGGTACCAAAAAATTAAAAATGGAAAAATATTTTTTTCTTATGTATTTGACCTTTATACAAAGATTCCGGAGCAGTTTTTGTTTCGTCTATATCTTAAAAAATGGCTGAGTTATAGCATTTTGAATTTCTAGCGTGGCTGACATTTTGAAACGTCCTGAATTTTGTCACGCGATAAAAGGCGTATTTATGAACCGATTTGGATGTAATTCGGTGTGTACATAGTACATACCAATCTCTCGACCGAGTTCGTTGGCCAGCTTCATCCGCCATTTTGTTTCAAAATGGCGGCCATTTAAATTTTTTTTAAAATTTTAAAATTTGAAATGTGGTACCAAAAAATTGAAAATGGAAAAATATTTTTTTCTTATGTATTTGACCTTTATACAAAGATTTCGGAGCAGTTTTTGTTTCGTCTATATCTTAAAAATGGCTGAGTTATAGCATTTTGAATTTGTAGCGTGGCTGACATTTTGAAACGTCCTGAATTTTGTCACGCGATAAAAGGCGTATTTATGAACCGATTTGGATGTAACTTCGTTTATACATAGTACAGACCAATGTCTCGACCGGGTTCGTTGGCCAGCTTCACCCGCCATCTTGTTTAAAAATGACGGCCATTTAAATTTTTAAGAAAAATTTAAATTTGAAATGTGGTACCAAAAATTGAAAATTGAAAAAATATTTTCTTCTTATGTGTTTGACCTTGATAAAAAGATTCGGGAGCAGTTTTTGTTTCGTCTATATCTTAAAAATGGCTGAGTTATAGCATTTTGAATTTCTAGCGTGGCTGACATTTTGAAACGTCCTGATTTTTCTCACGTAATAACAGGCGTATTTATGAACCGACTTGGATGTACCTTGGTGTGTACATAGTACATACAAATAGCTCGACCGAGTTTTTTAAATAAGGATTATGAAAGCTACCTCTTCCTCCCGGCACTGGCCGGAAGGACTTTTTTTTTTTACATTTTTCTTTCCAAAACGTAGACATTTTTTGAATGACGGATCAATGAAACGAAACCGGGTTTTTTTCACACTAAATACGTTTATCTTTAAAAATTTTGAACATTTTTTGCCTCGAAAAAATATATAAACTAGTGCCGGTATACTTTTTTTAAAAATATTTCGCCCGCGGCAGTAAAATCATCTAATTGTAAAATCATCTGAACGCACATACGATATGGGTTGCGAAAGCTAATTAAATGACAAGAATCTTTTGTCATTGAAATAAACTCACAAAAACAAACTGATACTTATTTGAAAATAGAACAACGAATTTTGCGGATTTTTCATCTTTAAAGTTTTTGAAAAAAATATTGAACAGATATTTTTAGGTAGCTTTCATTACAAAAAGCTACCTATTGCAGCCGTTCGGAGGAAAGCGATTTCAAAAAATTTTGGTATATTTTCATCGATCATGACCCCCAGACACCGAAACTACCCTCCGTTCAAAATTGATATATATATATATATATATATATATATATATATATATCTGACCTATGTCACACTGTAACTCTCGTAATTATGAACCGATTTCGATGTAATTCGGTGTGTACATAGTACATACCAATGTCTCGACCGAGTTCGTTGGCCAGCTTCATCCGCCGTTTTGATTCAAAATGGCGGCCATTTAAAATTAAAAAAAAAATTTAAAATTTGAAATGTGGTACCAAAAAATTAAAAATGGAAAAATATTATTTTCTTATGTATTTGACCTTTATACAAAGATTCCGGAGCAGTTTTTGTTTCGTCTATATCTCAAAAAATGGCTGAGTTATAGCATTTTGAATTTCTAGCGTGGCTGACATTTTGGAACGTCCTGAATTTTGTCACGCGATAAAAGGCGTATTTATGAACCGATTTCGATGTAATTCGGTGTGTACATAGTACATACCAATGTCTCGACCGAGTTCGTTGGCCAGCTTCATCCGCTATTTTGTTTCAAATAGGCGGCCATTTAAAATTTTTTTTTTAATTTTAAATTTGAAATGTGGTACCAAAAAATTGAAAATAGAAAAATATTTTTTTTCTATGTATTTGACCTTTATACAAAGATTTCGGAGCAGTTTTTATTTCGTCTATATCTTAAAAAATGGCTGAGTTGCACCATTTTGAATTTCTAGCGTGGCTGACATTTTGAAACGTCCTGAATTTTGTCACGCGATGAAAGGCGTATTTATGAACCGATTTGGATGTAACTGCGTTTACACATAGTACATACCAATTTCTCGACTGGGTTCGTTGGCCAGCTTCATCCGCCATCTTGTTTAAAAATGGCGGCCATTTAAATTTTTAAGAAAAATTTAAATTTGAAATGTGGTACCAAAAAATTGAAAATTGAAAAAATATTTTCTTCTTATGTGTTTGAGCTTGATAAAAAGATTCGGGAGCAGTTTTTGTCTTGTCTACATCTTAAGAAATGGCTGAGTTATAGCATTTTGAATTTCTAGCGTGGCTGACATTTTGAAACGTCCTGATTTTTGTCACGTAATAACAGGCGTATTTATGAACCGATTTGGATGTACCTTGGTGTGTACATAGTACATACAAATATCTTGACCGAGTTCCTTGGCCAGCTTCATCCGCCATCTTATTTCAAAATGGCGGCCATTTAAAAAAAAAATAAATAAAATGTGATACCAAAAAAAATTGGAAAATGAAAAGGATTTTTTTCGTATGTGTTTGACCTTAATACAAAGATTCCGGAACAGTTTTTGTTTCGTCTATATCTAAAAAAATGGCTGAGTAATAGCATTTTGAATTTCTATTGTGGCTGACATTTTAAAACGACCTGATTTTTGTCACGCGATAACAGGCGTATTTATGAACCGATTTGGATGTAACTTGGTCTGTACATAGTACATACCAATGTCTCGACCGAGTTCGTTGGCCAGCTTCATTCGCCATCTTGTTTCAAAAGGGTTGCCATTTAAAAAAAAATAAATTTAAAATTTAAAATGAGGTATTAAAAAATTGGAAAATGAAAAAGATTTTTTTTTAATGTATTTGGCCTTGATACAAAGATTCCGGAGCAGTTTTTGTTTCTGAAAATTTGTTCTTTTGTTTATATCTTAAAAAATGGTTGAATTATAGCACGTTGAATTTCTAGCATGGCTAACATTTTGAAACGTTCTTGTATTTGTCACGCGATAACACACGTATTCGCCTATTTCGATGTAAGAAGGCATGTGGATAGTATACATCAATACCTCGACCAAGTTCCCTGGCCAGATTCATCAGCCATCTTGTTTCAAAATGGCGGCCATTAAATTTAGAAAAATATGTATATTTAAATTGAGGTGCAAAAAAATTAGAAATTGAAAAAGGTTTCTTTCTTAAGTATTTGACCTTGATATAAGGTTTCAGGAGCATTCTTTGTTTGTCTTTACCTTAAAAAATGGCTCAGATATAGCAGTTTCAATTTTTATTGTGGGTGACATTTTGAAAAATCTGATTTTTTGCATGCGACAGCACTCGTATATATCAACCGATTCCGATGTGAGTGAGCATGTACACAGCAATTACTAAGGTCTCGACCAAGTTTACTGGTTAGCCTCATCCACCATGTTGTCTTAAAATGGCAGGCACTTTAAGAAATCGCCGAATTTGGCAGCCAAATATAAGTTACTTTAAAGAAAAGCAGCTTGGATAAAGCTGACTAATTTCGCGAAATTCTCATTCATTATATTGATAAAAATTAGTATTGAATCTCCTATATTCGGTTTCCACTAAATTGAGCTTCGTGTGTTTGAATGATATAAGTTGGTTTTTTTTAAAATAAGGAATATGAAAGCTACCTCTTCCTCCCGGCACTAGCCGGAAGGACTTTTTTAATATTAAATTTGTTCATGGAGCATGAAAAACGATTACATTTCAAAACCTATTAATGTTTTTATAATCGGTTCATCGCTTTGTATGCTGTGCTGCCCCACTTGTTTAAAATATAGTTTTATTTATTTATTTTTTTTTAAGAGTTTATAAAGATTTTTGCTTTAGGAATACTCAACACACGAACGGTTCCTCTGAAAGGGCCGTAACTTAGTAAATAATTTGAACACTAAAAATCCTTAGAGCAAGGACAAAAACAGTATAATACATTTTTAATCTCTCTGCTGATAATATAATTAGCATTTTAGCATACAAAAAATAACAATAATAATTATTTGTATTAAACTTTTGTGCTTGGAGTTGATTGTCATTACCATGGTACAAACTATTTGCTGTCTTAGATACTTTTAAAAACAAAGATACTAAAATACTTTTTAAGTTGCTAAATTTTTGTGTAACACAAGTCCTTCTAAGAAGTAGGTGTCTTTCTTTGTTCTAATAGGTCTGTTTCATTTTCAAACTTTTATTCAAAATTTGGGAGCAATGTGTTTATTATGTGACGTCACGATGATTTACATTACTAAAATATGATAATAAAGAATAATAAATTTACTGATTGATAAAGACATCTGGGGCTCACTTCAAAGTAAATAATCAAGCATATTTTCAATCGCTATAATTAAGTCTAAAACAAACTTAACATTAAAAATGTTATTACAATGATTTTTTTTTTTTTTTGGAAAGCCAAAACGTAGACATTTTTTAAAATTTTATTATTATTATTATTATTATTTTATTTATTTTTTTTTAATGAGGGATCACTGAAACGAAATAGGATTTTTTACACTAATATCTATATCTTTAAAAATTTTGAAAATTTTTTGTATGGAAAAAATATATAAACTAGTGCCGGTATGCTTATTTTAAAACACAATTGCACAGAGTGCAAGAGTTTACCCGCGGCAGTAAAATCATCTAATCGTAAAGCCATTTGAGCACAAATGCAATATGATTTATGAAAGCCAATTAAATGCCACAAATCTATTGTCATTTAAATTGAATAAAAAAAATAAAACAAATTGATGCTTATCTGAAAATAGAAAAACGAATTTTGTGGAGTTTTTTCATCTTTAAGGTCTTTGAAAAAATATTGAACAGTTAATTTTTTAATACTAAATTGGTTCATGGCGCATTGAAAATGATTACATGTCAAAGCCGATTAATATTTTGATAATCGATTCATCGGTTTGTACGCTTTGCTGCCCCGCTTGTTTAAAAATACAGTTTTAAATTTAAAAAAAAAAAGAGTTTATAAAAACTTTTGCTTTATGAATAGTCAACCCAAAGCGGTCCCTCTGAAAGGGCCGTAACTTCCTAAATAACTTGGATACTAAAAAATTGTTTCAGGCACATATTCTGCACACTTCAGAGATTAAATAATGCAAAAAGAAAATATAGATTTTTAGCGGCAACAAAGTAGAATTTCCTCGAAGTTCTCATTTTAGTTTACGCATTTAGAAGTTTTTTGGATAGAGAAAGAAGTAGGCGGCAGAAGATTAGCAAACCTAAATTTTGAAACATTGTTTTTTGTTTGTGTAAATAAAACTTTCGACACATGCAGATTCCATGGAACCGCATTCTCGTACGCTAATGATTTGACAATATATTAAAATTTAAAATGTGCTACGAAGTTCTTAGAACATTCAATACTCAAATTAATTATAAAATTTGTGATAAATAAAAGTTAGCAGATCATTATTGGGCCTATTTTAAATTTATGTTAAATGAGAAGCAAAGAAAGGTTTCTTTCAACATTACAATTAATTATTATTTTTTAAATACTTGTATGAATTTACTTTAGAACATATTTTTCATTTTTCGCTTTTACACATGCTCAAATTGCAATAAAATGAAAGATAAATTACCCTGCTTCAGCCAGATTTTCTCCTCGGTCATCTGTTTGTCAATATCTTTGAGAAATCTTAGCTCCAACAGTAATATGAGAAACTCGCTGCTAGTTGGCCTATCTCCGGGACAAATCTTTAACGTGTGCCGGATAAGCTGTAGTATTTTTTCCACATTTTCAGCTCTTGCGGCTTTTGGATATGCCATTTTAACTAATTTTCTAAACTTTTCTGCCTACAATTGGAAGAAGAAAAGGGTATATTATCACTTAACGATGTGCTTTGCTTAATTTTTTTTTTAATTTTCTGTGATTGGGCATAAATGTATGTTGTAGAATATACAGGGTGACACATAAATACTATGACTTTTGAGCTATACTATTGTTTTATTCATGTTCTCGTGTTTTATGTTGTCTAGTTGCTATTTCCGCAGATATTAATACATGTTTTTGCAGGAAAACATGGTGTGCAAAAGTTAATCCTGCATTCCACCAGCGATCCCCCCCCCTCCCCAAAACAAACAAACTTCTCTGTTTGAAGGATCCTGGGGTAAAAAAGCCTGTGCAATCAAACACAAGTCCCTGAATTCCCTGAAACGCGCTTTGGAGAAAGCCTGGGCCGAAATAACGCAGCAAATAATCTGTTGTAGCTGTCTTGAAGAATTTCCAGAAGCACTTAGAACCCTGTATCGCCGCGTGAGGAAGCCATTACAAATGAGCTTGATTGTTTCTTGTACAGAATTTGCTTCTCTTTTGAATAGTGAATAAAATGGGTTGATTTGTTTCTTCAGTTAAAAGTCATGGTCATTTATTTGAGTCACAGTATTTATTTATCACCCTGTAGTGTCCTTAATTATTGTAAAACAACAAGATCAAAATAATCCAATTTATATGTTTATGTGAATTTCTATGAAAACAAGAATGAACTTCTCAAGAAAGCGGGTTACATAGTGTGCAATTTACATCCGACCAAACTCTCACTCTCTCCATATATCACTTTGACTACCATGGCTGTCATATGTGATAGCCAGTGATAGTTCCGTTGGAACACTGACAATCAGATATGATAGCCATGGTGTTTCAACACTTCAGGCCTTGGCTATCAAAAACGATATGTGTTACATGAAAATCGTATTGGAGTTTCATTTTTGGGCTCCCTACGATGCGTTAGATACACGTGGTTTGTGCATATTGATATATGTGCCGATTCGATGAGTTACGATTTTTGGAAAATGAAATATTTTCCAGAACACTTTTTGGGCCCGTTGTGAATATTTGAAATTTTCGCTTGGCAGTCAAAGTGATATCTATATAGATGTATTATATATATACAGAATAAAATATAGTAGTTGTTAATACTTATGAAGATGACGTATAATCATAATAAGGCCGTAATAATACATTTCAAGCTTTGTTAAGCTTTTATAACAAATATCCCTCATAGCAAAAGATTCATGTAAGCAGGTGTTAACTCTTCTAAGTATTGCTTAGACTCTCGAATCTGAAGTAATGACTGGATGGTGGGAAAATAACAATGAAACCGAAAAAATACTATATGAATCGTTAAACGAAAAGTGAAACAAAATATGATTTATTTGTAAAGTTTTTAAGAACGATTAAATAAATGCCCAAAATTTGAAATAAACTAGAAAATTTAAAGAATAACATTTAAAAAAAATAAAAATTGCAAAACTGAATATTTTTAAGAAAAAGTACTAGTCAGTAAGAAATTAAAAAGAACAATTAAAATGCTTGATATGTTAAAAGAATGTTCTATGTTTGTGTCATACACGCACATGCTCATACATACTCACACGCACACGTATATACAAGCGTGCTTACAGACTCTCATATTTATTTCTATTAAATTCAATTCAAGATATTTATTATTCAGATCTTGCCACTGATTTATTTCAAAAATTTTCATTTGCTTTAAAAATTTTATAGAATTAATAATAAATTTTAAAAGTAAAATCTATGTAATAAAATCCACTTACTTGCAATGCTTTATATAATATAGGATACTGTTCGGGCCATGATGTAATTTTAGTTGACTTCTGTGCTATGTAACTTTTAGTTAGAGCTTCGACAGTCATCATGCCAAGACACCATATATCAAATTTAATTCCATTATCTGCATGAGTGTTATAAGACGAACTTTCAGGCGGTGCACAGTACGATTCCATTCCAGTTTCAAATCTAATAAATAAAATTACCGTCAGTATCCAGTTCATTGTTTTACTATCTAATTAAAATAACAAAAGCTAATTAAATGCTACAATCATACACTACACTAGTTCCGAAATTTTACTGTTACAAGACCCATCTTAAGGTTTAAAATATTTTCATGACTTACTAATATTAGGAAATATAGAGCTTTTGCATCCTACGGAAAGGTTCGCTTTTACATAAAGCATATATTCCATATTAATATTATAGGGAATGCTAACATGAGAGTGGAATAATAATACTTTTTTTACTACGAAAACAAAAATACATTTATTAAAGAATGCCTAATAAAAAATATTATTTAAAAGTCAATAGAAATTATGACATTCTTACGCCTTAATGATAGATCCTGAAACCCTATCTACATAAAGATTAATAAAAAACTAGGAATTTTTTCATAAAGTTGTTTATCTATATTTTTTCAAGATGTCATCTTTTAAAGTTGTAACAAATAGTTTTCATTGTATTTATTCAGCAGATAAAATTAATTATACAGAATTGAAGACATGAAATGAACCATCCAAAACCTCCTCGCGATCGTAATTTGGGAATCGCTGCATTAAACCGTTAAATAGTAACTAACTTCCAGTTAAAATAAATAAGATTATTTTTCATTTTGAGAAAATATAGTGAACCACCTTATTCATTTTTTTCTTTCTGGAAGATCTATCAATAAGCGGAAACGTTTTACGTTTTTAGCATGTTATGAAGAACGTTAAGAAACGTTTACGTATGTTTTCCAATATAAATTATACTAAAGATTAGAAATTGCAAACTTTTTGAGGACGGGCGAACTGAACCTGCACTTTGAAGTAGGAAAGAAGGCCAGGTTGTCGCTCATCCCTTTAAGACCGGGCTCATAGGATTATGCGGGTTAGACATTAACTAAAATTCTATCTTCCTGGGTTATCTATTATATAAATGCCGGAATCGGGTGATTGTAAGCTAGTTAACAGAAACTCTATCATATGAATTTTGTCAACAGATAGTGAATTATCAGTTACAAATTTCAGTTATATCATTGTTTTCAAAAAAACGCAAAAAACTGTCTGGTCTTAAAGGGCTAGGCCACAGTGCCCGTACAAGGAGCAGTGGATTTTCGGGGACAATAACTTAATTTAACTAGCATTTAAAAATGCTTTTATTAGGATTAGATAGTGCTTATTTGCAAAGTGAATAAATTTGATAAAGATTATAATTATTTATAATATGCAAACAGCAAGTATATGAGTAGGAGTAGGGGGACCCCGAAAACTGATGATATGCATTGGGCCTCAAATTGTGTAAGTAGTGCTCTGGATGGTAAAACTACTAAAACTGTTTTTTAAAGAACTACAAAATTATCTTCTTTATAAAATATGTATTTAAATGCATTTACCACTAATTGGCTTCGAAAGTAGGGACAACACACACATTTTCAAAAAGAGTTACTACTGTAACTGCAAGTAAACATTTAGAAGACCCATTTATCCAAAGAATTAAATATACACCCAAAGTTGGATTAAATATATATATATACTCGGAATTATTTATATACAGAGTGTTTCTGCACAGCGGTTACAAAGTTTTAGAACAGATAGAGTACACCTAAACAATGAGAAATCACATAGCACTGCATGGTCGGAACGCTTTCCTGTTGCGCTAGTGATGACACAAAAATAAGAAAGGAAGGACACGAACAGGTTGAGAAAACATGATTTTTATTCTTAGTACAACAAAAAACTAAGAAAGAAGAACAAAAAAAGAGACAACGATCGTCATCAAAGAAGGTGCTCAAAATTACGACCCGAGACCGGGATGCAAGCATCACTCTCCAGTGCATGGAAAATCTGATATTATCAAAAATAATGGGTGTATTCCGGACTTCCCCAGCAGCGTCCACGGTGCGTGAAAAAAGTTCCTCAGCCCTGTTTAGCATTTTTCCAGCATTTATGCGGTACCAAGAATAATAAATATGTTTTATCACACTCTTCGTGTCATTTCTTTCTTGTGTTTTGTGTCATGATTACCGCGCCACGAAAGCGTTTCCGACCATGCATTGCTGTGTGATGGCCCATCGTCTGGGTGTACTCTATTTCTCGTGAAACTTTGTAACCGCTGTGCTGAAACACCCTGTATAACCACTGTACACATTTCTTATCTTTTATTTATTGCGGTTCGTACTGCAATTACTCCATTCAGACATAAAATTACTGCTTACTCGTGTATTTACCAGTTTTGTTGTTTATCTAATTCTGTAACGAAAGATTAAAATATCTTAAGAAATGTAATATCTAGATTTATAGTAAAACAACTAGTATATAAATACGTAAAAATTATTTTGTATCAGTAAAAGGATTCGTCAGTATTGTACTAATTGTTACAGCGTAATTGCCCATCGCACTGAGACGTCATCATCGTGGAAATACGATTACTCATAGAAAAATTTCAAGTTTTTATCAATGCAAAATAAAATAGGAGCCACTCTATTTTCTGGCTGCCATGCTGACATTTCACACTTTAGTTGTCAGATTCACAATACATGTACTCAAAATTTATTTTAACAACTTCAATTTTGTTTTCTTTAACACTGAAGATAATTTTTGTTAACATTCCTAATACTTTTCTATTAGTTGGCTAATAATAATTTCTTTAGTGTGATCACTCAAATACCCAGTCGTTTTATCTCGTTCTGAAACGCTCCAAAAAATAACAACATGCTCCTCCCCTCCAATAAAACAAAATACGTAAATAAACAAGCAGTATCATCAAAAGTAAACTCACATTACATTTTTTTAAAAATTGTTAATTTTTAACAAAAATTGGATTTCAAAATTATAATCTGAACGCTATCGGCAAAAGATGGTCACAGAATACTTTGTAGGACGCTGAAACAGGAATTTGCTATTGACAAGAATGGTTTGTAGGGCCGAACACAGCATTTTGCTCAAATGAGAAGAGCGAAATGGTTTGTAAAATGACACTTTTATTTTTTCTAGGAAAAATTAAAAGTACATTAAAAGTAACGTCGATGCACTCTAAAAACTAGAGATTTTGTATCGTGCTACGTGATACGTTACACTTTTCAAAAAAGTAATAACAAAGAGAAAAGTAATGGCCACTATCTATAACTCACAGAAAGTTATAAGATTTTTTGAAAGCCATAGGTATAGTGTTATAAATAAGAAGCGAGATTTTCATTACTCAACGTAAGGATTTAGAGTTACCATGATAGTTTGCTGTTTCCTGGAATTTCAAAATGAATTTTTGCTTTCTAAAAGAAAACCTCTGAAGTATGTGTTATGTATTTCTGACAAATTAATAAGAAAGTTACCCCTTCCCACCCAACATTCGTAAAATGAAACAAATTTAACACAAGAGTATTTGAAAGAAAAGATAAAAAAAATTCTCGAACCTCAATCTTGTGATATTCAAAATCAGTTAGAAGTTGTTCTTCAAAATTTTGAAACCGGTAATATCTTGGCGTCCAGTGCTTCAATCACAATTCTACATGAAGAGTCTAAACTACAAGTAACTTTTTTCACACACACACATATGTATGTATATATATATATTTATTTTTTAAATTTTACTAAGGAAAAATTATCGCATCACCGGGCTAAAGTAGCTCGCAAAAAAAAGGAACAAAATATAATTAATATTTTCATCCCTTCCCCGCAAAACTAAGTTTTGAAACTAACGGATAAGAAAAAATGTTGCATTTTGCAGCACATATCATATGTCACCTTCAACTCTGCTAATTGTCTTAACTGTAAATTCGCAGCAACAGCACCTTGATTTTATTTTGAATGGCATTTTTTTACCAATTAGTAAATCTGCATATAATATTGTAACTACTTTTAGGGCGAAGTATTTCTAAACTTTTGTAATTAATGATCATCAAATATCACATTAATCATCATTTTTCTTCTGATGGTATCTATAAATAATGTAAACTTCAATTTTTTGTTTACTGAAATTTCTCTAACCCATGTCTTATACAATATTAATTTCAATAATACTTAAGAAATTAATAATGTTAAACAAAACAATTATTACCTTTCATTCTGTGTCGAAGTATGCCTGGTAAATTCGAAGCCGCCAATTTTTGCTCTGTTATTAGAATCTATTATGATACAGCTTGCTTTCAGATTGAAATGCACATATCCTTTAGCATGAAGTTGTTTCATTCCCATTGATATTTCTTTGATCCAGTCTAAGATGCATTCTATTGCTTGGGAGGACTTTCGGAAAGACTTATCCTTTACTTTATCTTCTAATGTGCATTGTCCCGCTTCGAGGTAGATTAAATATGCCTGCATTCTGCACATATATTCATGTTGGAAAGCTTTAACTGTATAGGGGTTTTGTATTTTGTCAAAATCAAATTGTCTGCTCTCTGACTCCTCCTTGGTCAATACAAGAACAGCAGTTTTCTTCCCTTTATCTTTATCCTTCACTTCAATTGTAGCAGAAAATCTTCCACGACTGATTACTTTGTAAAAGGGAAACTGCTTTTTCTCAATTATTGAATCTATTATATTTCTCTGATACATTTTTTTCCCCTTTAAACACAAAAATCCGATAAACTGCAAAGACAGTAAAATATAAAAAGTCAGATTACTATTTAATATTTAGTCAACATTTAAAAAAATAGATGCTTTAGACTTTTATTATAACAACATAGGAGGTTTTATTATTTAGAATGGTAAAACGGATTTGTTAAAATTTGCATTGTTTCTTTACATGTATTGTTGTAATTTACCTTATAATAATCCATTTGTGAAAATAACTTTTCTTTTTTAACAATGAGGGATTTCCATAACAACAATGAAAATTTACTTGCAACTTGTGGGTCTTGCGAAAACAATCAAGTAAACTTACGTAATAGGAAAACATTTTGGTGAAATGCTCAAACTCTACAAGTTATAAAAATGGAGTCAGCGCAGTCATCTACAAAAGCGATGCGAAAATCATTTTTCCTAAAAAAAAATCGCACAAAGCTCAACTGCATACAGCCATATTTGGTGCTACTAATTAATTTCAATTTTTTGAAAAAGAATTAAACTGGTTTGTTTTAATGTTCATCAAGAAGCTTAACTTTTCGCTGGTAACATTATTATGGCACCTTTAGATAGGTATCTGGCGCTAGGTTGCCACATTACGCCTTTTACCATTCGGGGGATAAAGGATCTTTGTTATGGTGATCTGTGAGATAACAGATTTTAAAGGCATTTAGTAAATTATATTTGTCAGGTTTCTGACGCTAGTGAGCAAGTAACTAATTAAGATTACTGTTATCTGATAGTATCTTTTGCTTGTCTATTGTATTTCACATGTTTCACTTTCTGCGTACGCTGGTTTATGATACTATTTTTTCTTATCTGAAAGTTGATCCGAGATATTACAGTTAGATCCCATTATATAAATAATCCCCATTGTATCAATGAATTGCAGTTTCTCTTGCTATTCAAGAACGTAGGGCCTACATAAGAGAAACAAAGAAATTCGCTGTCTGCTAGATAGTGAAAGCCATGGGAAGGGAGAAGTTTTAGATAAGAGGTGAGGTCGCTGTTAGCAGAGAAAAAACACCGTAGGCTGTTTTTTTGGAAAGTAGTCGCTCAGAGAGAAAGGCTAGTTCTGGCGTAGACCTCAACGTTGCAGGTTGAGTTTTCCTGAATGGAATTTAGTGAGTTTCGGGACGGAGTTTGAGTCTCTGGTGGAGATAGCCGGCAACGGAAGTTCAAAGGTGATCCTCCGATAAAAGTTCATGAGATGCCATGGAGTGGGAAATAGAGTATTTTAATAAGTTAAACCAGTTCGCAGAAATTACTTGCCATGTGCAACTTAGTATCGGGCCAGATCGTCTACATCCGAGCTTTATTTATATGCAACTAATTTGTAAATAAATTGTTCGTTAATTTTAATTGAATAAGTTTAGCATTCTTTTTGATCATCCTTCTCACAACGTGACCTATATCACGTATATGTATCGGTTGTGGCAGCATATCAAAATAAAAGAACATTTTTTCGAAGTCTGCGGGAGTGGTGACCCTGGGTCTAGGAAAATTTATCAGCATGGTGGACTAAGAAAAACTGCAACAATATTTATTGAGATTCATATACGATTAGAGCAAAGAAATCCTTTTTCTTATTAATGAACGATCGTGAACATTAGTACGGCACACAAACAGAAAGTGAAATGCAAATTATGCAAGCTATATTTGATTATTTTTTGATAATTTTCATTTATTGTCTTGCTAATTTTCATATCTAGTGATCTAGCTTATTGTTATGTACTGGTCTTGTGCATAAAAGAGGCTATCTTAAAATATAAAGATGGCTTTGTTATAAATGCATCAGCCTTTTTTACTAATTTCAAACCAATAGTTGAAATGGCACAGGAGAAGTGTTAAATTTGAAAACAAGAGAAGGAGTCGTTACACCAGTAAAGCAAAGAAAGTTACAGCGATCTAGAAAAGACACTCATGTTCACAATCTACTCTTTCGAAAATTTCTTAAGTAATAATTAATTTCAAGTTTATAAAACAATTTTAAATAATATGTGATAAAAAAATTACGCAATTATTTCATATATGAGGAAGTGTATAATTATTACCGTATTCCCCCGCATTATCCGGCATGCCGCAAAATTCGAGGGAGACCAGATTTTTTAATATTAGTCGCTGGTTTTTCTCGGCATGCCGGAAAAAGCGAGGATCTTCGAAAACGGAAAGGAATGAGGTTCATTTGCTGTATTTAGTAGCAGCGATTAGTGTTGGGAAGGAGGGATGCAATATAGAATTTCTCTCCACTTTTCTAATTATTTAGTTTACCTATTTTACATATTAAAAGGAATGAAAACGAATTTCATTTGTTTCATACCATTTCACACAAAGTTCTCTCCCCAGCGCCCATCCGATACTTACAATGTACATGAACAGAAATATTCTTACTATTCTATATATATAAAATAAGGAAAATATATAAAGAAATATTACCTTACCTTTTATCAAAAAAGTAAGTTTATATATGATGATTTAAAAAACTGAAATTTAACTGAAATCAAGGGTTTTATTTAATAAGAAAGAATTAGAAATACAAATTTTTTTCTATATTTAAAGATGATAAATTGAATAAGATAATCTATATTTAAAGAAGATAATAAGATAAATAAAATCTAATAATCACTTAAATATAAATTAATATATAATGAGAGAGACACAGGGAGAAAAATGAGTATTGATGTTTTTTTTTCCTTAAAATGAAAAATGGTTTTAGATAAAACGAAGTAAATAAGCCGTCCGTCCTCCAGTAACGCGAGACCTCATATTTTCCGGCATGCCGGTAAATACGAGTTTTTCCGGCATTCTGGTGTACCTCGATTTATTCCGGCATGCCGGCTAATGCGGAGGAATACGGTAACAAGAACGCCTTCCTGTTTATGTTGGATTTTTCAAAAGTGGAAGTGTGATGGCAATGGTAAATTCTGGGTATGGTCTTTATGTTGGGATTCAAATATTTAACAGCTGGTTCTCTTCTTTTATGATTTTATCAATTGTGAACATGAAAGAAAATAGCTGTATCGCTCGTATGTTATGAAATACAATACTACGTTATAAGAACTATATTAAAAAACTGCTAACTCACTGACTATCAAACATTCATATTTATAGTTTTGATTAGGCAATAAATACTTGTAACTTCTTCAAAGTAATATATAACGTTCTTGATAATTTGTGTTCAGGATTTCGTTTAATACATATTTAGTACTAGGTTTTGTCAATAAAGCCATTAATTTTTGCGTTCGATCTGCCTTTATCGCAATACAGAAGATAGCTCGCTTTATTAATGCGATTTTCACAGGTAATTTCTGCCCATAACTACCATATTCTTTGCAACAATTTGACTATATTGAATAGCCTTGACTCTGGGCTATAAGTACTGGCTTAGAAATTTCCATCATGATAGATTTTCTTAGCACAGGTATATAAATTTTCTCCCACTTCTTAGGGAAACTTTCCAAAGTCTTTTCAATGTTCGGGGATGGCACTTTTCTAACGAATGCTTTAACAAACTCGTAGATGGTGATATATAGACATTTGTGGTAAAACTGGTTAAACACAGATTTGTTCAAAGGCTTTTAGCAAAAAAAGAGGATTTATCCACTAAGGGGACATATGACGCTTAAAATCTTTAAAAAATTGATTTTTTGTTTTTTAATTCATTTGACAGTTAATGTTTTTCTAAACAATTTGTTACAAACCGCATGAAATTATTCGTACATTGCGTTCGTCATAGTAAAAAGTTTAAATTAGCCTTGGTCTGTTTCAAGCGAAACTTTTATGTTTAAATTGATTTTTCTCAAAATCGATATTTTTGTACTTGCGCGCACGATAACTCCAAATGTATTAAAGGTAATGATTCGGAACTTTATATTTATCTTTACTAGATCCTTTTCTTAAAATTGAACTAAAATCTAAGGGCTGAATCCATATCAACTCAGGCAGGGGGGTTACCTTCATAGTCTCAGAAGTTTTTGAATTGAACATATGTTAAAATTTAAGAAAAAGTAAGATACTTGTATATTTTCATTTTGCCAAAAAAAATTCCTGGCCCGAGATACAGGCCGCCAAAGATGACATCCCCGGCATCCTTTCTCATTCGCGATTTTCGATAAAAATTTTAAAGTGCTCTATCTCTAGAACGGTGCAAGATATTTTGTTGCGGTTTATTTTATTTTAAAGGTAATATTCTTCTGTTTAAAATGATATACCCAATTTTGAAAAATGTATTCAAATTTTCGTGTGGCAACCTTTTGAAAAAAAAAATTTTTTTTTCGAAAATGCCAATCCTAAAAATTTTGATTTTTTTGCTGTTGATCAATACCATTGGGAACTATCTTCACTGTAAAGGAGAACTTCCACTTTTGAGTTTAACAAATTTTAGAAACATTTAAAAAATTCAGAGAATTTTACAGGAACTGTATATATACAGTTCCAGTAAAAGTCACTGAATTTTTGCTTATTTGTATCATATTTGTAAGGATAAGCCTACCATATATCCTAAACAAGTTAGAAATTGCAATATCAAATGTGGCAAATGAGGTGCGTGCGTACTATAACTAGTTTTATAAATATTCAGATCTTGGTGCAATAAGTTACACTCTTGGGCAAAAAGGGCATGAATACAAAATATATTATGATTCTACATATTAAATTCAGTAATACGGAAGTAATATGAATTCATCTTAAATGGACTTAATCGCCATGACTACCTAGAATCATTGCCTATCATGGTATATCATTGAATGAATTATGTATTATAGGATTTTTAAATAGAATGAAGAAAACTTTTATTAATGTCTTTTATGTTTTAATTTGATTTTCATAGCATTTAAAGTGATACATACTTTATTTTCAATACCGAACATAGTAAAACAATCTCAATAACATATATCAATTACACAGCAATACAAATTATATTAATACAAGTTAGAGTTCAGACAGATGGGCAGACAAATCGAATCCATAAAGACTTTCAACTATGTTGGAAATTGTTAAAAACACATAAATAGGTCGGAATTTGACTTTTAGAAATCTATGTCAATAGACGGAAGCATACTTGAATACTTTCATACAACCCTGTATTTTACCTACTATCTTTTTATACATGCCACTATTTAGCTAATATTTAATTAACATTAAAACATCCTTAAAACCAGTGAAATCACCCTTCCAGAGATTATCATCTATAGACGGCCATGTATCTAATTCTTTGCATGGACCTGTATATCATTTTATCTATATTCTCCAAACATATCTTAGTATACTAAATGTAGTTCAGCGTAAAAATGCATAACTCATTTAAAAATCACCTTTAAGCTACTTTCATTCATACTCAGTAAACCTTTAAGATTTCTTTTGTGTAGCCCTGTATATGATCTACAGCATTTATGCACACAACGTAATATGGAAAAATTTAGTTAAACTTAAAAACTCAAACACAACTAACAATGCACTTCCAGCAATACCCTTACGATTTCTTTTGTGTAGCCCTGTATATGATCTACAGCCTTTATACACATAACGTAATATGGAAATATTTAATTAAACTTAAAAACTCATATCGCAACTAAAAATGCACCTCTAGCAATCTTCGCTAATGTGCAGTATTTCCAATAAGGTAAAGTATCCGAAATCTTTTGTGTGTCCCTGTAAACACTATGCACTTTCTATGACACAGGAAGTAATTTTTTGTAAACCTCTGCAATAAAGTATGTATCACTTCAAATGCTATGAAAATCAAATTAAAACATAAAAGACATAAAAGTTTTCTTCATTCTATTTAAAAATCCTATAATACATAATTGATTCAATGATATACCATGATAGGCAATGATTCTAGGTTGCCATGGCGATTAAGTCCTTTTAAGATGGATTCATATTACTTCCGTATTACTGAATTTAATATATGGTATTATAGTAAATTTTGTATTCATGCCTTTTTGCCCAAGAGTGTAACACTTATTGCACCAAGATCTGAATATTTATAAAACTAGTTAATACTATGCGCGCACCTCATTTGCCACATTTGCTATTGCAATTTCTAACTTGTTTAGGATACATAGTAGGCTTATCCTTACAAATATGATACAAATAAGCAAAAATTCAGTGACTTTTACTGGAACTGTATATATACAGTTCCTGTAAAATTCTCTAAATTTTTTAAATGTTTCTAAAATTTGTTAAACTCAAAAGTGGAAGTTCTCCTTTACAGTGAAGATAGTTTCCAACAGTATTGATCAACAGCAAAAAAAATCAAAATTTTGAAAAAAAAAATTTTTTCAAAAAAAAAATTTTTTTTCAAAAGGTTGTCACAAGAAAAGTTGAATACATTTTTCAAAATTGGGTATATCATTTTAAACAGAAGAACATTATCTTTAAAATAAAAAAAACCGCAACAAAATATCTTGCACCGTTCTAGAGATAGAGCACTTTAAAATTTTTATCGAAAATGGCGAATTGGATATGGTGCCCGGGATGCCATCTTTGGCGGCCTGTATCTCGGGCCAGGAATTTTTTTGGGCAAAACCAAAATATACAAGTATCTTATTTTTTATTGAATTTTAACATATGTTCAATTCAAAAACTTCTGAGACTATGAAGGTAAGATTTTTTCTTTGGCTGCCTGAATTGACATGGATCATACCTAAGAAAGAACAAAAATTACTGAATGTATGGGTATTCGACAAAAATTATCAAAATTTTCATATTTTTATTTTGAAAATCAAAAAACTTTTTCGTTTATTCATTAGATTTTAGTCTATTTTATTTTTGTAATATTCTTAAACTTATATTAAAAGTTTCAAAGTTCTAGAGGGTATACATGTTTCTAAATCATGCGCGCAAGCTATAAACATTATCATTAATTTTAAAAAACATGCATTAAGGAATAGTTATTATCAATTAATTATAAGTGTTTAATAGCAAATTATATATTATATTGCATGGACAAAATATTATAGTATTAACAAAAAAAAAACTGAGGTGATTAGTGCAAAAATGAGTGCATGTGGACACTTTGATATTTGTCTCCGAAATCAAATTTTTCATCTGTTTAAAGAGTGGCATGTCCTCTGAAGAAAGAAAAACATGTCACAATTTTATGTTTATAATATGTTGTTGCACAGGTGAACGTTAGCAGAGACCAGGGAATATAAATTTGTGATTAAGATGTTCCAAGTGCCATTTTAACGATCTGTTCGCCGAACTCAAAAATAAATAAATAAATAAACGAATTAAGTATCGGTTCTACCGAAGAGGTACGGACCCTTTGACTTCCAACCCTGAGTAGTAGCCTTTTGCTGAACATACCTTTATAATAAATTTAGAAACTAATTAAGTGCTAGACACTTACAAAGTTTCATCTGTATTTAGATGAGAGATGAAACATTAAAAAATTGTTTCGAAAAAGCACAGAAAAATATTGTTAAAGGAGATATCATTAAATTACAATTTATATGAAAATTCAATTATCTAAGGATTTTGAAAAATAGTAATTTTTTTAGAAAATTGAATTTTTTAAGTACGAGTCAAAACTCACTTAAAGCTTTGTTTGAGATGGAAAATCCCATCGATTTTTTTCTTCCTCGCGCGAACTCTGAAAAGACTATGCCTAAAAGAATCTTTATTGTAAATTCATTTTTTTACTTTTAAAGTCGTGCTTTACAATTCAACAGTATCATTAAACTATGAGATAAGAATTTTATTTAAAGTGGAAACAAACGTTTAAACGAACAGCACCTTTTATTAATTCAGTTAAAATAAATTACAATCCTTATTTAATTATAAAGCTTATAAAATACAAGTAGAAATTTTTATATAAAGAAATTTTGAAGCTACGAATGAAAAAGAAAATTAGTATTTAAAAAACATTAATTTGTTCATTACATTCAAAGTTAATTTTCTGGTATAGCTATTAGATTGTCGATCGTCTTATACATACAATTTTCTGGATGCTATAAACTTTTATTATTCGACTTTATTTATATGCTATTGAATTTTTAAATGTCAGAGTAACTGGGTTTACTCTTTAGTAAATTTCATTTTACGTTAAATTTTGAGCACATATTTGTACTCTCAAAATTTTAGAACTGCAAAATTAAAATAAAAATTATAAATTCAGTATTTATTCCTGATTTCATTTTTAAGGTAATGCTAATTTATGTACATATATAAACTCGGTTTATGGCGTCAGATGCCGTCATCCGAAGAATCTATAATAGTCTTTTATCTTTTTTTCCGGTGAAGGGGCCATTCCTCCTCCAAATCGCTATCCCTCATTGCCTTTACAATATCGCCCATCCAGGTTCTGTCGTAGTCTTCCCCGTTTCCTGTTTTTATTTGTTTTATAATTAAGAGTGATTCATCACTCATCCTTTTAACGTGACTATACCAGATTAATTGCTGTTTTTGAATATCTAATTTTTTTAATTTAAAAAAATGTAACAATTTATATGGTGCGCACACCATCTGAACTTTCTGTGCACGGTTGCATAAAAATAATTCATGTACATTTTATCATCTATGCAAGGGTGCTAATATGGGGGAAAGGAGGGGCTGGAGCCCCCCCCCCTACATTTTGGTTTTGCCAAACGTTTTTTAAAATATAAATCAGTTGCAAGGTATGAAAATTTTTAGCTTTTTCTTGTAAAGACAAAGCATAATGAAACATACATCGACAAGATCGGAAAACTTTTCCGTTTTAGACGGGTTTCCGTCTTAGCAAGCATAGTTTTTGGGAATTCATTTTGTCATAAACATGATTTTTTTTCCCCCTTTAAAGCTGGATTCTGTTTTAGACAAGTTCTGTTTTCATGAGTTTTTAATAAGTGCTTTCGAATAGTATGCTTCTTACAAAGAGGAAAAACACAAGATAGGAAACAAATTCCGTTTTAGACAATTTTTAACTTAGCAGGTGTTATCTCTGAAGGATTTTTTTCGTACAAGACGATAACACTTTTTCTGCATAAAGAAGGATTTCGTTATAGACAGGATCCATTTTCACAAGTAAAACTGTTTTTGCGTAAACAAAACGCTGAGAAATTAGAGACAGATTTAACAATAATCGGTCATCAATCCGAAAATTTGAACATAAAAAATATCACGGAAGAATATTGCGAATTTTGACAAACAATCGCCGAAAAAAATCCATTTCGTCAATAGTTTGCAGAAAAAAATCACCACTTTCGTCAAAGGATCGAGGAAAAAGGACGAATTTCGTCAAAAGATCGCGAAAAAACGGAAATTTCGTCAAAAGATCGCGAAAAAACGGATATTTCCTCAAAGGATTGAAAAAAAGCGAATTTTGTTCAATGATCAGGGGGAAGCGCAAATTTTGTCAAAGGATCGCAAAAAGCGCGAATTTCGTTCGAATCACGGTCAAAACGCAAATTTCGTTAAAAATCCGGAGATAAAACGCAAGTTTTGTCAAAAAATCACGAAAAAATATAAATTCTGTCAATCAATCGCGAAAAACACAAATTTCAACGGATCGCGGGAAAAAACTCAAATTTCGTCAAAAGATCGTAATAAAAATCTCAAATTTCGTCAAAAGATAACGAAAAAACACAAATGTCGTCAAAGACCGAAAAAAACGCAAATTTCGTCAAACAATCGTAGAAAAAACGCAAATTTCGCCAAAGAATCGTAGATAAAACGAAAATTTCGCCAAAGAATCACGGAAAAGACGCAAATTTCATTCAAGGATCACGGGAAAACGCGAATTTCGTCAAGGAATTGTGGGAAATTACAAATTTCATCAAATGATCGCGTAAAAACGCAAATTTCTTCAGAAGATCGCTAAAAAAGCAAAGTACTTTAAATATTTACTAAAATGTATGATAACTTTGGAGGAAATTGAGATTTTTCTCACTTCTCCCCCCATTCTAAAATTGATCATATGTGTGCTCTTGCATTTTTGGGCGATGACTGATTGAAATTCTCTTAGTGATCTCACACACTTTTAAACTAAATGATATCGGTGAAAATTGAACTACAGTTTTCTTGTACACATGCATTATTTTTACGTTATAAATAGATTTATAGGCTTTTAAGCATAATATGTATAAATGGCGTAAATATAATATGCATATATGTTCTAATGTTTTGGCTGGTACGCTGCTAAAAATGCAGTAAAGTGCCCAGTCATCCGAAACGTTTTTAATGATAACGGTTACGTGACCGTGTTTTGTAACCATTTTATATATACATAAAAAAAACACTCAAGTAACTGGATAGTTTACTGGAAATTTTTAGCAGTATAGCTATGACATTTCGAAACCGAATTACTAAGAATGTTCCACAAAGATTTTCTTACCTTTTTACTAGTTAAAGCAAAAAAGCTTCACAAACTGAAACTACGATGAAAATTTTCATTTTACATGGAAAATTTAATGTTTGTATAATATTTTTATTAAATTATAAACTTTATGCAACATCATACGAAGCTATTTTCTTTTGGAATGGTGAAATGGCATTATTAAAATTTGTATTGTTTGTTTAAATACATTGTTGTAAACTTTTCTGTAATTCTTTTATCAAGATAACCTCTTTTGTTTAAGAATTTTCAAAACAACAATAAAAATTTATTTTTTAAATTTATTTCTTCGACAACAATTTAATAGTGTTACGTAATGTGAAAGCCAAGGAGGCAAGTAATTGAAATTGATGGGGTGATATTTCATAAGTTTTTGCCCCTTTTTTTTAAATATTGCTAAGAAAATCAATTGAAACGTAAAACAAACAACATGATATGAAAATATTTTTGGCCCCAATACCCAAGCATACTATGCACGTTCCGGTCAGCTTTTGTAAAGGAAACCCAAATTTGCATAAATTTGTATTTTAAAAGTAGAATCTTTCTAAACAAACCCATTCTGTCGGGGACCCCAGTTCTTCAACAGCATAAACAGGGTGTGCTACGCACGCTCCGGTTTCTTTTTGCAACCCAACCTCAAATTTGTTGTTATATTTTTAACCTGAATTTGTATGAAATAATTTTAAATAAAAATCTTTCCAAACAAATTTCTTGTCATTGACCCCATTTCTTTTTGCGCATACACGGGGCGCGCTATGCACCTCCCGGTCTATTTTTTCAAACGAATAAGTGATTAAATAATACACAATTATTTCATGTACAAAGGGCGTTCCATAATAACTGAGAGTAAAATCATAAAAAATAAAGAAACATATTTACATCAAATAATACATCATTCTTCTTCAAAACACCTGCCCTCAGATGATTTGCAACGGCCCCATCGTTCAACACATTTTTCAAAATAAGTAGAGAAGCCGTTTTCTGGAGGCTGCTTCAAAGAATCCTACACTGCTAAAATAATTTCAGAATCCGTTGTTGAATTTGTCAGAATCACTTGTTGCGGACTTGATAAGGGCTTCAAAATGGATTTCATAAGGACTGTAATAACAGGTTATGAAACTTTGGTGCATCCTTTTGAACTCCTTATCAAGTCCGCAACAAGTGATTCTGACAGATTCAATAACGGATTCTGAAATTATTTCAGAAGCGTAGGATTCTTTGAAACAGCTTCCAGAAAACGGTTTCTCTACTTGTTTTGAAAAGTGTGTTGAACAATGGGACCGTTGCCTATCATCTGAGGGAACGTGTTTTGAAGAAGAATGATGTATATTTTTATGTAAATATATTTCTTGATTTTTTATGATTTTACTCTCAGTTTATAAGGAACACCCTTTGTATGAAGAATCGTATACGCTTAGTTACAGGAATTCCTTGCTATTTATGTTAAATTTCTCAAAAATGGACGTGTATTTGCAATGATGGATTCAGGTAGTATGCCTCCTGCTAAAAATCTTATTACTGCAAATTTTGCTTTTCAACAACGAAAATCATATAAATCTACAGGTTGTTCGAACATTTTTGAACGATTATGATGATATGTAAAAGCATCGTATGTTACGAAAGGTATTTTGGTACTTTTCTGTTATACGGACACCATTGTCGCCAAGCGAAATAATTGGCGCAAAATGAAAATCACGTGAATTGAAACATTTGAAAAATAAAAGAAAAAATATTGTCGATAGTAAAGCGAGCATTTAAAAAATATAACATTTGAAAAATATAACTTTATAAAAAAAAGTATTTTTAATTCGAATTATAGCAAATTAAAAAACTTTCCGAGGTTAAGGATAAATAATAATAATTCACGTGAGTCATGTTTCATAAATAACAAATCACAATGTTTCTCATGGTTTACAATAAAAATCCTTTTCACCATCAGCGTTGAAATAATTGGCGCATTAACAAACATTTCGGCATGGTGTCCGTATAACGGAAAAGTACCTTTTTTTTCCACAGATGTAAAGCTTCAACAACATAAACTGTTTTTGTTGTTGTTGTTAACTTTCAAACTTACTACCTCCGCAGTAGTAGTAGTACAGTGGCGTACCCAGGATTTTATTTCGGGGGGGGGGGGGGGGGGAGCTGACTTAAATTTCCATAATGTTCTAAATCTTACGAAACACGTTGAATTGTGTTATAATTAGAAATACTTTTTGCCAATAAGGCCGTAGACAAACGGAGGAAAGGTGAGGGGCAGCGGTGACTTTGTTCCGAATTTTCCGAAAATTTGAAAAATTCGGACATATGTCCGAAAGTTCGGACTTTAAAAAATATCGCGATTTCTGACAAACGGTCGCCGAAAAAAATCAATTTCGTCAATCGTTCGCAGAAGAAAAATCTCCAATTATTTTAAAGAATCCGAAAAGGAAAGAAACCGAAATTTTGTCATAGGGCCACGGATAAAATGTGAAGTTTTTCAAAGGATCGCGAAAAAAAGTCAAATTTCGTCAAATGATCGCAAAGAAAACGCGAATGAATTTCGTCAAATGATCCACGAGGAAACGTTAATTTCGTCAAATAAGCACAGAAAAATCTCGAATTTAGTCATAAAGCCGCAAAAAAAACGCGAATTTCATCAAAAGTTTGCCGAAAACACGCATTCCGTCAAAGGGCTGCGAAAAAAAAGCTAATTTCGTAAAGGATCGCAAAAAAAGCTTAATTTCGTCAAAGGGACATAGAAAAACGTGAATTTCGTTATAAAGAAGGAGAAAAACGCAAGTTTCATCTAAAAAACGAGAAAAAAGCGCTAATTTCGTCAAAAAGTTGTGAAAAAACGCGAATTTCGTCAAATGTCCACAGAAAAAGCGCGAATTTCGTCAAAGGGATGTAGAAAAAACACAAATTTCAACAAAGGATCGCTAAAATACACGCATTCCGTCAAAGGGAAGCGGAAAAAACGCGAATTCAGTTAAATGATCGCAAAACAGAAAAAGCAGGGTCGCAAACAAGGGCCACAAAAAAAACGTGAATTTCGTCAAAAGGCTGCGGAAAAAAGCAAATTTCGACAAAGGATCTCGAAAAAAACTTGAATTTCGTCAAAAGGCCAAGAAGAAACGCAAATTTCAACAAAAGATTGCGGAAAAAACACAAATTTCGAAAAAATATCGCTTAAAACACACATTCCGTCTAGGGTTGCGAAAAAAAGCTAATTTCGTAAAGGGTCGCAATAAAAACGCGAATTTCGTCAAAGGGACACGGAAAACATGAATTTCGTCAAAAGGCCGCGGGAAAAACGCAGATTTCGGCAAATAACCTCTGAAAACACGCGATTTTCGTCAAAGGGCCGCAGAAAAAACGCAAATTTCGACGAAGGATCGCTAAAAAACACGCATTTCGTCAAAGGGAAGCGGAAAAAATGCGAATTTCGTTAAGGGATCGCAAAAAAAGCAGGGTCACAAAGAAGGACCTCTGAAAAACGTGAATTTCATCAAAAGACTGCAGAGAAAAGGCGAATTTCGTCATATAGCCACGAAAAAACACTACTTTTGTCAAAGAAAACGCGAATTTCGTCAAAGAGCCACAGAAAAAACGCGAATTTCATCAAAAAGACGAGAAAAAAACGTGAATTTCATCAAAAAGCAGCGGAGAAACGCAAATTTCGACGAAGGATTTCATAAAAAAACGCGAATTTCGGCAAAAATCCGCGAAAAAAACTCGAATTCCATCAAAAACCATCGAAAAAAAACCCGCCGAAAAAACGCAAATTTCATCAAAAAGCAGCGGAAAAGACGACAGGATCACGAAAAAAACGCGAATATCGTCGCAGATCCGCGGAAAAAATGGAAATTTTATACGAAGGAGTGCGTAAAAAACGCGAATTTCGTCAAAGGGCCCCAGAAAAAACGCAAATTTCGACAAAGGATTGCTAAAAAAACACGCATTCCGTCAAATGAAAGCGGAAAAAACGCGAATTTCGTTAAAGGATCGCAAAAAGAGAAAAAGCAGGGTCACAAATAACGGCCACAGAAAAACGTGAATTTCGTCAAAAGGCTGCGGGAAAAAGCGAATTTCGTCCAAAAGCCGCAGAAAAAAGCAAATTTCGACAAAGGATCTCGAAAAAACGCGTATTTCGTAAAAGAGCCGTAGAAAAAACGCAAATTTCATCAAAAGGTTGAGGAAAAACGCCAATTTCGAAAAAAGATCGGTTAAAACACGCATTTCGTCAAAGGGTTGCGAAAAAAAGGCTAATTTCGGAGCACGGAAAAACGCGAATTTCGTCAAAAGAACGCAAAAAAACGCAAATTTTGACAAAGGATCGCTAAAATACACGCATTCCGTCAAAGGGAAGCTGAAAAAACGCGAATTTCGTTAAAGGATCGCAAAAGAAAGCAGGGTCACAAAGAAGGAGCACAAAAAAACGTGAATTTTGTCAAAAGACTGCGGAAAAAAGCGAATTTCGTCAAACAGACGCAAAAAACGCAAATTTCGTCAAAGAGCCGCAGAAAAAACGCGAATTTCATCAAAAAGACGAGAAAAAAACGCGAATTTCATCAAAAAAACGAGAAAAATGTGAATTTCGTCAAAAAGCTTCGTAAAAAACGTGAATTTCGGCAAAAATCCGCGAAACAAACTCGAATTTCATCAAAAGCCCGCCGAAAAACGGAAATTTCGTCAAAAGATCGCGAAAAAACGGATATTTCGTCAAAGGACGAAATATCCGTACGAATTTTGTTCAATGATCAGGGGAAAACGCAAATTTTGTCAAAGGATCGCAAAAAACGCGAATTTCGTTCGAATCACGGTCAAAACGCGAATTTCGTTAAAAATTCGGAGATAAAACGCAAGTTTTGTCATAAAATCATGGAAAAAACACAAATTTTGTCAAAATATCACGAAAAAACACAAATTATTCTGTCAAACAATCGCGAAAAAACACAAATTTCAACGTATCGCGGGAAAAAACTCAAATTTCGTCAAAAGATTACGAAAAAACACAAATGTCGTCAAAGATTCGCAGAAAAAAACGCAAGTTTCGTCAAAGGATCGCAAAAAATGCGAATTTCGTCAAAGACCAAAAAAACGCAAATTTCGTCAAACAATCGTAGAAAAAACGCAAATTTCGCCAAAGAATCGTAGATAAAGTGAAAATTTCGCCAAAGAATCACGGAAAAGACGCAAATTTCGTTCAAGGATCACGGGAAAACGCGAATTTCGTCAAGGAATTGTGGGAAATTACAAATTTCATCAAAGGATCGCGTAAAAACGCAAATTTCGTCAGAAGATCGCGAAAAAAGCAATGTACTTTAAATATTTACTAAAATGTATGATAACTTTGGAGAAAATTGAGATTTTTCTCACCCCTCCCCCCATTCTAAAATTGATCATATGTGTGCTCTTGCATTTTTGGGCGATAACTGATTGAAATTCTCTTAGTGATCTCACACACTTTTAAACTAAATGATATCGGTGAAAATTGAACAACAGTTTTCTTGTACACATGCATTATTTTTACGTTATAAATAGATTTATAGGCTTTTAAGCATAATATGTATAAATGGCGTAAATATAATATGCATATATGTTCTAATGTTTTGGCTGGTACGCTGCTAAAAATGCAGTAAAGTGCCCAGTCATCCGAAACGTTTTTAATGATAACGGTTATGTGACCGTGTTTTGTAACCATTTTATATATACATAAAAAAAACACTCAAGTAACTGGATAGTTTACTGGAAATTTTTAGCAGTATAGCTATGACAATTCGAAACCGAATTACTAAGAATGTTCCACAAAGATTTTCTTACCTTTTTCCTAGTTAAAGCAAAAACGCTTCACAAACTGAAACTACGATGAAAATTTTCAGTTTACATGGAAAATTTAATGTTTGTATAATATTTTTATTAAATTATAAACTTTATGCAACATCATACGTGGCTATTTTCTTTTGGAATGGTGAAATGGCATTATTAAAATTTGCAGTGTTTGTTTGGAATGGATTTCATAAGGACTGTAATAACAGGTGATGAAACTTGGATGCATCATTTTGAAGCCCTTATCAAGTAAATTTCGACAAAGGATCTCGAAAAAAACTTGAATTTCGTCAAAAGACCAAGAAGAAACGCAAATTTCAACAAAAGATTGCGGAAAAAACACAAATTTCGAAAAAATATCGCTTAAAACACACATTCCGTCTAGGGTTGCGAAAAAAAGCTAATTTCGTAAAGGGTCGCAATAAAAACGCGAATTTCGTCAAAGGGACACGGAAAACCTGAATTTCGTCAAAAGGCCGCGGGAAAAACGCAGATTTCGACGAAGGATTACGTAAAAAAACACGAATTTCGGCAAATAACCTCTGAAAACACGCGATTTTCGTCAAAGGGCCGCAGAAAAAACGCAAATTTCGACGAAGGATCGCTAAAAAACACGCATTTCGTCAAAGGGAAGCGGAAAAAATGCGAATTTCGTTAAGGGATCGCAAAAAAAGCAGGGTCACAAAGAAGGACCTCAGAAAAACGTGAATTTCATCAAAAGACTGCGGAGAAAAGGCGAATTTCGTCATATAGTCACGAAAAAACACTACTTTTGTCAAAGAAAACGCGAATTTCGTCAAAGAGCCGCAGAAAAAACGAGAATTTCATCAAAAAGACGAGAAAAAAACGTGAATTTCATCAAAAAGCAGCGGAGAAACGCAAATTTCGACGAAGGATTTCATAAAAAAACGCGAATTTCATCAAAAATCCGCGAAAAAAACTCGAATTCCATCAAAAACCATCGAAAAAAAACCCGCCGAAAAAACGCAAATTTCATCAAAAAGCAGCGGAAAAGACGACAGGATCACGAAAAAAACGCGAATATCGTCGCAGATCCGCGGAAAAAATGGAAATTTTATACGAAGGAGTGCGTAAAAAACGCGAATTTCGTCAAAGGGCCCCAGAAAAAACGCAAATTTCGACAAAGGATCGCTAAAAAAACACGCATTCCGTCAAATGAAAGCGGAAAAAACGCGAATTTCGTTAAAGGATCGCAAAAAGAGAAAAAGCAGGGTCACAAATAACGGCCACAGAAAAACGTGAATTTCGTCAAAAGGCTGCGGAAAAAAGCGAATTTCGTCCAAAAGCCGCAGAAAAAAGCAAATTTCGACAAAGGATCTCGAAAAAACGCGTATTTCGTAAAAGAGCCGTAGAAAAAACGCAAATTTCATCAAAAGGTTGAGGAAAAACGCCAATTTCGAAAAAAGATCGCTTAAAACACGCATTTCGTCAAAGGGTTGCGAAAAAAAGGCTAATTTCGGAGCACGGGAAAACGCGAATTTCGTCAAAAGGACGCAAAAAAACGCAAATTTTGACAAAGGATCGCTAAAATACACGCATTCCGTCAAAGGGAAGCTGAAAAAACGCGAATTTCGTTAAAGGATCGCAAAAGAAAGCAGGGTCACAAAGAAGGAGGACAAAAAAACGTGAATTTTGTCAAAAGACTGCGGAAAAAAGCGAATTTCGTCAAACAGACGCAAAAAACGCAAATTTCGTCAAAGAGCCGCAGAAAAAACGCGAATTTCATCAAAAAGACGAGAAAAAAACGCGAATTTCATCAAAAAGACGAGAAAAATGTGAATTTCGTCAAAAAGCTTCGTAAAAAACGTGAATTTCGGCAAAAATCCGCGAAACAAACTCGAATTTCATCAAAAGCCCGCCGAAAAACGGAAAACTTCGTCAAAAGATCGCGAAAAAACGGATATTTCGTCAAAGGATTGAAAAAAAAAGCGAATTTTGTTCAATGATCAGGGGAAAACGCAAATTTTGTCAAAGGATCGCAAAAAACGCGAATTTCGTTCGAATCACGGTCAAAACGCGAATTTCGTTAAAAATTCGGAGATAAAACGCAAGTTTTGTCATAAAATCATGGAAAAAACACAAATTTTGTCACAATATCACGAAAAAACACAAATTATTCTGTCAAACAATCGCGAAAAAACACAAATTTCAACGGATCGCGGGAAAAAAACTCAAATTTCGTCAAAAGATTACGAAAAAACACAAATGTCGTCAAAGATTCGCAGAAAAAAACGCAAGTTTCGTCAAAGGATCGCAAAAAATGCGAATTTCGTCAAAGACCAAAAAACGCAAATTTCGTCAAACAATCGTAGAAAAAACGCAAATTTCGCCAAAGAATCGTAGATAAAGCGAAAATTTCGCCAAAGAATCACGGAAAAGACGCAAATTTCGTTCAAGGATCACGGGAAAACGCGAATTTCGTCAAGGAATTGTGGGAAATTACAAATTTCATCAAAGGATCGCGTAAAAACGCAAATTTCGTCAGAAGATCGCGAAAAAAGCAATGTACTTTAAATATTTACTAAAATGTATGATAACTTTGGAGGAAATTGAGATTTTTCTCACCCCTCCCCCCATTCTAAAATTGATCATATGTGTGCTCTTGCATTTTTGGGCGATAACTGATTGAAATTCTCTTAGTGATCTCACACACTTTTAAACTAAATGATATCGGTGAAAATTGAACAACAGTTTTCTTGTACACATGCATTATTTTTACGTTATAAATAGATTTATAGGCTTTTAAGCATAATATGTATAAATGACGTAAATATAATATGCATATATGTTCTAATGTTTTGGCTGGTACGCTGCTAAAAATGCAGTAAAGTGCCCAGTCATCCGAAACGTTTTTAATGATAACGGTTACCTGACCGTGTTTTGTAACCATTTTATATATACATAAAAAAAACACTCAAGTAACTGGATAGTTTACTGGAAATTTTTAGCAGTATAGCTATGACAATTCGAAACCGAATTACTAAGAATGTTCCACAAAGATTTTCTTACCTTTTTCCTAGTTAAAGCAAAAACGCTTCACAAACTGAAACTACGATGAAAATTTTCAGTTTACATGGAAAATTTAATGTTTGTATAATATTTTTATTAAATTATAAACTTTATGCAACATCATACGTGGCTATTTTCTTTTGGAATGGTGAAATGGCATTATTAAAATTTGTATTGTTTGTTTAAATACATTGTTGTAAACTTTTCTGTAATTCTTTTATCAAGATAACCTCTTTTGTTTAAGAATTTTCAAAACAACAATAAAAATTTATTTCTTCGACAACAATCTAATAGTGTTACGTAATGTGAAAGCCAAGGAGGCAAGTAATTGAAATTGATGGGGTGATATTTCATAAGTTTTCGCCCCTTTTTTTAAATATTGCTAAGAAAATCAATTGAAACGTAAAACAAACAACATGATATGAAAATATTTTTGGCCCCAATACCCAAGCATACTATGCACGTTCCGGTCAGCTTTTGTAAAGGAAACCCAAATTTGTATAAATTTGTATTTTAAAAGGAGAATCTTTCTAAACGAACCCATTCTGTCGGGGACCCCAGTTCTTCAACAGCATAAACCGGGTGTGCTACGCACGCCCCGGTTTCTTTTTGCAACCCAACCTCAAATTTGTTGTTATATTTTTAACCCGAATTTGTATGAAATAATTTTAAATAAAAATCTTTCCAAACAAATTTCTTGTCATTGACCCCATTTCTTTTTGCGCATACAAAGTACTTTTTGCGCTATGCACCTTCCGGTCTATTTTTTCAAACGAATAAGTGATTAAATAATACACAATTATTTCATGTACAAAGGGCGTTCCATAATAACTGAGAGTAAAATCATAAAAAATAAAGAAACATATTTACATCAAATAATACATCATTCTTCTTCAAAACACCTGCCCTCAGATGATGTGCAACGGCCCCATCGTTCAACACATTTTTCAAAATAAGTAGAGAAGCCGTTTTCTGGAAGCTGCTTCAAAGAATCCTACGCTGCTAAAATAATTTCAGAATCCATTGTTGAATTTGTCAGAATCATTTGTTGCGGACTTGATAAGGGGATCAAAATGGATTTCATAAGGACTGTAATAACAGGTGATGAAACTTGGATGCATCATTTTGAAGCCCTTATCAAGTCCGCAACAAGTGATTCTGACAGATTCAACAACGGATTCTGAAATTATTTTAGCAGTGTAGGTAGGATACTTTGAAACAGCTTCCAGAAAACGGTTTCTCTACTTGTTTTGAAAAGTGTATTGAACAATGGGACCGTTGCCTATCATCTGAGGGAAAGTGTTTTGAAGAAGAATGATGTATATTTTTATGTAAATATATTTCTTGATTTTTTATGATTTTACTCTCAGTTTATAAGGAACACCCTTTGTATGAAGAATCGTGTAGGCTTAGTTAGAGGAATTCCTTGCTATTTATGTTAAATTTCTCAAAAATGGACGTGTATCTGCAATGATGGATTCAGGTAGTATGCCTCCTGCTAAAAATCTTATTACTGCAAATTTTGCTTTTCAACAACGAAAATCATATAAATCTACAGGTTGTTCGAACATTTTTGAACAATTATGATGATATGTAAAAGCATCGTATGTTACGAAAGGTATTTTGGTACTTTTCTGTTATACGGACACCATTGTCGCCAAGCGAAATAATTGGAGCAAAATGAAAATCACGTGAATTGAAACATTTGAAAAATAAAAGAAAAAATATTGTCGATAGTAAAGCGAGCATTTAAAAAATATAACATTTGAAAAATATAACTTTATAAAAAAAAAGTATTTTTAATTCGAATTATAGCAAATTAAAAAAACTTTCCGAGGTTAAGGTTAAATAATAATCATTCACGTGAGTCATGTTTCATAAATAACAAATCACAATGTTTCTCATGGTTTACAATAAAAATCCTTTTCACCATCAGCGTTGAAATAATTGGCGCATTAACACACATTTCGGCATGGTGTCCGTATAACGGAAAAGTACCTTTTTTTCCACAGATGTAAAGCTTCAACAACATAAACTGTTTTTGTTGTTGTTGTTGTTGTTGTTAACTTTCAAACTTACTACCTCCGCAGTAGTAGTAGTACAGTGGTGTATCCAGGATTTTATTTCGGGGGGGGGGGGGGGGTCGGGCTGACTTAAATTTCCATAATTTTCTAAATCTTACGAAACACGTTGAATTGTGTTATAAATAGAAATACTTTTTGCCAATAAGGCCGTAGACAAACGGAGGAAAGGTGAGGGGCAGCGGTGACTTTGTTCCGAATTTTCCGAAAATTTGAAAAATTCGGACATATGTCCGAAAATTCGGACTTTAAAAAATATCGCGATTTCTGACAAACGGTCGCCGAAAAAAATCAATTTCGTCAATCGTTCGCAGAAGAAAAATCTCCAATTATTTTAAAGGATCCGAAAAGGAAAAAAAACCGAAATTTTGTCATAGGGCCACGGTTAAAATGCGAAGTTTTTCAAAGGATCGCGAAAAAAAGTCAAATTTCGTCAAATGATCGCAAAGAAAACGTGAATTACGTCAAATGCTCGCGGTGCAATTGCGAATTTCGTCAAATGATCCCCGAGGAAACGTTAATTTCGTCAAATAAGCACAGAAAAAACTCGAATTTAGCCATAAAGCCGCAAAAAAAAGCGAATTTCATCAAAAGTTTGCGGAAACACGCATTCCGTCAAAGGGCTGCGAAAAAAAAAGCTAATTTCGTAAAGGATCGCAAAAAAAGCTTAATTTCGTCAAAGGGACATAGAAAAACGTGAATTTCGTCATAAACACGCAGAAAAACGCAAATTTCATCTAAAAGACGAGAAAAAAGCGCTAATTTCGTCAAAAAGTTGTGAAAAAACGCGAATTTTATCAAATGGCCACAGAAAAAGCCCGAATTTCGTCAAATGACCACAGAAAAAACGCGAATTTCGTCAAAGGGCTGTAGAAAAAACGCAAATTTCGACAAAGGATCGCTAAAATACTCGCATTCCGTCAAAGGGAAGCGGAAAAAACGCGAATTTAGTTAAATGATCGCAGAAAAGGAAAAGCAGGGTCACAAAGGCCACAGAAAAACGTGAATTTCGTCAAAAGGCTGCGGAAAAAGCAAATTTCGACAAAGGATCACGAAAAAAAACGCGAATATCGTCACAGATCCGCGGAAAAAATAGAAATTTTATACGAAGGAGTGCGTAAAAAAGCGAAATTCGGCAACAATCCGCAAAAAAACGCGAATTTCGTTAAAGGGCCCCAGAAAAAACGCAAATTTCGACAAAGGATCGCTAAAAAAACACGCATTCCGTCAAATGAAAGCGGAAAAAACGCGAATTTCGTTAAAGGATCGCAAAAAGAGAAAAAGCAGGTCACAAACAAAGGCCACAGAAAAACGTGAATTTCGTCAAAAGGCTGCGGAAAAAAGCGAATTTCGTCAAAAAGCCGAGGAAAAAAGCAAATTTTGACAAAGGATCTCGAAAAAATGCGTATTTCGTCCAAGAGCCGCAGAAAAACAGCAAATTTCATCAAAAGGTTGAGGAAAAACGCCAATTTCGAAAAAAGATCGCTTAAAACACGCATTCCGTCAAAGGGCTGCGAAAAAAAGGCTAATTTCGGAACACGGGAAAACGCGAATTTCGTCAAAAGGACGCAAAAAAACGCAAATTTTGACAAAGGATCGCTAAAATACACGCATTCCGTCAAAGGGAAGCTGAAAAAACGCGAATTTCGTTAAAGGATCGCAAAAGAAAGCAGGGTCACAAAGAAGGAGCACAAAAAAACGTGAATTTTGTCAAAAGACTGCGGAAAAAAGCGAATTTCGTCAAACAGCCGCAAAAAACGCGAATTTCGTCAAAGAGCCGCAGAAAAAACGCGAATTTCATCAAAAAGACGAGAAAAAACGCGAATTTCATCAAAAAAACGAGAAAAACGCGAATTTCGTCAAAAAGTTTTGGAAAAAACGTGAATTTCGGCAAAAATCCGCGAAAGAAACTCGAATTTCATCAAAAACCCGCCGAAAAATGCAAATTTCGTCAAAAAGCCGCGAAAAAGACACAAATTTCGACAGAATCACGAAAAAAAAACGCAAATATCGTCAGAGATCCGCGGAAAAAAATGCAAATTTCGACGAAGGAGTGCGTAAAAAAAACGCGAATTTCGGCAAAAATCCGCAGAAAAACGCGAATTTCTTCAAAGGACCGCAAAGAAAAAGAAAATGTCGTCAAAAAACCGTGGAAAAACATAAATTTTTGGCATGGAGATGCGGCTGAAAAAGGAAAATTAATAAGCCAATTTTTCAGCCAACTCTTCCGCACCGGATTTTCGATTTAGCCGAAAACGACTTGAGATTAGCTGTGGTGTTACTGTGCGTTAACATACTTCCACAATGACAATCTTGGTTCCCGCCGACTGTGAGAGAAATTAAAAAACTTCTTAAATTAAACTACTTTTAGATTTGTCGAATTTACTTGTAGGTCTCTTGAACTGAGTATATACATTTTCATTTATCCAGTAAAACAGGGATGAAGCTATTTTTCAGTCATTTTAAAATTGATTTTGTGGTTTCAAGTAAATTTGGTGGCAGGACTGGGGAGGATATTGAATTAACGAGAAAAACAAATTCGTGGCATGCCAGAAATTAAAACAAATTTATCTGAAAAAGAAGGAATATCAGCCCTTTTTTCATTTCACTGCGATCTCTTCGAAGGTGGAATGGAGCTGTAACCTCATAACCTCCATCGCCATCGACTTCTTTGGGTGTATGCTGGGGCATCACTCTGCACTAATATATGGGACTAACCAGAATAGCTGCGTCGCAGAAAAAAAATTTAAATTTTATCTCAAAAGAAAGATAAAAACAGGAGTTTTTTTTTAATTTCATTTTTGATTACTTCGAAAGGTGACCTATGACCCCATCAGCCCCCTTCCCCTCATTGGGTATTCTGTGGTGTAACTGTACGCTGATATGAGACTAGCCAGAAAGTCTAGTTTATTGTATTGCAGAAATTAATTGCATTACAAATTATCTCAAACAAAAAGAAAAAAAAACAGCCCTTTTTTCATTTCATTTTCGACTATTTTGGGAGAGGTCTGTAACCCCATCATCTTTTTCTACTTCTTTGGGTATAATGTGGTGTCAATGTGCACTAATATGGAACTAAACAGAAGAGTGTGGCTAGTCTGTTGAATGATAGTAGAAAAAAAATACAAATTTATCACAAAGAGAAAGAAAAAAAGCAATAAATATTTTTTTTCATTTACGATTATTTCAGGAGGAGGGGGATGTAAGCCCATCAGCCACCTCCCCTTCTTTCGAAATGTTGTGATGTCAATGTAGACTAATATGGGGTTAACGACAATGACTATTTCGCTGAATGGCAGAAGAAAAATTACAAATTTATCTCAAACAAGAAGAAAAAAATCAGCCTTTTTTCATTTCATTTTCGACTATTTAGAAAGGGTGCACCCCATTAGCCCCTTTCACCTATTTGGGTATAATGTGGTGCCACTGTGCACTAGTATGGAACTAAAAAGAAGAGAGCGGCTAGTCTGTTGAATGATAGGGGGGGGGGAATACAAATGTATCTCAAACAAAAAGGAAAATATCAGCACTTTTTCATTTCATGTTCGACTTTTTGGGGAGAGGGCTGTAACCCCATTAGCTCCCTTCTACCTTTTTGATTATAATGTGGTGTCACTGTACACTAATATGGAACTACAGCGAAGGAAACGGCTAGTCTGTTGAATCATTACCGTCTCAATGAAACGGTAATGGTTGAATGATTGGGGAGAAAATGCAAATTTATCTCAAACAGACAGAAAAAAATCAGCACTATTTTTTCATTTCATTTTCTACTATTTCGAGAGGAGGGGGCTGTATTTCCATCAGCCCCCTCCCCATCTTTGGGTGTGCTGTGGTGTCAATGTGGACTAATATGGTGGTAACGAGAATGGATATTTTGTTGTATGACAGGGAAAAAAATTACAGCTTTATCTTAAAAAAGTAAAGAAAAAACACTTTTTTCATTTAATTTTTCGACTATTTCTGTTTTTTTTTTTTTTTGTTTTTTTTTTTTTTTTTGGAGGGGGGCTGTAACCAGTGTTGTAGTCGTAAAAAAACTGAGTATACGGTATAAGCAGAGAGTATACGCTAGAGTCATGAACGTTCACAGCTGGGGTATACGCTAAAGCTTTATTTGAGAAACAGAGGGTATACGCAGCTTCTTAAAAAAATTGCAGAAGGTACATTTCGTATACCCTCCACTGTACCCCTGGCTGTAACCCCGTCAGCCCCCTTTCTCTTCTTTGGTGTCAATATGGGGTAATATGGAACTAGAGCGAAGGAAGCCCATAGTCTGTTGAACGATAGGGGAAAAATGACTTTTTTATTCAATTTTTCGACTATTTCGGAAGGAGGGGGGGGGGGCTGGAATCCCGTCTGCCCCCTTTCTCTTCTTTGTTGTCAATGTGGACTAATATGGGACTAATGAGAATGTCTAGTCCACTGTGTAATTGAAAAAAAATTGCAAAAAAGAAAGACGAAAAATCAGCACTTTTTCATATCACTTTCGAAAATTTCGCCCCCCCCCCCTTGGGTACGCCCGTGAGTAGTCAATGTGTTATCTGGGATACTCGCGGTATATTAACAGGACATTTCACGATGGTAATTAGCTTCGATTAACCCTCTCGCTGCGTAAAATAATTCTTCGCGATGAGCGTCTTTTACAGAATTTTTAATCGTTTATCACCGGTTCTTTAAAGCAGAAATTTTTGACTATCGTAATCGGGAAAAATGTCTTGATTAAATCAGACAAAGTTTTCGACAGAACAGAGATAACTGGTGGGAATAACCAAATAGTATTAATTTGACGGAAAAATACATGCCCGAGCATATCTCGGGCTGCGTAGCGAGAGGATTAATGGACAAACGTTTATTTAAAAAAAAAAAATCATGCTTGAAAACTACTTAACATATCATCAAAAGACATTAATCTGATTTACAGTTTTCTAGCAATTTGCATTTAAAAGTACATTTTTTAACAATTTCCATCATAGTTAAAAAGTGTTTAGGAAGTTATTTTGTCTGACTGTGCTTTAACTCGGGTAAATATACTCGCATTGCTATGCAATTGATAGGTATGTGTCGTTAAAGTTTACAATGGCATGTTCGGCATTGAAATTGAAATAGTATATAGCATTTATAGTTCATTTACAATGACATTCAAAAGAATTCTGTTATATTGTGCTTTATGGTGGAAAATCGTTTGCAGTGTATGATGTTGCACTATTTCAAACGTATTTAAATTAAAATACATCACTGAGGTGCTCTACAAGATGCTATAGAATGTGATATACATAGAATGTATCGTTCATTTGCAGCGATACACAAAAAAATTCGGTTACAATAGTGTCTATGGGCAATTATTGCTGTAAGTGAGTTATCAGTTGCGGTGTCTAAAAGTTAAATACCGGGTGAGCCAAAAGTTCGTCAAAACTTAAAAAACTCACAAAAAAAAGGAAGAAATTATGATAAAGCACTTTATGCATCAATAGACCTGATCAGGCCAATGGCCCTCTTCGAAGGGGTTAAACTTATAGTGTAACACTTAATGTGGCATGAAAGATTACTGCTTTGTAGTAAGTTTGCAGTATTTTTGATTACTTGTTTGCCGTTAATTTGCAATAAATTTGATACAGCATGAATTTAACTTGCACGACAAGTTAGCTGCAAGTTCAAAGTGTGGTGACTTCGGCGTTTGCATTATCTTGCTGCAGTCTTGTTATGAACTTTCAGTCTTGTCATGCTGAGCTTGCTGCAACTTTGCAGGTTTTCAAAGCAAGACTTCTGCAAATTTTCTGCGAACTAAAAATGCTATGTGGGGCAGTGAATAAAAGCTTCAATCAATGTCTTAAATAAAATGTATACTTTCATATTTTTGTTTGTGGGAAACAATCCTAAAGTTTGGATCCAGTCAACAGTGAATAGCACAAATACCAGAAGAAGACAATGATCGCAAACTTTACTTTTCAAGTATTCTTATGTTTCCAAGCTATAGCCAACATATACTGAAATGGTTCCGTCAGACTTCTGCTGAAGGTTCTCTGATAGTTTCAGCTCGTCAAAAATGAGGTTTCCATGTTTATAAAATCTATCCAGAGTAGAAATCTTATCCTTCAGTATAGATAGCAATGTAGAAATAAATACATAGCCTTGACTAAAATTCTTTAGATAAGTATTAAGACAGGATTTACTTGGCTAAATTAAAATTTTATTAATTCAACGATGCTCATAAAGTCGTGGACTTTACATACGCATCCAAAAGCCATTCCCTTTGATACAACATGCCATTGGTACTTTTCTGAGAAGCAGCTTTAAAACATTCTATTATTGCAAGTTGTTTTTTAGGTAAAATCCTTATTTTTTTTTCTCTAATTCTAATTCTAAAGTCTCTACTAGTTTTGTTTTTTTTTAACTTTTAACTTCATTTTTCAACAATCTCATTTTACTGATCAATTGTTTATATCTTTTAGAAGTCTGTAAGGAACAGGTCCTGGCCCGCAACCGGTTCATTCATGACACTCAGACCGGGCCTGGTCTTCCTACTTTTCTGGCTTGACCCTTACTTTTTCTGAAGGCTCGGCCGAGATTTTAACTTTTCTCTGGGCCGAGCCTGGTCTTAAGTCTTTTTGAGCGAGCCTGAGCCTAAAGTTTTTCTGAAGGCTCGGGCCGAGATTTTAACTTTTATACCGGGCCAGGCCTGGTCTTAAATCTTATCAGGCCAGTGCCTTACTTTTTTCTGATGGCCGAGATTTTAATTTTCTTCCTGGCTGGGCCTGGTCATAAATCTTATTGGGCTCGGTCCGAGATTTTAACTTTTACACCGGGCAGGCCATTACTTTTCTGTGTGTGTCGTGCCTGGCCTGGTCTTCACTCTTTCCGAACTCGAGCCTTACTTTTTTTCTGAAGGCTCGTGCAGAGATTTTAACTTTTTTCCGAACCGGTTTGATTTTGGCCCGAACTTTTAGTTTTTATACCGGGTCAGGCCAATAATTTTTTCTATTGGCCTGGCTTGGCCGAACATTTTGCAGACCTCTAATTTCTCTTTCTTATATAATTCACATTTGGTAATCTTTTGTTTTTTAAAGTTTTAGTTTTATATTTTGTTTAAAAGTCTTTTCTTCGAAGACTTACAATGTATACAAGAATGAGATCTCAAAGAGCACGAAGCATATCCCTAACAGTTTTTACTTTGAAAAATCTCAGTACTGATATCGAAACTTTTAGATGATTTTACAGCACCAAAATTCTGTTATATTTCCGGCTCCTGAGTATGATATTAAGTTTTCAGTATAATTTAAAATATCTTCTCATTCAGTACCTGAATTTGCTTCAAGAATTTTTATTAATTTGAGTGGATAGCATACGAATCATTTTTTTTTTTATGTCAGCATCAAGAGATAAACAATCATAAGATGCACATGGAAAAATATTATCTTGATGCTTATTTATTTTACACCACTTTGAAGATAATGGAACACTATCCAAAACTTTTGAAAGTTCAATATTATTTGAACAATCAACATTATCGGAGGGTGGAGTTGAAAAAGAGCACCCAAAAGATTTATTCCTTTTTTTAGGAGGTGGAGGAGGACCATTCCGTATTTTAGGAGACTGTATAGTAGCTGACATTTTTGTTATTTTTTTTTCAGATTTGGAAATACGAGGGTGGTTCAATAATTATTGTCCCGAGTGTGTATAAACTATTTGTACTGCGATGGTTGATGTGTGGAATATTGATGTCTTAGATGCCTATCTAATGTCTTAGATGCCTATATGCTCAATTTCAGAACCATAGCTGCTATATTAACACTTTTTTTTTTTCATTTTAGATGTGAGAGGTGGCACTTAGCTTGAATTGGGGATGGAGGGGAAAGGCTGGTTTGGAGCTCATGGAGCCAGACCTGAAGCAGTTCTGGGATAGATTTGTGACAGTGGATGAGACGTGGCTACATCACTATAACCCGAGTCCAAACTACAGTAGTCACGCCTCATTCACTGTCTTCCCCCAACACCCCCCCCCCTTTTCAAGCTAAGTGCGATCTCTCACAACAAAAACGAAAAACAATATGTGAATATAGCAGCTACGGTTCTGAAATTGAGTGTATAGGTATCTAAGACATTAGGCTTCCATATTCTACACCAAGCATCACAGTACAAATATTTTATACACACTCAGGACAATAATTATTAAACCACCTTCGTACTGTTGGAAAGGCATCAGCTGTCAAGCTTGATCTTGTATATGAAATCAAAACTTCTTTCCCTTCAATCATATATTTGTAATTTCTTTTAATAAATTTAAAATTCTTTTAATAATTTTCAATAAATTCTTTCATGTAATTTCTTTCATATCTCAATAAATAATAATTCAATTAGTACAATAAAATTTTAAAATTGTTTTAAATATATATTCAAAGGAAATAGACTTTTCTTATGCTTTTTTTTTTTTTTTTTTTTTTAGTTTATGAATTATTCGGTTTTTTAATTTATGAATTATTAACGTTTTTCTGTAATTTTCAGCGTCGTTTTTCTTTTTATGCCTATAACTTTTAAGATATTCATGTTATTGTCATAAAAATAGTCTAGTTCCTGTAAAACATTATTATATTTATTATGGAATTTATAAAATGTATTTATATTTACTAGTTTTTAATTTAAATTGTTTTAAGAAATAGCAATTTTTCGGTTAATTTTATACTATTTTATTAAAACAAAAATTTAAAAAAAAATTAATTGCTTCTTTGTACATTTATGTCACATCTTTATGACATTTTTAACTAGTCGGATGTGGCAATCCCAAAACTTTCTTCTATCTCATGCATGTTAATACTTCAAATTCGCTACCACGGTGTCAAATATAAATGGCAATCTATGCCCATCATGAGGATTCTAAATGTATGAAATTCCGTTCATTAGTTCTTGAGATATGACTATAGCTAAAATCATGTAAATCCTGCAAAATGCAGCATAACACCGCCACCTTTTGAGCGATTAACACCAAAACCTAATCAGCAAAAATTCGTGTCAACGTGTAACTGAATCCTAAGTTAGATGAAAACTCGATAGTTTTTGAGATAGAGCTATTACGGAAATCGTGATAAATGCAGCATAGCAGCGCCACCTGTTGGGCGATTTACAGCAAAACATAATCAGTATCAGTATTTATCAAGGTATAACTGAATCTGAAGTTTGATCAAAACTTTGTGCATTAGTTCTTGAGACAGAGCTATTGCCGGAATCGTGAAAAATTCAACATAGCAGCGCCACCTGTTGGACGATTTACACAAAAATGTAAACAGCACCAAGTCATAGCAAGGACTAACTGAATCTAAAGTTTGATGAAAATCCGCAAACTCGCTATTGCGGAAATCGTAAAAAGTACAGTATAGCAACGCCACCTGTTGAGCGATTTACACCAAAATGTAAAAAACATCAATTCATGTCAAGGACTAAATGAATATGAAGTTTGATCAAAATCCGTGCATTAGTTCTGGAGACTGAGCTATTGCGGAAATCGTGAAAATTGCTGCATAGCAGCGCCACCTGTTGAGCTATTTAGACCAAAAACTAATCAGCACCAATTTACATCAGAGATTAAGTGAATATAAATTTTTATTAAATGCCGTGCATTAGTTATTGAGATAGAGTGCCCACAAAATTTGTGCCACATGCAGACAGACAGAGTCCCAGACAGACATTTTGTAAAAACATGTTTTTCGATACCTCTGACCCCTAAAACGTCTAAATCCGTCGAAAACCGGCTCGAAATTTTTCATGAATCGAATACCTTCTTCTCGTAAAGATAGAAGAAAGTAATAATAGTTAACAATTTTAAATTTTAAATTTACAAAAATTCATGAAAATTGTTCTTAAACACATACAGATACCTTAAAGCGGAAAATCTCTGTTAATAAGGGCTTGGATAACACAGGCTCGACTGCAAAGTAATACCGCATTAACTCTTTAGAAAGCAATAGAGATGGGCAACATCGTTCCTTTTAAGGAATCGTTCCAGCCGGAATCGTTCACCGAAAGGAACGAGTTCATTGGAGTCGTTCCTTTCGGAATCGTTCCGAGAAAAAGGAACGATTCCGAGAAAAAAAGAACGATTTTGAAAAATAAAGGATTCCAAGGGGAAAAAAACACTTTTGAGATAAAGAGAACCACATGCAATCCATAATATTTTTTACTAATTTATTTTCTTATGTACCCATCCATTTTCTTAGGCATCCAGTCGCTTTAATTTTGTAATGTTTTGGACAGATGATTTTGTTTTTAAGAGTTCATTTGATTGATCAGTGTGTGCAATTAATTTGCAGTTATTTCTAACATTATGATTTATGGTATAAAGCATAATTCCTCTTGGAAATTTAAGGGCGGTGCAAGGTCTATTCGATTTTCAGTGTAATCATTGGTTTCTCTTGAAAATATGTCGTCAAATGACCGTCCATTTATATTATTATTTTATACAGTGTGTCTTTACTCTCAACGATGTTCAGTGGCTAAGTCCTAAACCGTTAGTCATAGACCTATAGTTCCAATTACAAAAATGTTTTAAATAAGGTAAAAAATTATTCTGAAAGTCGTTTGGATCAATAAAAATATTTCTAAAAAAGTTACGAAATTTAATTTTTTATACGGTCCTCCGCCCTATAAGGGATATTTAGTAAAAATTTCCTGTTCTATTAAAAGAAAGACAAAAAAAGTCCCATTCATCTAACACTAAAATTCATGAAGTTATACGAAACTTTGAAATGCAAGACTTATGCCACTTTTCTGCATCCGAATACACATGAGTTTAGCCATGCTTCTAGGGGTCGTAAACAAAGTGCTTAAAGTATTTGAAGGATTTATTTCATGTGTAGCTGCGCTTTGAAAGAAATCGTATTACGACAGATTTTGTAAGGATTTGAAGCTGTTTCTTTTCATGATTTTTTTAACAAAAACTATGCTATTTTTATAAGCTTTTATTTAACATATTAACCGCCAAAACTATAAGTAGGAATTTTCAAATTTCTTGTTGAAAGTCGCTTGTCACCACAAATTCAGAAAGGTAATTTCTGCTTTATTAAAATATCAAAATTTCTGCCAACAAATAAGGCAATTTTTTTAATTGTAAAATAGTGGTGACAAAGTAATTAATGTAAGCATGAGCAATTATTTTGACCGTTGCGTGAACGCAACACCAGCGGGTAACGGGTTAACTTGAAACGATCGTATGTATGTCTTTCCAGTTGAAAATATGTACTCGAAATTCAACTCACTTTAAAATATGCGATCGAGGTTAAATTTTACATATTGACGTAAATCAGATGACAATGTAATATTATTATGATTTTCAGTGCTTACCATTATGCACTTATTTTACAGGGTAACACAAAAAATTTCGGATAGATTACTGCCAACAAGTTTTCTAAAAAGTTTTAGATTAGATAACACAAGACTGCGATGGTTGTGTTTTTTATTTTTTAAATTATGTATTTTTAAAATTATGATTTTTATGTATTTTTTAGCGCTGAATCCGAAAATTATCTTCATTTTTAACCATCATGTCAGAATTTTTCGCAAATAGTAAATTTCAAAATAGTAAATTTCAAAATTGTAAAAATAGCTAATACTATAAAATATTTTTTAACTTTTACGACTGATTTGTATGTGCTTTTTAGCACTGAATGTAAAAATTACCTTCATATTTAACCATCATGTTAGACTTTTTTGTAAATGGTAAATTTCAAAGTTAAAAAATAGCGAAAATCTGATACTATAAAATGGATGTAAAACTTCTTTTATTCAATTTAATTTTATTTAATTCAAGAATTTACTCAATTTTTGGCTTATACTGGGATTCTTACAGCTAAACAGCTGGGGGATCCGATGATGTGGGAAGGGAAGAGGTTCAATTAAAACTTTGAACTTTTAAACTTTGAAATTTACGATTTGCGAAAAATCCTGACGTGATGGTTAAAAATGAAGGTCATTTTCGGATTCAATAGCAAAAAATACATAAAAATCAATTATCAAAAGTTAAAGAAATAACAATCACATCTATTTTATACTATCAGAATCAGATTTCCGAAAATTTTTCACTTTTTAGCTTTCAAATTTACGATTTGCAAAAAATATGTACTTTGTGATAAAAAATGAAGGCCATTTTTGGATTCAGTGTGTAAAGAATCGAGGCTGTTGCTTTTCAACATTTTATTTAACGAAAATTCTATTATTTTTTTCCTGTTATATGTTTAGTACAAGCTGTATATTTTACATTAATATTTCAGAATGATTATAGATTTCAAATTTATAATGCAATGTTAATTTTACTATCAACTATATTTTTTATATATCTGAAGATTATTTATATTTCTAGTAAATTTGTAAATGACCCTATTTCGCAGCAAAAAATATGCTCCAAGTTGAAACAGCCATTACTTCGGTCAGTTTTAGTCGTAGAATAATAGGACTTTTATTTGTCTTAATTGTAAGTGTAATAGGAAAGTTTTACTAACTATAACTTGAAAGACCGGGGGATCGTATAAAAAATTAAATTTCATAATTTTTCAAGAAATGATTCTATTGACCCAAATCACTTTTTAAATACTTCTTTACCCCCATTTAAAACATTTTTGTAATCGGAACTATATGGCTATGACTAACGGTTCAGGAATTAGCTATTGGACATCGTTGAGAGTGGACATCCTGTATAGGAAATTTTATTATTGCTCTGATATTTGTCACCAGGGTCTAGGAATTTTTAGTCTCATAGATTCCTCTTCAAAATCTACCTCTAGGTAATCTTAATTTCATTTTTCATTCTGAATCTCATTTTTCATTTGGATGGCTCTACTGGTTTGGATATGTAACTAGTTAAAGTAGATTACATTTTTGTTCCAGTGTCCGTACTTTCAATAACTTTATGCCCTTTATCGTCTTTCTCCTCAGCTCCCTAACTTTACGCACACAGGATATTTCGCATAATTCATCAACATTATTATCACCGCCTTCAGGATCTGGTTCAGAAGTGAAACACCCTATTCTATAGCAATCATCTTGTAGTGCAATTCAGTGATATATATCAATTTGAATGCATTTGAAATAGCTTAATGTCATTAAAATGCGCTGCAAACGATTTTTTCCCGTTGACCATAATGTAACGAAATACTTTTGAGTGCCCCTGTAAATAAACTATTAATGCTACACTCTTCATATTGAATATCAAACATCCCATGGTAAACATCATTAACATATACCAATTGCATGGGAATCCGAGTATATTTACGGGAGTTAGGTATAATACACACTGAGACCACAGAACGACACAAAGCGCAACATAAAGTGCAAAAACCGGTCGAAACAAAGAACGAAGTTGTTGCAAACTTGTTTTAAACCAGTTTTTCTAGCGAATTCAAGCGACATGTCTTATGTGTCGCCTTAGTGTGTGACTTGCCTTAGAGCGTGAACAGACGGTCTGACGGACAGACAAACCGCATTCATAAACACTAACTTTATTGGAAATAGTTAAAAAGTAAAGCACGTTTTTGCACACTGTCTTTCCTGAGTGACTGATGTATGTCTTGTCTTTTACCCTAACATCGCTATTTGTGAACTGCTGTTAACTACGTAGAATTTCAATAAACTTACAACTCTTTTTGAATCTCCAATTTCACGAGAACCTACAGAAATTTCTCTAATTTCACACCCTCATCCGCCGTCACCCTCTCTCTACTTATATCATACAGAACCTCAGTTCGGTGTGAGTGAATTGCAATGCTAATATGTTTGTTTGGATTGGGATCTTTGGAGCTTCATAACTCATGAAGTCATGGAACACTTGTGTTACACGAAAGGGTAGAAGTTCCTTCAGATGATTTGTAAACAGATTCATTAGCAGGGCTATGGCTAGTGATATTTATAAGATAATATTATATGCATTAATATTATAATATATATATATATATAGTAATATATATGATTTTATTCATATATAGTACATATTATCTCCGCCAAAAGATATAGTGATTCACTAAACTTCAAAGTTCTATTTCTTTAAATTTGAAATTTGCTAACATTTTAACTGAAAAACGGTTTATTGGTTTAATTAAATTAAACAAATTAAAAGTATGTCCATTATTATTACAGAGTGTAGTACTATATAAAGAACTATCCTTTTGACGATGTTTCGGCCGTTGAATGAAAGATATCTGTTGCATACGTGTTATAGATAATACCAACCTTAATTTTTTGAGAATTTGACTATTTTTTATTCGGAGTTAAACTTTTTATTGTCAAAACTATTTAAAATAGATAAAACATTTTGTTAAATTCGAACTTTTCAGAAAACTTTATGTAATTTAAGAAAAAAAAGAAAATAAATAAATAAATCTTCTAAGTGAAAAGAATAACAATAAGAAAGGAAAATACATAAAATTTAGTATCGTATTTGCAGTAAGTTTTACCTCAATAAAAACGGAAATTTGGTATTAGGCTTGAAACATTAAATTTAGTTTAGCATGAAGGGAGCCTCGATTTGATCGAAATTAAACTCAGATATGTATTATCTATCACCACAGTAACAGGCATTAATCGTGGCATTGATTTCGGGATTTACGAGTATCAATAACGATCAAGAAATCTGAATTATTATAAGAAATTATTACGATAAACGATTTTTTATTTTTGCTTTTGTTTTACGTTGAATTAAAACAAAGTCACAGTTATTTAAATTCTAATTATTTAGCAAGAAATAGAAGTAAAATAACAATTGAAAAAACTGTACAAAATCACAACGTGCATTCTTTGGAAACCAATAATTAAATTCGTATATTGTAAAACTTTTTAAATGCAATATTAACCTTCCGCATACCAGACCGGTGCAACAGACCCGATAGATACATTCAAATTGATTTTTCACATTTTAAAAAATGAAAATTTTGTAAATATGTGACTTTTTCTGGAATGTTCTACTCAAAGCAATAGAACATCCCAGAAAAAACCCATATTTACAGAAATTTCAGTTTTTAAAATAAATTAGAAATATCATTATAAATGTACCTATCGGGGCCATTGAACCCCTCTGGTAGGCGGAGGGTTAACATAAATCTATTAAACCGAAACAAGCATAAAATATGCAGCTTTATATATATATATATGTCGCAGTGTTGGAGAAAGTCCGATAATCTATATGTAGCACGTGATTTTTCTTTCCCGTTTTTATACTCAAAACGGCCATTAAGAGAGCGAACCGCGGTTAAATTATTTCAATCCCACCCACCACTGTTACTGTTATGTTACTATTATTATTATTAGACATTATGCTTTTTGAAATATTCATTATCTTAAGAAAGAAAGAAACGTTTTACAAAAATTCCTTGTTCTAACAGATTTTACTCTATGTAATAAACCTCAATGTAAGTTGATTAAAACAACAATCTTAGGGAGTTTCGAGATTTTTTTAATCATCTTCTTCAGGGGAGAAAAACAAGACGCTAAACTGTGGAAATAAAGTGGTACTCGAGCGCTCGTAGCTGGTCATATATTTATTTTGACAAAGAGGATTCTCAAATTGAAATTATGTTTGAGGAAAAAACATGAAACAGAGAAATATGCATGAAAGTGCGTAACTCTACAATTATTAAAATAATTAAAAATCAGTTATTATTATCCTATTAAAATGCAATTTTTATGGCCTAGTGATATATTTCTTACATTATTCAAAACTGTTTCTAGTCAGATTTAAAAAAATATTTTTCACTAGTAATTAAACAAGCATTTTCTTTGTTTTTCTTAAGGCTGTTCTTGAGTGATCTGCTCAACAAGCGTAAAACGTTTTGACACATTTACAAATTCATTTTTTAACGGAAAGATATAAAATTGGAATGTTTGACCATGGAAGCGATTTGAAATCGAACTGTGTTTTCCATCTTTTGATCAGTAAATTACCTATTGAGTTATAATCGATTATGATCACGTGACAAACATGTTTTTCACCCATTTTTGAGAAATTATGCCTCTTTCGCGCGGAAATTCGGTTCAAAACGCCCACTTTGACACTATTTTCTGAAAGGCCTATTGCGTTTGCAAAAAAACGGAAAAAACAGCTCGATTACATAGTTTCTGAACAACAACACCTGTTCGTTTCATGCATTTCCGAATAAAAATAAATTAAAACTTTTGTCACAAATTTATCCTTTTGAATTTGAGAACAGCCTTAAGAATTCATTTAGAAAAAATTCATTTCGTATGATACATTTACCAATTAGAAAATGTATTAGTGTATTAAAGTACACATGGTGTTCCATTACCCTCGGGGTCCAGGTACTCAATCGGTAAAGCACGTAAAGTTCCTGGGTTCGAATCCCATCTCGGGCACTTTTTCTCTCAGGTGTAAAAAATCCAATTCGTATAAAATATTTTTTTAAATTATTTCTTTCAGATTAATTTAGCACAAGAAGATGAAATAGTAATGTTTATTAAACGCCCTACTCCGCCCCGCACTTCAATTTCTTTTTTATTTCTTTCTTTACTTTTCTTTTTTTTTTCTTTTTTTTTTGAGGAGGGGGGGGGGGCACACATATTAGAAGGATATTTTGGCAATAAAGTCAGCTTTAATAGAATCAAAATCTGTTATTTTGAAATAAAATAGCGTATTTTAATTTATTAAAACTGGCCAGTCTACAAGAAAAGAACCGATTCCCGAGGAATCGGTCCTTTTCGGAACGGTTCTTCGGATTCGGTCCTTTTTGGAACGGTTCCTCGGATTCGGTGCTTTTTGGAACGATTCCGAAATGGACCGACTCCGAGGAATCGGTCCTTTTCGGAACGACTCCGAGGAATCGGTCCTTTTCGGAGTCGGTACATTTTTGACCGATTCCGAGGAATCGTTCCGAAAAGGACCGATTCCGAGGAGTCTTCCTTTTCGGAATCGTTCCAAAAAGGACCGAATCGAAGGAACCGTTCCAAAAAGGACCGAATCCGAGGAACCGTTCCAAAAAGGACCGAATCCGAGGAGTCGTTCCTTTTCGGACTCGTTCCGAAAAGGACCGATTCCTTTTTACAGAATGGAATCGTTCCTTCAGTTTCACTGCCGGAATCGTTCCTTTGGAGTCGTTCCTCAACAAATGACACATCTCTAGAAAGCAATAATGTAATAATTAACCTTTGGTGGAAAACTATTATCCCAAAGGACTAAAAAGGATTAAAAGTATGACAGATAAATATTTATTATACATCAATAAGTTTAACAGTTTACGGCAGTCATTGAAGAAGCTTATCAGCTAAAGAGAAAACTTTTAGATGATGTGTTTTGGATTCGTGTTGAAAAAAAAACTTTTTAAAACCAATTTTAGAACTACAGTAGAATCCCGATTATCCGAGCTAATATGGACCTCGGATAAGCAAAAAACTCCGATAAACAGGATTTACACAAATCGTCACCAACTAACGAGATGAAATATAAATTTTCACTTTATTCATTCATTTTTATGGTACTAGCAATATTTCTTTGATGTACATTTCCGTTACTTTTAAGAAAAACGGGAAATGAAATTGTTTATTTGAAAAAGACCTTGATAGTTTTTTGTTTATTGAATGTCAATTTTGCTGCAGTTTTTTTTTCTATTTTTTTTTCTGCTGCAGTATTACGCAACTGCATAGCTACAAATTTCTAAGATTTTTTTCTTACCACTAAAACCTACTAGTAAATTTTGCCTAATTCAATCGCCGAAATCTAACAATTATTAAAGATTAAATATGGCAAAAATTTGTATTCAATTTTAGAGGTAGCAAAACCGTACAAATTAGCAGCTGTGTGATTCTATTAGTGTCCTGAAAATTGCAGGCGTAGCCTCTTCTTTCTGTTCAAAGTATTAAATAGTTTTTCAATCGAACTTATACCTTTGGAACGGATCGTTTTCTTCTGATGGACTGATGGCTTCTATTATTATGAAACAGCCATTATAAATGGAGTGTTAGGTGAAGATGAAAGAGCAGACGCAAAAAGTTAGAAACTCGGATTTTCTGGTCAGAATGGGAAAAAAATGGCCATAAAAAACGGCCATCCCCCCCCCCCATTCTGACCAGAAAACCGGAATTCTAATTTTTTACGGCTGCTCTTTCATCCTCACCTAACACTCCATTTATAATGGCTGTTTCATAATAATAGAAGCCATCAGTCCATCAGAAGAAAATAACTTGGTTAAAGCGGAAACTCGGTTAAGCGGGACTCGGATAATCGGGACTCTACTGTGATGTAGTTCATTTAGTATATGAAAAACTTAACACCGTAATATGTTGTTTATATAACTACTTGATATATCTTAATTGAAAAAAAGCAAAGAAAGAAAGGAAAAATTTACAACTTCTGTCATTAGTCTTCTCCATATTGCAACCGATATTTTATATTTTGTGATACAAGGCGGTATATTAATTTGTCTGCCTCCCCGGGTTTTAGAATTGTTTTTAGCTTATTAAGTCAAAATAGTTTTTTTTTTTTTTTGTTTTTTTTTTGTTTTTTTTTTTTAGCTCAAGTACCATTTTCCTTTTATCAAAGTCAGCAGAATATAAATTAGTCATAAACTTTTGCACCATTATGCAACGGCAACAAGATTTAAAATTTAACGAAAATGAGAATTTGGTTGAAAACCTTTTGTTTATAGAGAAAAATTACAATGAAGAGAAAATGAAGTTTTGCAAGGGTGAAATGTTTAAATTTATCACCAAATCTGGACGAAAGTTGCCAGTTGTATTTAGATATCTCAGATGTAAAATATATTACTTGGCTGCAAATTTCGAGTGGTCTTCAAATTCAGGTTGGATACAATAGAAAACATAATGTGGACCTTTTCGCATGATGTCTTATGATTCCCATTCTTTACACAAGGTTCCTCTGTGCAGGGATAAATATAAATATACAATAGAATATACAACACAGAATTTTCATTAAAGCTGTCGAATATTTGTCTCGTATCTTAAATTTTAATACAATTTTAGAAAAATACATCTTTTTATTATTTGTTATTATAATAATACAAAAATAGTTTTATCACTTTAGCTTCCATACCGTTAAAAAAGTATCATTAAAATTATCAACAAGAATGGAAAATCATGCGTCAAGCAGATTATGAAACATTTTTCAACGAATTCAGACTACTATAATAAAACTTCTTTGTTTAATAAAGTGAAAAAAGATGTCTAAGTAATAATTTGTAAAACGCATATGCTTGAAAACACAATTTCAACCAAATTCGAAAAAAATAACTAAAAATTTTATGCATCCCTGCATATGAACTATAGATTTATCATATAATGCATAATATGCTAAAATTTAGAACAGTTAGTGAACGAATAGCACAGTTGAAAATTCCCCGTCAACAATTTCCATCAATAAACGTAAATGTAATTCAGATGTTTTGTGCAGCCTTGTATATGATTTATAGAATTTATACACACTAAGTAGTATGATTTTTTTTTATTTAAAAAAACATTCCACCACTGCAAACGCGCTTCCAACAATTATTGTTCATAAATAGAAATATAACTGATTTATTTAGTGTGCCCCTGTATATGAAAGATGAATGCTATGTACATCATATTCAATAGTAAGCATCCTATAGTGCCCCTCTGAGACATGTATTAATTTAAATATTTTTGAAATAGTGTAACATGAACAAAATACACCATAAACGATTTTTCTCTATAGACCGTAACGTAACGTTTTAGTGCCCGTGTATCGATAAATGCTATCCATACCATATTCTACAGCAAGCATCTTGTAGTGCGCTTCATATATGCGTATATAAATTTCAATGTGTTTGAAATTATAGTCATAAAAATAGTTTCCAGGTATAGAAAAAAAGGCTATGCGCTAATAGATGAGACCCATGGAGAAAAGAGGGAAGCAGGACGTTTCGGTCCCGACACTTCGGTCCCGCCATTTCGGTCTCGCCGTTTCGGTCCCAAGACATTTCGGTCCCGAGACATTTCGGTCCCAAGACATTTCGGTCCCGAGACAATTCGGTCCCAAGACATTTCGGTCCCGAGACATTTTGGTCCCAAGACATTTCGGTCCCGAGACAATTCGGTCCCGAGAAATTTCGGTCCCGAGACAATTCGGTCCCGAGACACTTCGGTCCCGAGACATTTCGGTCCCAAGACATTTCGGTCCCGAGACAATTCGGTCCCGAGACATTTCGGTCCCGAGACATTTCGATCCCAAGATATTTCGGTCCCGAGACATTTCGGTCCCAAGACATTTCGGTCCCGAGACAATTCGGTCCCAAGACATTTCGGTCCCGAGACATTTTGGTCCCAAGACATTTCGGTCCCGAGACAATTCGGTCCCGAGACAATTCGGTCCCGAGACAATTCGGTCCCGAGACACTTCGGTCCCGAGACATTTCGGTCCCAAGACATTTCGGTCCCGAGACAATTCGGTCCCGAGACATTTCGGTCCCGAGACATTTCGATCCCAAGACATTTCGGTCCCGAGACATTTCGGTCCCAAGACATTTCGGTCCCGAGACAATTCAGTCCCAAGACATTTCGATCCCGAGACAATTCAGTCCCAAGGCATTTCGGTCCCGAGATATTTCGGTCCCTTCTCCAGCGAGCTGAAATTTTGTGCACTTGAAATAGGTGACAATTTTATAGGGGACATTGTAGAGTTTTTTAAATAAAGGCCTTAAAATTTTAGTAAGCACACACAAATTTTGTATGGTAATCATTTTAAAAAACAAGAGGGGGGGGATTGACATTTTCTATATTTTAGTGTATCATAAGTATAAGGGTCTGATAAATTAAGACATTTATAACTCGATCTATAATTATCGCAAAACACTCATATTTTGTATGGTAAACGTAATCTTTATAAAAGGAGGGACATTATCAAATTTTTTAACTGAACTCCCTAAATTTTAGTATAACTCGAATATAAGGACTCGAAAACTCAAACACTTATAACACAGATCAAAATTGTCGCAGCCCACACAAATTTCCTATGATAATCATAATCCTTTTATAAGGCAGGGGGGGGGGGGGCTCTGTTGACTTTTTATATATTTTAGTGTATCTTAAGTATAAGGTCCTGATAAATTAAAACATTTATAACTCTCTCTGTAATTATCGTAATCACACTCATATTTTGTACGGTAAACGTAATCTTTAAAAAAGGAGGTACATTATAAGATTTTTTAACTGAACCCTTGAAATTTTAGTATAACCGAATATAAGGGCCCGAAAACCGCAAACACTTATAACTCGCAATCAAATTGTAGCGCCCCATGCAAATTTTATATGGTAGAAGTAATCGTTTTCAGGAGTGGGGAAGAGAGAGTTCCGTGGATTCTTTATAGAAGCTCCTCATATTTTAGTCTATCATAAATATAAAGTCCAGACAATTTAAAAATATTTATAAGTCGAGCTTTAATTTTCATATGCAAATGCCCATGTCAAAATGCACATATTCAATTGTATATAATTTGCACTCTATGTGATTAATAATGAAAAAATCTGCAAATATTTTTACAAATCTTTATTTTATCCTGTTATTTAACGGCGCATCAATTTTAAATGTATTGCATTTTACATATTTTTTAAAAGGGGGATTCTTAACATGGAATTGTGATAAAGACACATTATTGTTTAAATTCTGCACCGGAACAGACTAGAACTTTCTATTTTATTTTAATAATTATTTTAATTTACTATTTTTTGAAAAACTATTTAAAAGTTTGCATTAATCTTTTTACATGTCACAATAATATTACCGCTATTTCTACCGGTGTCAAATGACAAGTTTAAAAATATTTTTAATTTTGAACCACTTCACCGTTTGCCCCGAGATAACTCGGGGATAAAAGCACTTTTTTCCCATACCTGTCGACGGTGAAGTGGTTTGCAACAATTACAAATCCTTTTAAATGTATTTAAGACTTTTATATGCTTATTACATTCAAAAACTACAAGCACAATAAACATAAATCAAAATTTTAAAATTTCTATTGTCATAAAATATTCTTTTCGTATTTAAAATTAATTCTGTATTTCAAATATTTCTTTGTTATTTCTTTGACTTATATACTTAGAATTAAAGCAGCCTACATGTTTTAATATGACAAATAAAGAATAAAAATGAAAATACAAAAAAATAACATAAAATCTCAAAATAGTAATGTATAGTGAATCACTTTTACGTAAAATTTCATTTTAAATTAAGAAATTTTATAAATATATCACAATGAAGAAATTTGGAAATTTAGAAAACATATTTGGCTTTTCTTGATATCTATATGTTATTCATTCAAAAGAATATTATACATGTATATATATATGTCAAGTGTAGATGTCCTGGCTTCCCCCATTTGATTATGCTAAATAAAGATCCAGATAGAAGAATTATTCTACTCGCGCTTTCTTTGTTCTAGTCAGCTGGCGCTTTTTTGTGGCCACACGGCATTTTTCAACTTTAATGGCTTAAAAAAACCGGGACGACATGCAGTGGCGTAGCCAGGATTTCGTTTCGGGGGGGGGGGGGGGGGGGAGTGTCCAGAATTTTCCCTTCATGTTATATATATAGTAAAACCTGTCAAGATGAAATTGTAAATATTGGTGAAAAATTCCGTTTTACACAGGTTTCCGTGTTGTGTATTTGTATAGTATTCTTTTCCGTAGCACTATGGAACATTTATGTTTAAGACAGAACTCCGTTATAGGCAGGTTCCATTTTTAAAAGTTTTGTGTATTTATATAAATATACTTATTTATATCATATGAATAGAATAAAACTTGTCAAAATAGTAATTGTCTATAACAGAATCCTGTCTTTAACGTAAGCGTTACATGGTCTTAATATGAACTGCGATACAATTAAATTTGCTGAAAACCTGTCTGAAAAGGGTATTTTCACCCTTCTTTAGTGAAGCATAGTGAAACCTGTGAAAGCGGAATCTTTCTATAACGGAATCCTGTCTCAAACGGAAGAGTTTCAGAATCCCTGCGAAACGAACAATAGATCTTATTGAGGCAGTGTATCTTAGAAGTATAATTAATTACACTTCTTTACATGGAAGCCTGTCTAAAATGGAGCTTTTTACCAGTGCTTGGAATCTTGTCTTGACTGTGTATATATGATAGAAGTATTTCGAGTAACTTTAAGAATTTAGGTATATCCTTATTTAATTTCTTAATTTAAAAAAAAAGCATGGATAAAAAATATAATGCCAATCTCTATAACTGCAACTAATAATACATTCAAGTTACATTAATATTTACCAGTGAAAAAGATTCACTTATGATGTAAAAAGCTGAGCGCATACTGAAGAGTTAAATTTAATTAACCCATTCGCTGTCATTCACGAGTATACTCGTGGCTTTAATTTATTGATTACTTTGTCACCACTATTTTAGAATTTAAAAAAAAAAAAGCCTCATTTATTGGCAGAAATTTCGCTGTATTAGTAAAGCGAAATTTATCTTTCTGAATTTGTGCTGGCAAACGACCTTCAACAAAAAAATTGAAAATTCTTAGCTTTGGCAGCGAATGGGTTAAATCAAGTTTCATATTACATAACATTTGCCTACAATAAATTTAGGGCCAAGTGGTTAAGTATAAAACAGCAATTTTCATGTTCAATTTCTTGCCATTGAATTAAGAATTTGTGCTGTAATACATATTGGATAATGATTTCACATAAGTGTCAATCGCATGAGCCGTTCATGCGATCCGCCGCGCTCCCCATGGAAATTTTTGAGGTAACCCGGATAGCATGAACATTAGCAGAAATTTTGATTTTTTCTGATATTATCTTGCCGTGACAAATTTGAATTGAGAGATTCGCAGCAAATCTCCCGCAAGGTATATTATCACCCACTTGCATGAGTAGTTTGTTGTGAAACTGATGGCAAGACTGTCTTTAATTCACGAAAGTGACGAAAGCAAAAAATCTCTCTGTTGAGAGACTCAACAACAATGAGAATCAGCACATACGCAGAAATTGCAGAAATTTTATTCGGTAGGCACCGTTTTTTCTAAACGCTATACTTATTAAATACCAAAAAATGCTCGAAATGAAAAGTACAAATATTACCTAAACTTGTTTATGGTGATAAAACCTATGCATGCGCCTTCTGACGGCGCTTTCGCATCAATAGACCTGATCAGGTCTATTGACCCCTTCGAAGGGGTTAAACTTATAGTGTGATATGGAAAGATTACTACTTTGCAGTATTTTTGATTACTTGTTTGCCGTTAGTTTGCAATAAATTTGATACAGCATGAATTTAACTTGCACGACAAGTTGAAAACACTCATAGTTATATTGTTAAGTAAAAAAAAAATTCAAAAATTAAATTGTTTTTATTAAACATATTTATCAATTCAAAATTATTTTAATTATTAATTGTTTAGATAACTAATTTATCAATTGCTTGTTTAAAAACTATTACATGAACTATATAATAGTTTTTATAGGGTAAATGCAAATATATATTTTTTTAATTTTCGGTTATTATAACGTTATAAAATTCATTAGGATGTATAAAAGTGATAAGGGTTCTGAAGATAAACATGTTGTTTATTCATTTATTAGTTAGCTTATAATATTATTTTTTCTCTTTAATTATAATTAATTAATAATTTCTTACTTTTTGCGAATTGTAAATTATAACTGTACTTAAAAAATTAAAATCTGCATAATATCACCTAACACTGTTAAGAGGTATTTTTACGTATTTGTACAATGTTGCATTATTATTATTATTATTATTATTATTAAGTTTAATTAATTAATTAATTATTACTTAGACTTTATGTTTTTGGCTGATTTTTCAAAAAATTCCTATATTATTTTTTGGAAATTATAAATTAAAACTTTTGAATAAAAACTTTAAGTGCTGTTAATAATTGCTACTAATAATTGCTATTAATTAATTCTCAAAAAAGTTAGGAATTTTAGTATAAAAATTAAATTAATATTTTATTAAATATATTTTTTATTTAATGTATCCTTAATTTATTAAATTAATAACATTATTAATATACATTACATTTTTTTACTTTAAAATAAACTCAATACATAATACATTTTATATTCAATTTATTATATAGTAGTTATAAACTGAAATTTATCTTTTACATGTTTATTTATTTTATATTTAAAGTCACCGAAATTTAAAACTATTAATATAATTAATAATAAAACTAAAATAAAAAATTATTAATTTTTTTTCTGGGAAAGTGGGAGGAAAAGGGTAATATTAAAAATCAATAAATAAACAACAAATACAAACAAGTTGGAAATTGCTCGTCAAACGTAGCAAATGAGGTGCGTTCGTACTATAACTAGTTTTATAATTATTTTTTGCACCCCAAATTGTACTGAATGTATATTTTTTTTTGCACTTCATGAGTGCATAGCCTGTGACATCATTAAAATGCACTTGCAATAATTTTTTCCCATTCCCCGTAAGATGAGGGGTTCATCTTCCGGTCCCAGGCCCTTGCAGGCCCATGTGTCTACGTGCGGAAAGACCCCCGTTCCAAACCCCGCGGCGCGTCCCGAAGGTCGCCGCCAGGAGTGGCCCGTCAGGGCCGATCCACACGCAAACTCCGGTCAAGCCGGTGCACTGCCCAGCACACGTCACACCGGTTATTCCCAAGAGGATGATTGGTCGCATGCGACAGATCCCGCCACTTAGCTAGAGGAGCCAAATGGTTCCTTCTCTTGGTTCCCGACCCGGGACGCCCCGATAGCCCGCAGGAACCGAACACCTATAAAGGAGTCGGGCCCACGAACCAATTCGAGGTTACCGAGCCGGAGTTGATGTACGGAGGGCCCTCAAGATCAAATACCATTCTACGGCAAAGACATTTTTGAGGGACAACCGAATAAAGGGGTAGGTGCCGCTCGCGAGCCCTGGAGAGTCGCGGAAAGTTTCTCCATGAGCGCATAGACACGCCCTCGCTGGGGGTGGGCTGCGGGATCGGACGTATCCGGCCCCCAGTCCACGGGTACCTTACCTACATGTATCCCATTCCCCGTAATGTAACGCAAAACTTTTGACTGTCTCTGTAATTAAACTATAGACCGATTTTCATAAAATTTCAAATGGCTCGACAAAATTTTGTAACAATTATATATTTAAAATTTCAGACCACTCGGAAGGCTGTAACATCATTAAAATGCACTTGCAATAATTTTTTCCCATTGGCCGTAATGTAACGGAATTTTTTTTACTGTCCCTGTAATTAAATTATACATCCGATTTTCATAAAATTTGAAATGGCTTGACAAAATTTTGCAACAATTATACATTTAAAATTTCAGACCATTCGGAAGGCTGTAACATCATTAAAATGCACTTGCAATAATTTTTCACATTGGCCGCAATGTAAAGAAAAACTTTTGACAGTCCCTGTAATTAAACTATGCATCCGATATCCATAAAATTTGAAATGGCTCGACAAAATTATGCAGCAATCATATATTTAAAATTTCAGACCATTCGGTTGGGTTGTTTTTGCTCTGTTATATGCGGACAGACAGACGGGCAGACGGACGGACTGAACGACGACTATAGGTGCTACGTATTTATATAATTACGAACGCACCTAAAAACCTTAGTTTTGTCAGTTAAAAATTGAAAATAAAATTAATTAAAATAATACTTACACTATTACATAAAATAAAAATAATCATCTTATTACAAAGAAATAGGCCCAGTTTCAATAAAATTAGTTCACAAAAATCGTCTGCAATGGGTGAGAAGACTGTTAAAAATGCAAGCAATAATTATTTTTAAAAAAATGAAGCGGTGGGTGGAGTTTTCTGACAACAAAATATTTTTCCTGGCATACCTAATTACCAAATCACTATTGTTTTTCCAATGTTTATAATGGTAAAGTAACTTATGAAAACAAAATTAAAACTTTGTATTATAAAAGTAATAAGAAAAATTAAATATTTTTGCTTCAATAAATATATCTCATTTCTGAATTATTAAAGGAGAGGATGTAGAAGAATGATTTGAGGAAATATTTACCTACAATAGCTTATAAGTGTCCAATTGAATTATTGAAGACATTTATTATTAATCTAATTGTTAGAAGGGGAAAAAATAAGAACAGTTTTTTAAATTATTTAATTAATGATGATAATTTAAAGGTTCTGAAAAAAGTATGAAAACAACCAAAAAATCATCTATGGCAGTTTATAGTATATATAAAATACCTAATATTAATAACAAATAATAAAGCATAAAAAATCCATTTTGTTAAATAATAATAATAATAAAAAGACAATGTCCCCTGTAAAATTATATCACATTGTTCAATCAAATTTTCAGCTCGCTGTGATTTCATTATCACGAGTTATAAAAGTTTAAATTTATCGGACTGTTATATTCAGCTTTTTTTTTAATTTGGGTGGTGGGGGGTGTTAAAAAAATTTAAAAAGGTCCCAAATAATGTTTAAATTACAGCTTTTGGCGGCCCACAACAATTAGAATACGAGTTATAAGGTGGTGGGCACCGAAATGACAAGGGACCGAAATGGCTAAGGACCGAAATGGCCAGGGACCGAAATGGCTGGGGACCGAAATGGCCAGGGACCGAAATGTCTCGGGACCGAATTGGCCAGGGACCGAAATGTCTCGGGACCGAAATGGCCAGGGACCGAAATGTCTCGGGACCGAAATGGCCAGGGACTGAAATGTCTCGGGACCGAAATGGCCAGGGACCGAAATGTCTCGGGACCGAAATGGCCAGGGACCGAAATGTCTCGGGACCGAAATGGCCAGGGACCGAAATGTCTCGGGACCGAGATGGCCAGGGACCGAAATGTCTCGGGACCGAAATGGCCAGGGACCGAAATGTCTCGGGACCGAAATGGCCAGGGACCGAAATGTCTCGGGACCGAAACGGCGGGACCGAAATGGCGGGACCGAAGTGTCGGGACCGAAATGTCGTGTACCCGAAAAGAGATAGATGGAGATGCAGTATGCCGTAAAAACAGTTTGTAATATGATGGGCGGTATATCATTCAAATTTTTAGGGTTACATTTTTGACGTCACCTCCAGCCACCACACTTCATCTCTATTCTTTAAGGCTCCTATAATCCGGGCTGACTCACGCCGACATTTAATTGCCGGTAAGAGAAGAACGATTGGCCACGCCGCGTAGGCAACAATCGCTCATTGGTCTAAGTGGGAAACAAAATGCTTGACGATTCAGCCTGTATTGTAAGAGCCCTACTATTCTTTCTTTTTACTCTATGGATGAGACCACTTACAGCGTCACCTAGTGTAAAACAGCGGAGTTAACGTTCATTTCTCGAAAACCATGAAAATAGGAAATAATAATAAGTTCTTGTGTAATTCTGTGCCCTATACGCACTTTTTTAAGACCCATTGAAAGAGTTTTTTTAAGACCAATTTTAAGTCACGTGATGCTGAAATGCACGAATTCAAAATGGACTTTACCCATAAATCGCAACAGCCGCGCCTCTGCGCAGGCGCGGATCCACGGAGGGGGGCTATCGCCCCGCCTCCCAAAACATATAAATCCACACCTTATCGCGAGGTTCGACAAATGGTCGCCGAAAAAATCAATTTCGTCAATCGTTCGCAGAAAAAATCGCTAATTCGTCAAAGGATCGCGCAAAAAATGCCAATTTTGTCTAGGGATCGCAAAAAAAACGCGAATTTCGTCAAAAAATCGCGGGAAAACGCAAATTTCGTCAAAAAAACGCGAGAAGAAACGCGAATTTCATCAAAAAACACGAAAAATGCAAACTTCGTCAAAGGATCACAGAAAAAACGTGAATTTCACCAAAGAAGCGCTGAAAAAACGCGAATTTCGTCAAAGAACCGCGGAAAAGCACATAATTCCGACAGGAAGAGATTCCTCCAGGCACGGAACCATGGGGGCGTGATCGGTGTGGTCCCCCTCTAAGATATAAATCCAATGGTTTTAATGGCAGTTTTCGTGGAACAGAAAGACAAGCAAACGAAAACCGAACACTTTTCGGGTTTCAATGGTAAACCTCACTGACATTTCGGCAATTAATGAACAAAAAAGGATTATGTCCTGTCAAAAGGCATATGGCGCCATAATTTTCAACACTGTGTGTTGAGGTCGGAGACGATACCACTTCGTGTACCTTTTGTTGAATCTCTAAAACAGAAAATTGTCACCGTTATGCGGATCCCTTTAAAGTATTGAAACTTTTTCATTCTTTCAAAGAAGCTGCAATTCTAATTTATGTATAATGGTATTTTTGATGAGTGCTCTAATGGTTGAGAAAAGAATGGGATTCGTAGCAATTTTCAAATAAAGAAAGAAATAAGAAAAAGAAAGGTTCCTTGAAAAAAATCAAGCATCTTAATGTTTTCTGAAGAAAGTCACTAATGCGTAAAAAATGTACTGTTATTGTCAGCTACATTAGTAAATTTCAAGGAGTATTTGATGAATGAACAACAAAGGATTATGTCCTAATCCTAGTCAGTTAAAAGCTAAAATGCATACGGTGTGTTGATTTCTTAAAAGCCAACTTAGTAAATTGGTTCTTCCCTTATGTATTTATATAATGAAAGGCCTTCTAGGTGTTTTGAAGTGAAAATACCGCCTTACTGTCACTCACAGCTCATTGTTTGGTTTATCATTTTTCGCTTTCTTCCTGCCTCTTGCAGAGGAGCTGCGGAATCAGACCTCAGCCTCAGTGACAAGTGTCAACTTTCATGGACTAATACTGAGTAAATTATGAAGAAATATACACACACTTAGGTGACACATTTTGACTTTCAAGGATGTTAAGGCCCCTTTAGAATTCTGAATGGATCCTCTTTCAGAAATCTGATATTAAAAAATAGATGTGATGGTTATGCTTTTTAGCTTTTGATAATTGGTTCATGTATTTTTTAGTGCTGAATCCAAAAATAACCTTCTTTTTCACTATACCATCACGTCAGGATTTTTCACAAATCGCAAATTTTTAAAAGTCGAAATTTTGCGAAAATCTGCTACAATAAAATAGACATAACTTTTTTTTTTCATACTAATTTACTCATCTTTTTGCGTATATTTTGCATTTTTACAGTTAAACATGTAAAATATTGTGTATTTAAAAGCCTTACAATTTTATTCCATGTGTGGAAGTTTCTTTGAACCGCTCACACTCTGCTTCACGCTTTTCCTTTTATCTTCTCTATAGGGTTCATCTTGGTATCCTCTTTTATTTTTGCGGTTGATAAAACTGGGAAATTTGTTATAGATGTCTTTAAAACATTTACCTTCTTTTGTTAAGGCTCTTCTCAACTGCTCTGCTCAACAAGCCCAAAACGTTTTGATACATTTACAAATTCATTTTTTAACGGAAAGGTATAAAATTGGAAGGCCTGACTATGGAAGCGATTTGGAATCGAATTGTGTTTCCCATTTTTTGATTTACGTATTGAGTTATAAGCGATTTTGAAAACGTAACAAAGACGTTTTTCAACATTCCTTGAGTGGTTATTCTTTCGAGCGGAAATTTCGGTTCAAAACGCCCACTTTCACTATATTCTCTCCATAGAGCGTAATTGTAATGCGATTGCGGTCGTACCGCCGTTAGGCTGCGTACGCACCATCTAGTTTCTTGCAGTCACCCTTCGGCACGTTTGTTTCCGGTAGTCGGAGCATTTGATGGCTAATGGGTTTTGCAGGACAAGGATAGGTAGGGAGTTGCATGACGAAACTGGACGCCAACCCACGTTGACAGTTTTATGACTGTTGTTTGGGCAGAAAATCGCGTAGAAAAAGTATATTCCTCCTTACTTCAAAGATAAAATTTATGGCCTTTTTCTAGACGATATTTTACAGGATAGTCCAAACGCAGCTTTAGTGACAATGGGGAAAAAACTCCCCCATCCTTGTAAAATTTTTATCATTGAGCATCTACCTTATTGTGATCTTTCTTTTTTTTAATGTTTCATGTTTACGTTTTCAATAGAATCTTACACCGATACATGAACATAGAATACATATTCTATTTTACATATCTAATATCTATTCTATGTTCATGCACGGATATATGCTTTTTTTTTTTTTTTTTTTTACATGATGAGTGAACGATATAAGTGCAACGAAAAACAGGGTAAAAATTTCGTCCCGAATGTTATATATGAAGTAAATATGATATAATTGGATTTAAAGCTACATAAAGTAATGGTTATAAAAATATACGAAATATTGCACTCTACAAACCCCAGAAAATTTCATAAATATTCCCATTCGGTAGAAAAATTTTTATAGCCGACGTTTTATTAATTTATAAAGTTTAACGTATTAAACAATCGTTACAATAATCTTTTAAAATTTACGCATTTTCACTTTCTTACAGATAAAATAAAAATATTGTTTTTAATGTAAATAACGTACAATCAATTCAATAATATTTATAATATTAACATATAAGAATATAATATTAACATATAAGAAATAATAATAAAATTACAGATGGGGAAAAATTCATTTCGACAAATCTTTAGAATTATATAAATCTAACAGTTAAAAATAAATTGAGGGACTGACATTACACTCAATAAAGTTTTATTCGATATGAATAAATTAACACAATACCCGAATTTGATTTTTGCAATTTAATCTCATAAACTTACATATTTACGTTATTAACAGAATTTTCTAGGGTTTTTCTTTTATATTATTACTCTAATTATCATTTTGAAAGTTAAAGGTAACCAATAGAAGTACGGTTAAAAAAATAAAAACAGCTAAATAAATAAAGCAAGCATGAATAGAATATCGCCTGACACCTGCTTCGTTTTAGGAAAGAATAGATATTCAAAACATAGAGGGTAAATATATTTCTTCAACATAGGTAAATTTCGGAGGCTTGTTAATTCTTTCCCCTTGTCGGTAGTGACGCTAGTACTGTTGCCATTACAGATTTTGCCGTAAATGTCCCATCTTGGTCCTTAATCTATGGTCATACATTACGTACGCCATGGATTAAACATTAATATTCCTGACCAATTTTAAATGAAATTTCATTCTTAAACTTCTAAACATCCCACAATATTACTTTTTACACCGTCGTATAGAGGAAAAAATGTACTTTTAAATGCAATTTGTTTGAAAGCTGTATCTCAATTTGTTTCTGAGTTATTAATTTTTTTTATAGTTTTTATTACTTTTTTGTCATAGTGGCAACAGAAGTATCCATCTCTGTTGAAAGTAAAATGAAAATACAAATTACTGTATAGACCAATCAGAAAACGAATAAAATGCGGGATTCAACTAATAAAACGCTTCAGATATTTTTTGATTTCCTACCCTGACCGAGGACAATAACCATTTTTCCCCATGGTAAAACAAAAACAAAAAAAAAACTGCAAAAGAAATGTCATATATACATGTATTTTTTCTGACGATGATCAAGAAGTGACGATGGAGTCTTTCACATTATGTACAGTCGTGGGAAAAAAGTAAACACCCCTTACTAACTCTGCAAAAAATTACCGTAGAAGAAAGTTACAGGTACCACACGATTGGTAATAAAGTCTACTTTTAAATAATGTGTATAAAATTTGCTTAGGGGGTGATCTACATATTAAAACAAACCATAATTTTGATTTTTTTTTTCAATGTCAGCACACGATTCTGACAGCATAAATGAACCCTACACCCTCCAATTAGCCTAAACAAATTTTTATGCAATTCACAAGATAAGTTTCCGAGAAATTAATTATTTTAAAACGAGTGTATTTTAGGGGCTGTATCGATACTGAAGTTCGATACTTGATTGTTGACCGAGAGAGCCCCCTTCTTGATCAAGACATCTTTAAGCGTCACTCAAGCAGTCATTGAAGACCACTAGATTAGAGGATAGCATAAGAAATTTCAAAATATCTAGTCACTTCTATCATAGACAGGCCCTTAAAGCATCATTTTGCAGGTTTTTAAGCAAAATTTTGAAAACTACTTGGAAGAAAAATGTGAAATTTTGGATTTTCATAAAGCAGGACTTAATAAATCTATATCCATCAAAAAAATTGTAGGTTGCAATTCATATTTTTTTTCAAATATTAATTTCATAATTTATATCATAAAATTATAAAAATTGAAATTCAACGTGTTTATGTTGGGTATTTTAGTATTATTGCTACACAAAAAATTAGCACATTAGGAGTATAATTTCAGGAGATATTATTAAAAATATGAAAATGTAATTTAACATTAGAAACACTAAATTTTGAATGTTTATAATTCAAAAACTTATTCAAATGAATTGAAATTTGGTGTCTAGGCATAGTTTGAACAGAAGATTTGAAAGTAGACTTTATTTCCAATCGTTCGGTACCAGTAACTTTCTTCTACGATAATTTGTTGAGGAGTTAGTAGGGGGGGGGGGGGGGGTACTTTTTTTTCCACGACTGTACAGATATGTTATACATTTTCTCCATTTTCACGGTTTTTACAGTAATATGAGAACAAAAATCATGACACAACGATTAGTGATTGTTGTAATATAATACTGTAAAATAACAAGCGTTTTTGCATCAGAAAGGGGACAGCAATGTAATAAACTTTCTTATAACAATGAATTTTCACGTTATTGTTGAATGTGTGAATTTTGATTGCTATCATGTTAGAAAATAAGAATCGTGTTTCATTAACTCACGCTTCAGTTATAAGATATACGCCAATAAAGTTAAGAGCTATACATGTTTTAGATCGGGCAGGTTCAGAAGATACCATTACTTGGGGTGCACTTCCTTTCGTCGACAACCTTCGCCTAGATGTCGTATCAAATGGTGAGCCTTTACTGATTATATCTTACTTCTCTATTATATGAAAATACATTATTATATGCATATCGCACATATAATGTATTTAGGGCTTTACAGTACATTACATATTAATATATACAAAACAATTACACGGCAATTATAATTTATTTTCAGAATTTTAATGCATTAGCGCACAATGAAAATTTCGTGAAGGCAGCGAAACAAAAGTCATTAAAATTTATCATGTTATATTCATAAATATAATAAAATATGATTACTATAAATAAAACTTCTGTGCGGGGCCCCGATTATCACTAATTGAGGCCCTGGGCAAAGATAAATTTGGGAGCCCCATTCGATTCGTTGCAACATTATCCAAATAGAACTGATGGTCAGTCATATATGTAATGCATAAACAATATTTTCGTACCTTGGAATTTTAATATAAGAAAATTCTTACATCCGTCAATTCTAAATTAGGTACCTTCATTAATAAAAATACTCTTTTTTCTTAGTACAGAACAAAACTCTTTTATATAACTTTAGCAACTTCTTACCGCGTCAGTGAAGGCTTAACGGTGGAGACACGAAATTTTTTAGTTTCCGTTTTTCTGTCTGTTCCGCGATAATTGGTGCAAAAAACATCCGATTAGCTTCAAATTAAGTGGGTATGTTGGTGAGGTACCCGGATTTAGCTGTTATAGTTTTTTGCTATATTTGGTTCATTCGTTCGGAAAATATAGAATATTTTATTTTGCGCAATTTTTCATAGCAATTCAGACGATTTTTCCATTTTTAACACTTTCCAACAAAGTTGAAAAGTGTTTATGATTTCGGTTTGTCTGTCCGTCTCTCCGTCTGTCCACGCTCTAACTCTCGTAAATATGCTCGGATCGTTCTGAAATTTTTGAATGTTAGTGACCTCTACCATAGCACGTTCCCTATTTCAAATGAAGTTTGTAGCATGTTTAGTTCGTTTACAGGGACAGTCAAAAGTTTTTCGTTACATTACGGCCAATGGGAAAAGATCGTTTCAAACGATTTTTAATAGTGTTACAATCTTTCAAACATAGTAAAATTGATATTCATTTATGAAGTCCACTAAAATATGCATTCTGTTGAATATGCGGTGCAAAGAATAGTTATTTAGGGCCACACAAAAGAATTCCGTTCATAATGGTATAGGAGGAATTGTTTGCGGTGTATTTGTAAAGATTTCAGATACTATATTGTATCTGAATTACTGTATATTAGTAATGATTGCTCGAAATGCATTTTTAATTATGACATGCGCTTTTTTCACTATATTTATGCATACTATAAAGAGCGTATAAAAGCTATAGTTCATATACAGGGCTACAGAAATGAATTCGCAAAGGTTACTGAGTATGAGCATAAATTGCTTGAAGGTGGTTTTAAAGGAGTTATGCATTTTTAGGCTGAACTGAATTTAGTTTACTAAGAAATATTTGTAGAATATAGATAAACTGATATACAGGGCCACGCAAAGAGTTGGATACATGGCCGTCTATGGGTGGTAATTTCTGGAAATGTAATTTCAGTAGTTTTAAGAGTGTTTTAGTTTGAATTAAATTTTAGCTAAATAGTGTCATGTAATAAAGGTACTAGGTAAACTACTGGGCTGTACAAAAGTATTCAAGTATGTTTCCATCTATTAGTATAAATTGCTGAAAGATGAATTTCAACCTGTTATGCATTTTCTTGCTAAACTAAATTTTCCCATTATATAGTATCAACCTACAGATCAAATACAGGGCTGTTCAAAAGAATTGGAATACATATTTGGCTATGGATGGTAACTACTGAAATCAGTTTTTCAAATGTTTTATGTGTTTTATATAAAATGTTTACTTAGTTATCTTATTTACCTTATTTCCCTAAATAACGAAGTTTTGTTAAAGCATTCAGGATGTGTTGGAAAGTGTTTCATAATGTATGCTTAACGCATGATTTTTCTTACTTGTTATTTATTAAAAGGAAATGGCTCATATGATTGAAGGATTTAAATGGTAAATTATGGATGATGAAATTTCCTAATTAGAACCATACATTATTCATATTAGTTTGAAATTTTGTGTATACATTTGTCAGAGTTTTTAACCTATATTGGACCACACCGATTAAATATTTTTGAAAAATTTTAAAACTTCGATTATATCATTAATATGGTGTAATTAAGTAGATAGTAGCAAAATTTTGAAAAAAACGTTTTTAATTTTTTAAGTAACTAGCTCTCCTATAAACAGGACATATTAATAGGACGCATAGTAAAGACATGTAAAATGCATACGTAAACTAATTTTATGAGCAAATATTTTATTTTACTTTAAAAATACTGTTTATGTTGTACAAAAATACTCTATGATTTCTCCGATAAAAAGATAATAATAAAAGTAAAATTCTAGATTATAAGATTTTTACACAATTTTTAAAGGATTTTTTAAATAGATTTTTTCAATTAAATTTTAATTGGTTACTTGTTTGTTTTTTTTTTGTTGTTGTTTTTTTTTACACTTTTATGTATTTTAAAGACGTCATAACAAAATGCATCCAGAAAATCCTTACCAATTTTATTTTTAAAAACAGCGGTCTAATATGGGTTAAATTCGGCGTGGGGGAATTTTATATATGCGTTCCAATAATATAAAATATTTTCTTTTATAAATTTACTTTTTTTAAATGCACATATTTCATTGTTTTAATTTTCTTTTAACTGTTACCTAGCAATGGAACTGCACCTAAAAATATCGTAAGGCTAGTGTCAGGCGGACGTCTTTTTGCTCGCTTTTTTACTTACGTATTATCCCTACACAATGCCGCTAGCATTGTGGAGGGATAATACGTAAGTAAAAAAAGCATGCAAAAAGACGTCCGTCTGACATTAGTCTAAATGTGAAAATATGTGTAATTGTTTGAAGTCGAATCAACGTCAAAAGGGATGAATTAATGCCTTTGTGTCTTTACATATAGATGGAATTTACCCCAGAAATAAAGAAAGGCTATGTTCTATTTATTTTGTTCAAATATTTGTCTTTTAATTGGAAAAGTTCATTATTTTCAAAAGGAATAAATTGACATTTTGCTATAAAAATCCATTTTTTTTTTAACCGTTGCCAAGAAAATTAGATCCCGGAATAATAATTTATGCAAAACAGTTTATTTTGATTTGAAAGATTTTCATGTGCAAGAGGAGGTCTACCACACTGCTAATCGCTTGCGAGCGTAAGAGATTGTGGGTTCGATTCCCGCTGGTTCCATTGCACACACTCTTTGTGTGGAACTCCCAGGATGTATTTCTCTTGTGTTGCAATATTTCCTTGTGCTATCTTGTCTCCGACTTATAAGCGGGCTTTCATGTCAAGCACACAAGTCGTATGTTTGTTGTTCAATAAATAAATAAATGTGCAAGAGGAAAATGAAATAAAAAATAGACATGAACACGTCTTCATATTAGAAATAAAACGAAAATACAAAAAGAAGGTGAATTTGACCTCATATATCAAAAATAAAACGAATACGCTTTGAGGTTGAAATAAAAGGGCCGTGTTATGATATTAATTCTTCTTATTAAAAAAATATATACTACCAATATCTCACGGTTTATCGTCTGCACACGGCTAACAGAAATGTTTAATTTTTAATCGAAAATTTCAATGAGAAAAAAAAAATCTTTTGAAAACAAATAGATAGTGAAAATGTCAAAATTATGCGCCGCAAAATAACTCTGGGGAAAATGACGTCATTGGTATCGGGAAATAAATATTTTCATTCTTAAAAGCCAAACATTAACTAGATTGCCTAAAAAATATTTTTTGACGAGGGTCAGTTCTTAATGCCGCTTCATTTCAGAAAATATGAATGAACATTATTTCATTTTTAAAAAGAAATTACATTTTCGTTCATAAAACCTAAACTTTTAATATAATTGTCTCAATGTAAATCATTTTCTACCCACCGGTATTGAAAAATAAGGCTCGAAAGGGTAAAAAGAAATTTTTTTTAGATTTTTAAAGATTTACGATAAGCATTAGCGCAATCAATAAAAAGTTACATATGTAAGTTTAATGAGAGCACGGGGGGTTCAGGGGGGGGGGAGGAGCCCTTCCTGGAGAAATCTACTTTATTATCTAAAAAAATACCAGAATTAGTAGCTCATGAAATTTTCAAAATATCCTTACATAACAACGTTTTTAATTTAACGCTTCTAATGTCTGAAAACTTCGTATTTTTTATTCTTATAAATAATTACGTAGTTTGAAAACTTTAAATTGCGGTTTGCAGGAAATTGAATATTATCAAAGTGTGTTTAAAAACAATGACTTGCAGAGCTAACGTTGAGGCTCCTGATCTGCAGATTTACTATACTAGTTATATTACTTTAAGATGAATTTAATAACTTCAACTTATGGAAGGGTGTCAAATACTCTAGCATATAAATATGAGTTAATCAAGTTACTTTATTTTACATCTTTTTAAGTTGTACTACACACAACATAGTATCAAACAAAATGTGTTCCACTACATAAGCAGAAATAGTGTTTTTTCAATAAATCTAAAAAGATGGCTTTGTTGGGTTTGTTTTTCATATTTAAGTCAAAGTTAAAAGAAAAAACTTTGAATACGGAAAAAAATTATCTCATGACAATTAGAACTGATTATTTTCAACCACTAAAGTTTAGATATGATTTAAGTTCATTGCTAATACAATCTATTAAAATCAAAATATTATTTCTTATTTAATAGTGGTTCAGGTTAGCTTTGCGAAAGCATTGATCTCTGCGAGTTCAAAAGGAAATTTGTTTTTTAGAAAGTTTAGTAAAAATTTTTTTAAATGAAATTTGTATTTTGTTTTTGAAAATTTTCTGAATTGGAATTGAAAAAAAAAGTAAATATTTTATAAATTAACATGTGGATTTCGGGGGCCCTTGAGGTCCGGGGCCCTCGGCACTTTGCCCATGCGATAATAAGGGCTTGCTTCTGTGAATTAAGAAGGAACATTAATTTCTGCATAAGTTATTACTTTTTTAGATCATAAATTTTTCCATCATCACACACTGCACTGTAAAAAATAATTGTTGATTTTACAGTTTAATACTGGCAGCCGAGGTGCCAATATTACACTGTAAAATTAATAGTAATAAACCATAAATAAACAGCAATATACAGTTTTATAAATGAAAATGCAGAAATATATCATATATTACTACTTAGCGGTATAGTCTGTTTATTTTACGGTTTATTATTGTTATTTAACAGTATAATTGTTAATTTTACAGTATTATACTGGCAACCAGCTGCCAGTATAATACTGTAAAATCAACAATTTATTTTTTGCAGTGTGTAAAAAAAAAAAAAAAAAAAAAAACATGTTTCTTAATTTACAAAAATGTAATATAATCACGAACGAAAATATACAATAACCTTGTACCGTAATGAGACAGGAATTCAGGCTGGTCTATAGCTACAAAAAACTTTTATTTACAGCACGGTACAGCTATATAAAAGTATTCAGAAAAGTTAAAATGAAGAAGTTGATTTTTCACAATCTAGAGCTTAACTAAGCTCTGACCTCCGTAATGTTAGTACCGCGCGTGGTTTACCAGCCTAGAGTACTCCTTACACCCTGATTCCACTATCCGGAGAGAGTTTTATCTCCGCGTCCTTCCCTGAGCTACCTGGACAGACCTACACAGGGAGCGTAGAAAATTGGTCTTCGCCTATCTGAGTTTCAGCTTCCTTGAAACGGCCTCAGGCATTTGGGTATATGTAAGTCAGAGTTCTTTGATAACCGGCGGCACTTGAAAATGCTTGAGAAGTATTTCAAGTATTGTAAGAATTATTTTATCCGAAATGTCTAAAGCTAAGATCTTGGCTTAAAATATGATTTTCATACTGTCAGTTGGAGAGGTTTGAAGTGGAATATCCCAGCAGAGAGGAAATTGCTGGCCAGCAGCAAGATAGGTGCTGGCAATGATGGAAAAGTGCTGGCTAATTGTCTACCACTGCATGACCACTGCTGGACAGCTTCAGTCAACTTGGAAATCATCAGATAAAATTCTGGTGGGCTTTCGTTTTATCTCATGCGCTGGCCCTACATGGAAGTGCACGAACTTTTGCAGTATTACTGCTGGGAACCTTTACACTAGGTGGCGTTGCGAATATCGAAGCCATTACGTATTTGAACACAAATCTGAAATGAATAAACACAATTTAAGCTGTGAAGCTTTTTTTTTTTTTTTTTGAAACGGTAAATAATATAGCACTACTGCCACCAACAAAATAAATAAGTAAATGAATAAATAAATAAATTCTTTGTTTCAACGGACTTTTTTTCTCCTTAAATCTGGTTTTACTAAGTTGCAAAGGACTTCGGTTTTCATAATTTACACAATTGAGAATCAATAACAATAAAAAAAAAGTATAAAATATATAGTATTTCTATACAATACAATAATTTCTATACCAGTTTAATGATTGGGAACGTAAATCACAAAAGAAACAAACTTTAAATAGTGCAATGAGAGCGTGAAAACTACGAGCGGTCGTAGAATACGCTGAAAGTACTTATTCATGTCCGATCACGAAAACCAAACAGCACCGAGCGAGGTTAGTACTTGGGAGGGTGACCACATGGAAACCGCTGCAAGTTCAAATATTTCTATTATAGACGCTTCTACAGATTTTTCTACAGCTCTTGGTGAAACTAGCTTATAGAAAAAAGGGCTATAATGCTTTGGGTTTTTTTATAGAATTCTATAAGAAATTTTTTCAAGGGAAAGTGCTAGGACAGCAAAGGAATAGCAGTGGGATAGGTGCTAGCACTGCAGGAAAAGTGCCGGATTGAAGCAATGTGATAGCATACCAATGTTGGACTGCTGTTGGCCATCGCTGATGGGCCAGCTGCATTCCGCATGGACACCTTTGTACTGGTTTAAGTAATGGCCCCATTGCACTTTACTGTTGATGGCAGTGCTGGCTGCCATCTTTTTTCCAACTGATGGCCCACTGTTTCTTTCTTTGCTGGGATATTGCAAGTTTAATTGGGTTGTTAGAGATGTTATGATACACAAAATGTTTCGGTCTTGTAACAAGAGGGGGATATTTAGATGTGACATCTGCATCTATTGACAGAGCAGTGCTACTGAAAAGAACCAGGACTTTACAACCTCTTCTGAGTCACCCAAGATTCCGAAAAGCGTTCCTTTATCTTTAGAAACCTCATAAAAGAATTTATCTTTGAAATTTAAAGAAGAATTTATAAAAATAATTTTTTTTTTTTAGCTGAACATAGTTTTCGAAAACGTTTCCGAAGAGCTTTTATAACCCAGAAAACCATTTTTCAAATGCTATGAGGTCTCAAGTAAATATTTTCATGTTCAGTAATCATGTTTAACTGAAAAACATATAGAATTAAGCGTTCTTTTATCTTTAGAAACCTCATAAATGAATTTATCTTTGAAATTTAAAGAAGAATTTATAAAAATAATTTTTTTAGCTGAACATAGTTTTCGAAAACGTTTCCGAATAGCTTTTACACCCAGAAAACCACTTTTCAAATGCTATGAGGTCTCAAGTAAATATTTTCCTGTTCAGTAATCATGTTTAACTGAAAAACATATAGAATTAACAGCATTAACATTAACATTTGAATGTTACAATTGTATGCATAATTTCAGTTATGCAGCGGAAAATGTTTAGTTGATCCATCCGTAAAACCGATTTTCCGGGTAGAGAGAACTAATTAACGAATTGAAAAAGCTACTCGAAAATGTTTCCGAAAATTACGGGCAGCTAATAAAAGTTTATTTTTAGGGTTTCCTTCATCTCACGAAACCCTTATAGTCTTGTGTCTCTGTCTGTCCGTCACAGCGCTTGTACTCGCAAACTGTTTAAGTTACAGACTTGATTTTTTTTTTTTTTACATAGAGCTGAATACCTTACTCACCTTGCCAAAATCATAAAATTTTGAAAAAATCTTAATTAACGTACGTTGTTAATTAAAAACCTCAATTAAAAGAATGTAAATGTTCATAATTCAACAAAAGCTTTGGTTTTAATCAAACCGCAACGATTTGCTTCCAGATGCGAAGATTATTTCGAATTATCCTCCGGGTTGCCACAATAACAAGGCATCCAGATGCGAAACCGCATCAATAAAGTGAACTGGGGCTTTTCAAATCGCATCAAATTTCAGAAACTACCGGGCCGAAAAGCTCGAAAATCACACAGATATACGCAGAAAAAAATCTACTTTCATAAATTCTAAAAATTATTCGGTAGAAGTGAAAAAATCCGCTAAAAATCGATCGATAAAAAATCCTTTTATTTCATTCGAAAGAAAGGCAGAAATTGACTTCATTTCAGAGCAAGCTCAGGTGTTTTTAACTGCAGACGCTTGGCGCCATCCTATAGTGGAGGTTTTAAAACGAATGTAAAACTTTTAAATTATTAAATTTATAGATTAAATTTTTATGCATCCATGCGTAGAATTTTTCGCTGATTTCAAATATGTTAATTTCAAGAGTGTGTCGAAATTAGGTGCGGATATATTAATTATTAATTAATATGATCATTTAATTCAAACTGTCGTTTCAACATGCCCACGGGTTGCCAGAATGAGAAAGGCAGGATTTCCAGATGCGCAAGTTAAGCAATAAAGGGTAGCAGGAGTTTTAAAAGGAGCTCCATTTCAGAATCTAACGGACGTAAAAACTCGAAACTTGCACAGCCTGGCGCAAAAAATTTCCCCTTACAGAAATTCTAAAAATTATTCTTCTGTCTCAATTACAAGCTGAGATATTTTTTATTATCTCACTAAATGGTTTATTTCTATTAAATGCTTATTTTAAAAGGCAGTCACGTGATTTTATAGTAGCATTGTTGAGAACGGTGTCGCATTTTTAAAAATACAGCATAAATGTCACATATTCAATATGAAATTTTCATAAGTGTTGATACCACTATTTTCGAATAATAATTTCAGCAAATACCTTAAATTCTTGCTTAAGACCATTTTTAAGCTGTAGCGTTCTCTACCGTTTTGAGTGCGGTTTTTTGACGGCGTGATGAGATAAATATTACTTATTCAATATAAATAATTTCATAAGTGTTGATACCACTATTTTCGAATAGTAATTTCAGCAAATATCTTAAATTGGTGTTTAAGACCGCCACCCCCTCGACCAATGTATCTACGGATAAGTTGCAGAAAGGATTTTCGTTCAGATATACTTTTGTTAAGAATGCTCCCTGGTGGTGGAATCCGGAACTAACAGACCGAGATTTTATTTAAATTAGGAAATCTACCAAGGCGATCTGTTTGAAACTAACATAGTTTATAACACATAATAAAAGTTTTTAAAAGAATAGCACGAGAAATTTCGGGGCTCGGAGGTGAGAGAGGCGTTAAATTTTTTTTAAAACCTTAGTGTTTTTTACCGTTTTATGTGCTGTTTTTTGACGGAGTTCTGAGATAAATGCTACTTATTCAATTTAAAAATGCTATTTTCGAACAGTAATTTCAGCAAATATCTTAAACTGCTATTTAAGACCGTCATCCTCTCGACTAATATATCTACGGATAGGTTTTTTAACGGAGTTTCGTTCAGATATAGTTTTGTTAAGATTAAAGTATGCTCCTGCCTGTTGGTAAAATGTGGAACTAACAGAACGCGATTTTATTTAAATTAGTAAATCTAACACAGCGAGCTGCTTTAAACTTTAAGATAGTTTATAACACATAATAATTTTTTTCTAAAAGAATGGCACGAGAAATTTCGGAGGGGGGGGGGCTAAAAAAATTTTTAAACCTTAGCATTTTTTACCGTTTTATGTGCGGTTTTTAAGGATTTGATAAATATAAATTATCAATTCGGGTTTACTAATTAAAGAATAAAGAGTTTTGAAAGGAATATTAAACGAAACCCTTTGTGCGATCTGTGATCACACTTACCCACTTGGGAACAGATGTTATATATTCCCACGGCCGCCATCTTGGATTTTTTCTTGGCGTGAAAATTCCTTTTCCGCCAAGTAAATGTCGCCAATCAGATTTATGCATATGTTAGTCTTAATGGGGTTGCCAGAACACGTCACTCGTGGGGTTGCCTTTCGCTGAAAACATTGCTGAGAAATCCAAGATGGCGGCCGCGGGAATATATAACATCTAAGCCCCCACTTGTTATAAAATCTTCTTTAAATTTCGAAAATAAATTGTTTCTTAAGATAAAGGAACGCTTTTAAGAATATTGGGTGACTTGGAAGCGGTTATCGAATATTTTCGTTCGTGATTACAGTAAATTTTCGTAGTTTAAGGAACGCCTGTCTTTTTTTACAGTGCAATTATAGTAAGCTTAAAAGAATAAATTTTGTTTTTTCATACGTTCCTTCAATGTGAGAATCACCCCAATTATGCAGAATACTTATTGATCATCTACATCGACGTGTTGGATTAGCAGTCTTTGATTATGCTGTATAATGTGTTCGACAGAATGCCAAAAAGACTGCAAAAGAAATGTCATACATACATATATTTTTTGGACTATGATTAAGAAGTGACGATGGAGTTTTTACCATTATGTACAGATATATTATATATTTGTCCCATTTTCACGAGTTTTGCTGCTATAGGAGGACAAAAATGATGATGCAACAATTAATGACTGTTCTAATATAGTACTGTAAAATAACAAGCGTTTTTGCATCTCAAATAGGACAACAATGTGGTAAGCTTCTTATAACAATGAATTTTCAGGCTATTGTTGGATGTGTCAATTTTGGTTGACATTTATAAAACAACAATCGAGTTTAATTCACTCCACGCAAAAGCAATAAGATGTAACGAAAATAAGTAGGTTGAAAAGCTATAAGAGCTATAGATGTTTTAGCTCAGAAGATACCATTATTTGGAGTGCAACGTCTTTAGTCTGCAATCTTCCCAAGCCTTCGCCTAAGTAGTGAGCCTTTACTGGTTATATCTTACTTCTGTATTATATGAAAATACATTATTATATATATATCGCATATACAATATATTTAGTGCTTTACAATATATTACATATTAATATAGACAAAACAATTACACGACGCTTATAATTTATTTTCTGAATTTTAATGCATTAGCGCACAGTGAAACTTTCGCGAATGCAGCGAAACAAAAGTCGTTAAAATTTGTCACATTATATTCATAAATGTAATAAAAAGTATGATTACTACAAATAAAACGGATGTATTAAGAATTAATATTAGTTCATGTATAAGTTATTACGTTTTACATCATGAAATTTTCCATCATCACAATTATAGGCTAAAAGACTAAATTTTGTTTATCTCATACATTTCTTCTATGTGAGTATCCCCACAATAATGCAATATACGTATAGCCTACATCGACGTATTAGATTAGCAGTCTACGGGTATGCAGTATAAAGTTTTCGACAGAATGTCAAAAAAACTGCAAAAAATATTTGAAACTATTTTGATAAAAACAAAAAAATTACGCAGCGAGAGGGTTAAGAAGTGACGTTGGAGTTTTTACCATTATGTACAGATATATTATATATTTGGTCCATTTTCACATGTTTTACTGTAATATGAGGACAAAAATGAGATGCAACAATTAATGACTGTTGTAATATAATACTCTAAAATAAAACAAGCGTTTTTGCATCAGAAATAGGACAACAATGTGATAAACTTCTTACAACAATGAATATTCAGGTTATTGTTGAATGTGTCAATTTCGGTTGTGATTACATTCATGCGTCAGTTATAAGATGTACGCCAAATAAGTAGGTGGGAAAGTTTAGAGCTATAGCTGTTTTATACCATTACCTGGAGTGCAAGTTCTTTAGTCGGCAACCTTCGCAAGCCTTCGTGTCAAGTTGTGAGTCTTTATTGATTATGCCTTATTTCTCTATCATATAAAGATACATTATCATATACGTATCCCATATGAAATTTATTTAGTGCTTTATAATGCATTACATATTAATATACACAAAAAAAATTACACGTCAATTATAATTTATTTTCAGCATTTTAATGCATTAGCGTAGCCCACAATGAAACTTTTACGAAATTTATCACATTATATAGTCATAAATGTAATAAAAGTATGATTACTACAAATAAAAAGGCTGTGTATTAAAAAGCAATGTTAACTTCAGTATAAGTTATTACGTTTTACATCATGAAATTTTGCATCATCAAGATATTGATTGTAGCTAAAAGATTAAATTTTGTAAAGAAATGTCATGTATACATATATTTATCTAACTATGATTAAGAAGTGACGATAGAGTTTTCACCATTATGTACAGATATATTACATATATATATTTGGTACAGATGTCATATTCGCCCCATATTGGCGCGATTTTTTTCGGTTGCCAATTTGGCGAAGACATCAACAGCATAAACAACATAATCCGGGTTACCACATCAAGCAAAATAACGACACTTTGGTGCCAGTTAAGTACCCGTTGCGTATATGACATTGGCGTCAGAAAAAAATCGCGCCAATATGGGGCGAATATGACATCTGTGCCATATTTTTTTTTTCCATTTTCACTGTTTTTACTGTAATATGAGGACAAAAATGAAGACAGAAGAATTAATAATTGTTGTATTATAATGCTGTAAAATAGCAAGCGTTTTTACATTACAAATAGGACAACAATGTGATAATTTTCTTATAACAATGAATTTTCATGTTATTGTTGAATGAGTGAATTTTTATTGCTATTACGTTGTAAAATAACAATCGCGTTTAATTAACTCACGCGTCAGTTATAACACGTACAATAAATAAGTAGGTTGAAAAGTTAAGAACGATACATGTTTTAACTCAGAAGATACTATTACTTGGAGGTGCACTTTCTTTCGTCAGCAACCTTCGCCATTCTTCGTATCAAGTGGTGAGCCTTTACTGATTATATATCTTACTTCTCTATTATATTAAGATACATTAATAAATGTATATTCCGTAATAAAATGTATTTAGTGCTTTATAATATACTACATATTAATATAGACAAAACAGTTACACAAAACTTATAATTTATTTTCAGAATTTAAATGCATTAGCACACAATGAAACTTTCGCGAATGCAGCGAAACAAAAGTTATTAAAATTTATCAAATTATATCCATAAATACAATAAAAATATGATTACTACAAATAAAATTGCTGTGTATTAAGAATTATATTAATTTCAGTGTAACTTATTACGTTTTACATCATGTAATTTTCCATCGTCACAATTACAATAGGCTAACAGAGTAAATTTTGTTTATTTAATTATGTTCCTTCAACCCAGATAGCATGCACATTAGCAGCAACTTTGATTTTTTTTCTGATATTATCTTGCCGTGACAAATTTGACTTGACAAATAAAAATCATTTAAAAAAAATCATATTTTCAAAAGTAAATAATTTTTCAAATTACCTGAATCAAAATCAAAGTAAAGTAATTGAAAAAGGCATGTTCCAAGTTTGAACCATTTATCTTTAACGGTTCTTGAATTATGACAATTTAAATGCGAGAAATGGTGAAAAATCCCATCGTGAAGAAAAGCGCATTTTCACAAGAAGTCGTTTCCATGACAACTATTACTTGAAAGTGAGATTTTGAAAACAAACCAAAACAAAAAAATTAGTATTTCATGTTCTAATTAAGATAAAAACATGATTTAAACGTCATTTTTAGCAGAAAAAAGCAGAGAATTTTTTAATGCAATTTTTTTTATTATAATTTATTTATTTATTTTAAGAAAATTTGAAGATTTTTGTATTCCGGACCCCCTGAAGTAACATTATTTATGCATTCATAGAAGTTTCGTAAAAGAAAGAAAGAAAGAAATTGCCATTAAAATGAGTATTTTATACAATTGAAAATATTGATTTTTTTACACAGAATTATTCTCATTAAGCATGAAACATTTTCATTTGATATGTGATTTTATAGAAATTTAAGTACAGTAAAGTCCCGATTATCCGAGTCCCGCTTAACCAAGTTTCCGCTTTAACCAAATTATTTTCTACTGGTGGGCTGATGGCTTCTATTATTATGAAACAGCATTATAAATGAAGTGTTAGGTGAAGATGGAAGAGCAGTCGTAAAAAGTTAGAATTCTGATTTTCAGGTCAGAATGGGGGGGGGGGAGGCTTTTTTTTATTATTATGGCTGTTTTATAATAAGGGAAGCCATCAATCCATCAGAAGAAAATGATCCATTCCAAAGGCATAAGTTCGATTGAAAAACACTACTGTGTTTACTCGCATAATAGTCGCACTTTTTTTGCCAATTTTTCATTGGGAAAGTCTAGGTGCGACTATTATGCTGGGAAATCTACTACACAGTATTGTGCACTCTGATGCTAAAACATTACTAGTATAAAAAAACAAATTATGATGAAATTAGCACCTTACCGAATGTTTCCAGATTATGTGCTGTTTATTAAATATCATTTTTCTTTTTACGGTAGTATTTTTGTTAACATAAAATTTACAAATAATCTTTGCGAAAATTTTAACAAAATTCTCATTATAAATTTCAACTATTACTGACAATTTTTTCTGCTTCAAAACGGGGGTGCGACTATTACGCGAGGGCGACTATTATGCGAGTAAACACGGTATTTAATGCTTTGGACAGAAAGAAGAGGCTACATCTGCAATTTTCATGACACTAATAGAATCACATAGCTGCCAATTTGTACACCGTTGTTGCCGTTTTGTTACCTCTAAAATTTATTACAAATTTTTACCATATTTAATCGTTAACAATTGTTAAATTTCGATGACTAAATGAGGCAAAATTTACTGGTAAGTTTAAATCGTAAAAAAAAAAAAAAATCTTAGAAATTGGTAGCTATGCCGTAGCGTAATACTGCAGAAAAAAGAAAAATGCAGCAAATTGACATTTAACTAAGAAAAAACTATCAAGGGCTTTTTCAAATAAACAATTTCATTTCCTTTTTTTTTTTTTTTTTTTTTTTTTTTTAGTACCATAAAAATGAATAAATTAAGTGAAAATTTATATTTCATCCCCTTAGTTGGTGACGATTTGTGTAAATCTGGTTTATCCGAGTTTTTTGCTTATCCGAGGTGAGTGTGGTCCATATTAACTCGGATAATCGGGACTCTAGTTGTCAATTTTTGCTATTTTCGCAATAATCCTACTTTGCGTTGTTTAAAGTCATAAAAATATCAATAAGATCAGAAATCAAATTCTATAAAGCGATGTCTGAAAAATAAATTAAGAGCTACGCGATCCACTCTGCTTTTCTCAATTTATTAGGGGGGGGGGGGGGGGGGCGGGTGTCGTGGCTGGCGTAGGGTCGCTTCGCCCGATGATGCATCCTTCTTTTCTCAGTTTTTTAGGGAGGCTCATGCAGGGCCTGTTTACGGAATAGGCCCGTGAAGCCCGTGCTTACCCACTGAAATACAAAAGGGCCCCCAATTTTACTTTTCAAAACTAATTTTTAGAAAAAAGAAACTCAATCAGGGTAAAAAATGCATTTTTTTCTAATGACACTTTTTTTTTTTTTTACTATGTGCAATTTGTAAATCACAAAAGATATTTTGAAGTTCAGTATTTTCAACTGTAGTTCCATATTTGTCATTTACAAAATAAATTGGTTATTTAAAATTAAACGTATAATAATATTAAAAGTGTTGTTTACTCTAAATTTTGATGGTAAAATTTTAAATTATTTAAGCATACGAAAAAGGGATTTAGTAAATAAAAAAGCAATTAGTAGAATAACAGGGGGCCCCCTGTGTGACGTCTGGCTTCCCCTACTTCCAAGTGTTAAGCGGGCTCATGTATTTCCGTATCGCCCGCCAAACAATAACATCGAAACCACAGCGGTCGCCCGGCAATCTCAGAGTCACGACACTTTCCGCTTTTCCATGTTTTTAATTTGATGATTTCGGCTTTTAAAATTCTCCGCCAAGAAATCGCAGAGCGCGGTATTCTGGGCACATATCCCAGGTCTGAGGTAACTTTTAATTTCTATTAAACACTGACTACCGGAAGTATTTGAAAGCTAATTTCACTGAGTTAAAAATACCGAAAAGCGGGATACAGAGACTTCTCATATTCTTAGCTTTACTCTGAGACGGGATAGGTGGGGCTAGACGCAGGGGTCAGCAAGTAATATTAAGTGGGGTCCGAATACTTTTGAAAAAATTTATTGACGTCCAGAGAAAAAAACACATAAGTAATATAATAGCCCAATGGTAGGGGAGCAAAAAAAGGCCGAATTCGGAATTAAGTAGAGGAAAGCTGGAAATTGTTTTAATCCCTTCAGTTTAGGTCTAGAATGAATATGCTATGATTTCCCCCTCGTACTAATTGAGCGTTAGGAAATATGTATAGATTTATAGTTAAAAAACACGTTTTTTTACACACCATAACAGTATCTCCAAACAGATAACTCTGTTAAAAACATTGCCAATACAAATGTTGCAGAGCTTAAAATTCTGAGTAAAATGAGTACCTATACTTAATAGTTTTGTTGAACATTGAGGTCACAATTCCACTTTAAAGTTTTAGACCCGTGATCAGGGGGTTGAACTCAGAATTAATTAGGAGAAAACTGGAAATTGTTTTAATCCTTTCAGTTTAGGTCTAAAATGAACGTACTATGTTTTCTTCCTCGTACTTGGGTGAATCTTAGAAAATATGTACATATCTATTTTCGAAAAACACGTTTTTTTAAATTACTTTAACAATATCTCAAAACAGCTAACTCTATAAAAAACATTGTGAATACAAATGTTGCAAAGCTTAAAATTCTGAAAAAAAATGAGTGCCATCATTAATATTTTTGTTCAACATTAAGGTCGCAATTCTATTTCAGAATTTTGCCTTAATCGCTAATCAAGAGCTTGAAGCCAGGAGAGACCAAGTTAACTTAACAATATCTCAAAACAGCTGACTCTACCAAAAACATTGTCACTACAAAAGTTGTAAAGCCTAAAATTCTGAGTAAAATGAGTACCTACACTTAATATTTTTGTTCAATATTAAGGCCGGAGTTTTGAGATATTGTTAAGTTAACTTGGTCTCTCCTGGCTTCAAGCTCTTGATTTGAAAAATTTTGAAATAGAATTGCGACCTTAATGTTGAAAAAAAATATTAATTATAGTACAGTAGAACCTCGATTATCCGAAGTAATTGGGACCGACCCTCTTTCGGAAAATTGAGAATGGTTCAATTTAGAGATTAAGAAGAAATATATGCAATATTTCTTATTATGGTAACAAGTGCTTAATAAAAATAAAGCAATAGATAAATAGAAACATGAATAAATTACCTGAATTTTAATTTTCAAATTAAGTACCCCTTAAATATCTTACAAGGGTTTGAAAATATATTTTGTTTGCTGCTGTTGCGATTGCTTTTGCTTTGAAGCTCTATCACGGAGTTTTTTAATGTTATCAGTTTACCTGTATCACAGTCTTACTGCTGCTCCAGCCATGCCAAACCTTTTGCAAAACATTCAAACGCTACAGAATGGCTAATTTGATCATTTTCTTCCTTCCACTCGGCAGGTTATGGGAGCTCAAGTTAAATTCAAAGGAACTCTAAGAAAGGGGATCGAAAATATTTATATGTACTCGTAGTTTGGAAATGACCGCTTTCACACAAGGAACATGATAGCTAAAAAAAGAAAGAAAAAAAGCTTTCAAAATGGATTTTACACACAAGGAATGCGATAGTAAAAAACAAAAATCTTAAAAAATGGATTTCGGTTAACCGATATTTTCGGTTAAAAGAGTTTCGGATAAAAGAGGTTCTACTGTACTCATTTTATTTAGAATTTTAAGCTCTACAAAATTTGTATTGACAATGTTTCTTATAGAGTCAGCTGTTTTAAGATTTGTTAAGGTAATTAAAAAAAACATGTTTTTCGAAAATAAACACAGTACAGCCCCGATTATCCGCGGGATTGGGGGGGCAAGGACACCGTGGATAACAAAAATCGCGGATAACCCAAAAAAGACTGAAAATGGAGTGCAAAAACGAAAAAAAAAGAAAATTCAACATAAAAACTAGCAAAAAACATAATAAAACGTTTAAAATACATACATATGCACAATAAGTCAGAAACCTTTGCTTTACGTCTAAATCACTAAAATAAAGAACAGTAAACAAGAAACAATACCGTACATACTGTACTAAAAGAGGTGAGTTACATCTTTTTTAAAAAATCAGTCACTTGTTTTTGCTTCTTGTTTTGGAAACACATTTTCTTTATTCTAAATTGTAAACTATTATTTTTCTTTTAGTATGGAATAATTTTTATCTCAAAAATGAAGTTATTCTTGATATGCTCTCCTGGAATTTTTCATAATAGTGTTATTTAATTGTAAAATATTTTAATTGCTGTGCTTACGTTTGGTTATTAAAATCAAGAAAGGACATCAAGAATTTGTATCTGATATTTCAAACATGGCAGCCGAATCTAGAAATATTCTTCTATGACTTTCGATTACATTGATTTTTCTGTTTATATTTAATAGTAGGGATTATTGTATTTTCCTTGCTGTTGACTGGAATTTAAAGAAAAAAAAAATGCTTCGCGGATGAACCGCACCGCGGATAATTGGGGCTTTACTGTATGTACATATTTTCTAACATTAACCCAAGAACGAGGAAGAAAACATAATACGTTCATTTTAGACTTAAACAGAAGGGATTAAAACAATTTCCAATTTTCTCCTAATTAATTCTGAGTTTAACCCCCTGACCACGGGTCTAAAACTTTAAAGTGAATTTGCGACCTTAATGTTCAACAAAAATATTAAGTGTAGGTACTCATTTTACTCAGAATTTTAAGCTCTACAACATTTGTATTCACAATGTTTTTGACAGAGTCAGCTGTTTGGAGATACTGTTATGGTATGTAAAAAAACGTGTTTTTTTACTATAAATCTATACATATTTCCTAACGCTCACCTAGTACGAGAGGGAAAACATAGCATATTCATTCTAGACCTAAACTGAAGGGATTAAAACAACTTCCAGCTTTCCCCTAATTAATTCCGAGTTCAACCCCCTAACCACTGGGCAATAAGTGCTTATTAAGTAAGTATCATAAGTATAGTAATATAAATAAGTTAATATAAGTAAATTAAATGAGTAAAGTAATATAAGTTAAGTAATATAAATAAGATATACCTGGAGTTTTTCTTGATTAACTTCACTGCCAAGAGGAAAGTTTTTGTGGTGATGAGTTGTTGCGAGGGGCTAGGGGTTCTGAGGTGGTGGGTTGGTGGGATATCGCCGAGAATTCGCGGATCGTCGCAAACCGCATCGCCGGCCGATCCGACATTCTTTTCTCAGATTTTAGGGGAGCTGGTGTAGTGCCGTATCTCCGGCCGATCCGCACCTCTTTTTTCAGTTTTTTAGGGGGGTGTAGAGTAGTGTCGTATCTCCGGCCGATCCGCCCCCCTTTTTTTAGTTTTTTAGGGGGGCGTAGAGTAGTGCCGTATCTCCGGCCGATCCGCCCCCCTTTTTTCAGTTTTTTAGGGGGGCGTAGAGTAATGCCGTATCTCCGGCCGATCGCCCCCCTTTTTTCAGTTTTTTAGGGGGGCGTAGAGTAGTGCCGTAACTCCGGCCGATCCGCCCCTCTTTTTTCAGTTTTTTAGGGGGGCGTAGATTAGTGCCGTATCTCCGGCCGATCCGCCCCTCTTTTTTCAGTTTTTTAGGGGGGCGTAGAGTAGTGCCGTATCTCCGGCCGATCCGCCCCTCTTTTTTCAGTTTTTTAGGGGGGCGTAGAGTAGTGCCGTATCTCCGGCCGATCGCCCCCCTTTTTTCAGTTTTTTAGGGGGGCGTAGAGTAGTGCCGTATGTCCGGCCGATCGCCCCCCTTTTTTCAGTTTTTTAGGGGGGCGTAGAGTAGTGCCGTATCTCCGGCCGATCCGCCCCCCTTTTTTCAGTTTTTTAGGGGGGCGTAGAGTAGTGCCGTATCTCTCCGGCCGATCTGCCCCCCTTTTTCAGTTTTTTAGGGGGGCGTAGAGTAGTGCCGTATCTCCGGCCGATCCGCCCCTCTTTTTTCAGTTTTTTAGGGGGGCGTAGAGTAGTGCCGTATCTCCGGCCGATCCGCCCCTCTTTTTTCAGTTTTTTAGGGGGGCGTAGAGTAGTGCCGTATCTCCGACCGATCCGCCCCCCTTTTTTCAGTTTTTTAGGGGGGCGAGGATGAGGATGGCCGCCCAGGGAAACCCAGCAAATGCTTTTGAGTTTTAGTGCAGTCCCTGGGGGAAGACACTTGAACCAAACCGTCCCGCTTTCCGATGCCGAAAATTTATTTTCATTTAACATTATGTACATTTCCAATCACAATTGGTTACCCAATTTTTCTGGGCGAACCGGGTCTTTACACTTTTAATACTTAAAAAAACAATAATGAAGTAATAAAATATAAATGATGTATGATAATAAATGCACCAATATTTAAACATCCAAAGATAATAAGCCATGTGAACATGCACAGATGGCACCCAGATCCACAACAAAACACAATAATGAAATAATAAAATATAAATGATGAATGATGTATGACAATAAATGCACCAATATTTAAACATCCAAAGATACATAAGCCATATGAACATCCGCAGATGGCACCCAGATCCACAACGAAACACAATAATGAAATGATAAAATATAAATAATGAATGATGTATGACAATAAATGCACCAATATTTAAACATCCAAAGATACCTAAGCCATGTGAACATCCGCAGATGGCACCCAGATCCACAACGCCAGGGAAAGAAACACACAAATGAATTGGGTTACACTTAATTGCAATTATGCCCTAATAAATACAGTTTTCAAAAAAAACCATAGGACTCAATACAATTTTAATTAGAATGAGGTTCCTGCCTGGTACATCAGAGAGCAGTCCTCCCCTCAGTAGGGGAGTGGATTAGAGAAAAAGTGTTCGTTATTTTCTAGGAACTTCATGCATTCGCAAATCCGATTTAGTAGTAGCGGCCTATCCAACAGGTAGACCAGCCAATCTTTTAGTGACATGTTTTGCGGCTTTTTAACATGATAGTGTGACGTGAGTGTGCAGTCTAATATGTAATGTAATGAATTTGCCAGTGAACCACAGATGCATAATGGTGAGTCCCTTTTGTTTATTGTATATAAGTGTTCTTGAAATGGTCCGTGGTTTGTCAAGAATATGTACAAGTATCTATTATGAATAAAAAAGCGGGATGAGACTTCTGGGACGAAGTCTATTGTATAGCGACCCACCGCTGCTGTGATCCAACGCTGCTGCCACTTTTCTTGTAGTCTTCTCTGTAATTCACGTTTCAGTGTAGATGGTGGCAGTGGCAAAAATGTTGTTGGTATTGTATCATCCTCTGTTGCTGATCTAGCCAGTTGGTCGGCCAGTTCATTCCCCTGTATTCCCGAGTGCCCCTCACCCAATTAAAAAAGTAGTTTTTATTGGAGTGTGTCAATTGTTCTATTATTTCTAGAACGAGATAGTTGTCCACATCAAATTTTGACAAGGCCATCAGGCTCGGCAGACTATCCGTAGAAATTAGGAAATCTGTGTCAGCATCCTCCACTGCCCAAAGGACCGCTCTCAGGATTGCAAATAGCTCGGCCTGGAATACCGAATTGCCCGGGTCCAAACTTGTCTGCCATGAGTGAATAAGTTGATTTTCCCTGAAAACACAAAAAGCCGATGCAGTACCGGAATCCGTTTTTGAACCATCTGTGAAGATGTGGGTTTTTCCCAAAAAATTTTGAGTTGGACAGATCGTGATAGGTTCAAGTAACGAGGAAAGACGATACTTTGAACATTTGGAAGAATATAGGGGAGCAAAGTAGTTGGTTGTTGAGACACCCAAGCGAGAAACCCGAGCAAACTCAGACTCCGCCTCCAGCTGCAAGTCTAATGGCGGGAGGCCCGTTAGAACCTGGAGAGCCACAGTGGAAGTATTTCTATATGCACGTGAAATTACCAGTAAAGCCCGCCTCTGAGCAGCCAGGAGATGTCGAGCACCGTGTGTGTACGACATACGCGGGTACCACAACCCACACGCATAAGCCAGTTGACGCTGCAGAATTGATGTGTACCAGATTTTTAAGAAATATAAGGGTAGGCGACCCGAAGAAGAAGTGAATTTGTAGATGTGTTGTGTGATTTCCGTTATTTCTTGTCTCTTGTTTACCAAGTGTGGTAAAAAGTTCAAGTGTTGATCAATTAATACCCCTAAGTATTTCATAACCTTTACCGTTTTAATGTTTTTCCCCTTTAATTTGTATAGTGGGCCTCTCTGCAATATTTTTGGTTTTCCGAATGTGACTGTTGTTGATTTTTCCTGGGATATGGTTATGTGATTTGTGTCTGCCCAATTTTGAATGAAGTTTAATGCTAGTGAGCCCCAGTGTTCTAAGTGATCACGCGATTGTCCCCAAATGACTACCAAAACATCATCTGCATACGCCACCAACTCACAGAACTCGAAAACAAATGAGACCAACAGTGTCTCCAGAAGTACCAGCCAAAGGAAGGGACCAAGGCAGGAACCCTGGGGACAACCTTTTGAAAAATAATATAACATTGTTGGGACTAGCCAGTCAACAAGAGCTCGTCTACCTGAAAGAAAGGAGGCTATGGTTTTTATAAACTGTAGAGGAATTCCCAAGCGTTGCAGAGCCAGAATTACCAGATCCCATGGAAGATTGTCAAATGCCCCCATGAAATCTAGTGAGATAAAAGAGGTATAATTATTTTTACTTTTATTTAAGTCTATGTATGATAGGGCGGTTTGAAGTGCGGTCTCCGTTGATTTTGTTTGGAGAAAGCCGTGTTGCTTGCCTGAGAGTGAGTTATTTGTTGTTATTAAGTGATGAATTCGACGTAATAGTAATTTTTCAAATACCTTGCCTAAAATAGGTAATAATGTAATGGGACGGAATGAAGTATGCTGATCTATGGGCTTACCCGCCTTCCTGAAGAAGACAAGCTCGCCCACCTTCCAGGCCTCCAAAAAGTAATTAAATTCAAACGCTTTGTTAAAGAGATTTAAAAATAGGTCTAGCAAACCATGAAAAAGCGCCCTGATCATCCGATGGTCTATACCATCGGGGCCAGGGGCCTTATTCGGATTGAAACTATAAATTGCGTTACGTAATTCTCTTTGTGTGAATGGCGTTTGATCGTTGGAGTTGTTTAATCTATTTGCCATAACCGGGAAGGTTGGCGCTCCCGAGGAAGCACCAAAAAGATTTTCTGTTAGGGTGAAAAGGGTGGAAGACCTGGAAGCCGGGAAAGCCGTGTCCGGGAGGTAGCTGATGAGGCTGTCCTGGAAGTCTTGGAAAGCCAGTTTTTTTTGAAATACCGTAAGGATTTGTCTGTTTCTTACAGAAGTTGTCCCATGCCAAGCTTTTTTCCTTTTGTATTTGTCGTTGGTATAATGCTCTTTCTTTCTTGTAAGTTTGATAAAAAGCTGGATCAAGGTCCGAAGACTTATACTTTCGGTACAACGCTCGGACCTTATTCCTCTGCGCACGAAGACTCGGCGACCACCAAGAGAACTTTGCCTTCCTAAAGGGGGGTTTCAATTTAAATGTGGCCTTTGCCGAAATTTGTACTGATTCTTCAAATTTTTTATAAGTATCGTCTAGATCTTGTGGTGATTGTGCTGCGGCGAAGTTCAAATTAATTTTTTGAAGTGATGTTTTAGCTTTTGATAAAAATTTTGAAAGAGGAACATTTTTAGTTTTATATCTTCTCTTTGGCAAGGGGGGATTTCCATAAGGAGTTCCGTAATGATAGGCCTGTGGTCGCCGAAAAGTTCAGGGACAACTTCCCAGCTGCCAATTTTGCTGAAGAGTGGCTGTGAACAAACGGAGAGATCTGGACGACCACTCCTAGCCCCCACCTCAAATGTTGACAGGCAATCCGGGGAATTCAGGATTATTAAACTGTTTGCGAGCAAAAAGTCGACGAGGAGCCTCCCTCTGGCATCATCTTTCTCATAACCCCAGAGACCGTCGTGGGCGTTAAAATCTCCAAGAACCAGAGTCATTTCGCTTAGTTTACTCGAGGACCGCCAGTCCTGTAGGTCCACATCAAGATCAGCTTTCGGGGGACAGTACAGACTGCCTACTGATAGAATTAATTGTGGGAGCTCTAAATTTACAAATACGGAATGATTATTTTTAGAGGATAAGCAATGTTTTAAATTTTGATCTAGAATTAGTATTTGACAATTTAGAGAACTGGAGCTGTAACAAGGGACTGTTAGGGGGAGTGCGCAAGGGCGGCCCTCCCAGATGTATGCATCCTGAAGACATGCCAGAGCGAACCCCCCGTCGATAACAAACTGAACAAAAGCTGCCGTCTTACTTTTGTTTCTTTGAAGGTTACACTGGATTACCTTAAAAGCTGGGCCGTTGATTACGCTGTTGTGCTACTGTTCTTTGGCCTTCTTTATAAGACGGGCAGCGACTGTCACCTCTATAAGACAATGACGCTAGAGCTTCTTGTTTCTTTCGCAGGTACACGCTGCAGGATGGATCGTAAGATGGATGTTTTTCATACAGTCCAGCTTTCCTATGGTCCCCCTTGTAGTAGTCGAGCACTATTTTGCAGTTAACACACTCTTCTTTTTTTGAAGTACAATCCTTGATGTTGTGGCCTTTGCCACATTTAGCGCAGGCCTCTGGATTATGGCACATTCTTGCCGTATGCCCGATTTGCTGACAGTTAAAACACCTTTGAATGAACACGTACCGTCTAACCGTGCACCGGTTAAATCCTATGCACAATTTTCCAGCCATTAGTTGCAGTGCGTCTCTCTCCAGTAGCTGTAACACCAAGTGCGAGGTTTCCTCGCCCTCTCTTCCTTTCAATACTCTTATCAGCTTATATTGCACCTTCTTCCTCAGAGCCCTTTCCAAAGCCGGATAGAGTACTTGTTTTTCATATAATTCTTGTTGCTCTTCTAAGTTGTCCTGTGAACTGCCTGCTTCTCTTTCTACGTTTTTCCGTGTTACTACTGGGGCCTCTGGGGCTCCAAAGACTATCACTCGGGCTGTTCTCGGGTTTGGTTCTTTAATATCCAGTTTTTCCGCCATATCTTCTGTAGTGCGGATTTTATCTTTCACCTGTTCTAGGTCAAATTTGTTTTTGCATGTTATTATTATTTTATTTTGTTTAGTTGTTTGGCAGTCTACTGGTGGTAATTCAGCCATATTCATAGAATTGAGAACTTTCTTTATTATTGGCATTTTTGTTTCCTTGTCTTTTGGTGTTAGTATTAGTGTCGGTTTTTCTTGTGGGAGCGGTGGAAAATTTGCCATTTCTGCATATGTTGGTCGATCATTTTCTATTGTTGTTTCACCCTCTCTATGGTCAATCGAGTCCTTTTGGTTTTCAGCCTGAAGAGTGGTAACATGTTCGACGAGTCTTTTTTCCATTTGTTCATGATTCTGTTGTATGATTTTGTTCATATCGTTGATCAATTTATCTTCTCTTTCGATTTTATCTTGTTTTGTCTGTTTGATTAACTCTTCTTGGAATTTAATTCTTTCGCTGAGTTTCGTTATTAAGTGATCTTTTTCTTCTGTCTGTTGTTTGAGCTGCTTAAGGTTTTTGATTACTGATGCCATGGTGTTCTTTATCTTTACTTCTTTGTTTGTCGCTAACTGCGTTTGTAGTTGGTGCATGAATTCTAGTACCTGGTCTGCCATTTTCGACAACGTGTCTCGTTCTTGGTGTTCTTCCTTCTCAGCCTTGTCGTGTTGTCTTGCGGTTTCTTTCTCTAATTCCATCACTTTTTCCTCCAAAATCTTCCTGTATTTTTGTGCGTTTTCACTACTTCCTTTTTCGTGTTTCTTTAGATGTCTCAGCATCTGATCCATTAAAGCCGGTATCGTCATTCGTGATGCTGTTTCGGCGTCAAATGGCAGCAGTTCATCTCCCGACTGGTAATTTTTGTTTGCTCGCTGTGGTAGCTGTGTTTCTTTTTCGTTAGACTTCATCCCGTCTCCATCTGACTCTGTTATGACAGAGGAATCATTCCTTTGCGACTGCAACTCTTTTTCATTTCGCGGATCGCCCGGGTTCATTGTGAATATTTTTATAATATCAGCAGATAAAAATACTTCTGATTTTCTCTATCAGCTTGTGTCTTCTATTGTGACTTTTTCGGTCCTGATTATACTGTTTGCACAGCGCTTTCACTTAGTATAATTAATTATCCTTCTTTATAATTATTATATTAAATTTTACTAGATAGCTGTTTATAATGTTTTAATAATACGGATGAGGGTCCGCTAGGCCCGCGCTACATATCATTGAAAGAAAGGTATATAGAAAGTACAAAGCAAAAACCAGCAGTCGTGACTGCCGAAAATGACTAAGTGAAAATGAATGCAAAATAAATTAGGAAAAAAAAAGGGGGGGGGCGGAGGAAATTTTGAATTAATAAATGAAACAAAATAAATAAATAAAATGATAGCAATTTAAATGCCAAAAAAAAGGGGGGGGAGTATGTGCCTCTGCCTCCCGTGCCACCGTGACCATGCACTTTAAAAAAAACAATATTTTACATATTCAATACCAATCCAGTAACCCATAATTGACAGATTATAATTACAACTATTATTACATTCATAAGTTGATTTCAAAAATAGTCTCCATAGTTTAATTCACCTGTTATAATGCAGGAATAATATTGCACTATTTCAATATGAATCAATAGAATAATAAAGTAAATTAGTTAACAGATTTATTTATTTTACACTCTTATTGTAAAACTGATGCAAACATCTCCAACAGTAATCCTGCAGTAAAAACAATGCCTTTCAATTCCCGACTTCCCACAATTGAACAAAATACGGAACTGATATTGTTAGGGCTGACTGGGTGGACCAGATGAATGGAAAACAATAATTAATACTTTAAAAAATTAAAGTAAGTAGTACTCACCCAACGCTACTAGGGTCCCGCCGCACTTGCCTGAAAAGGAAAAATGGTGCACTAAAATGTTTATGATGAAAATGCGCCAAAAATCAGTGCAGGGACCGCCCGTGAACCAGGAATTGTGAACTTGGCTGACAACAACCCGAAAGTCATATAAAGTTTAGGAAAGTTAGAGGAAAGGTATCGAATAGGAAGAAATGTAAAATGACTAATGGGAACATAACTGGAATACATTTAAAAAATCCCTGAGAAAAAAGCGAAGAAATTAAATAATTTAAAGTAAATTATTAGTTAAGTTGCTAATTTTAAGCATAAGAAGTGAGCTAGAACAAAAAAAATGAAATGGGAACAAATCTAATGCCAATGTCCAATAACTGCGAGAAAAAACCAGTGATGTATCCCAAAAAACAAAGAAGTTGCTATTGATAGGGATAATGTATGCTGAATGTAAAAATGTTAAGTGGGATCAAAAGTGTAAATCAAACGAGATATCCCAGTGAAAAAATCAGGAGAATAACTCAAATAGTAAAAAAGTTCTCAATGTTAAGCAAGAAAATACGTGTTTGGTCAAAAAAAAATCAAGTGGGAACAAAACTGTCAGCAACCTCCAGCAATTTCAGGAAAAAAACAGAGATGTATCCCAAAAAACAAAAAAGTTGCTATTGTTAAGGATAATGTTTGTTGAATGTGAAATTGTTAAAAGGGAACAGGAAAGTAATTCATACGTAATATCCCAGTGAAAAAAAACAGAAGAATAACTCAAATAATGATTTAAAAAAAAAAAAAAAAAAAAAAAAAAAAAAAGTCATTGTTAGGCTAAGAAATACATGCAAGGTCAAAAAATTTAAGAGGGATCAAAACGCTTAGCAACCTCCAGCATATTCGAGAAAAAACCAGAAATGTATCCCAAAAAACAAAAAGAAATGCTATTGTTAGGGATAATGCATGCTGAATGAGAAATTGTTAGGTGGGATCAAGAAAGTAATTCATACGTAATATCCCAGTGAAAAAATCAGAAGAATTACTGAATTAATAAAAAAGTAGTCTTTGTTAGGCAAAGAAATACGTGCAAGGTCAAAAAAAAAATAAGTGGGATCAACACTGTCAGCAACCTCCAGCATATTCAAGAAAAAACCAGAAAATTATCTTAAATATTGAAAAAGTTGCCATTGTTAAGGAAAATCCTTAAGAACTGGGAAAAAGTGTGAAATATGATGGGGGACTGTTAAGACTGTCAAAAATGACTCTAAAATAGAAAAAAACCAAAACTCTAGCTCAACTAGCAAAAAGTAGCCATTGTTAAAGATAAGGAGGGGGGGGGGCAAAAAGTGGTGCAAAATTTTTAGGGGGGCGTAGAGCAGTGCCGTATCTCCGGCCGATCCGCCCCCCTTTTTTCAGTTTTTTAGGGGGGCGTAGAGTAGTGCCGTATCTCTCCGGCCGATCCGCCCCCCTTTTTTCAGTTTTTTAGGGGGGCGTAGAGTAGTGCCGTATCTCCGGCCGATCCGCCCCCCTTTTTTCAGTTTTTTAGGGGGGCGTAGAGTAGTGCCGTATCTCCGGCCGATCCGCACCTCTTTTTTCAGTTTTTTAGGGGGGCGTAGAGTAGTGCCGTATCTCCGGCCGATCGCCCCCCTTTTTTCAGTTTTTTAGGGGGGCGTAGAGTAGTGCCGTATCTCTCCGGCCGATCCGCCCCTCTTTTTTCAGTTTTTTAGGGGGGCGTAGAGTAGTGCCGTATCTCCGGCCAATCGCCCCCCTTTTTCAGTTTTTTAGGGGGCGTAGAGTAGTGCCGTATGTCCGACCGATCGCCCCCTTTTTTCAGTTTTTTAGGGGGGCGTAGAGTAGTGCCGTATCTCCGGCCGATCGCCCCCCTTTTTTCAGTTTTTTAGGGGGCGTAGAGTAGTGCCGTATCTCCGGCCGATCGCCCCCTTTTTTCAGTTTTTTAGGGGGGCGTAGAGTAGTGCCGTATCTCCGGCCGATCCGCCCCCCTTTTTTCAGTTTTTTAGGGGGGCGTAGAGTAGTGCCGTATCTCTCCGGCCGATCCGCCCCCCTTTTTTCAGTTTTTTAGGGGGGCGTAGAGTAGTGCCGTATCTCCGGCCGATCCGCCCCTCTTTTTTCAGTTTTTTAGGGGGCGTAGAGTAGTGCCGTATCTCCGGCCGATCGCCCCCTTTTTTCAGTTTTTTAGGGGGGCGTAGAGTAGTGCCGTATCTACGGCCGATCCGTCCCCTTTTTCCAGTTTTTTAGGGGGGCGTAGAGTAGTGCCGTATCTCTCCGGCCGATTCGCCCCCCTTTTTTCAGTTTTTTTAGGGGGGCGTAGAGTAGTGCCGTATCTCCGGCCGATCCGCCCCTCTTTTTTCAGTTTTTTAGGGGGGCGTAGAGCAGTGCCGTATTTCCGGTCGATCCGTCACTCTTTTTTCAGTTTTTTAGGGGGGCGTAGAGTAGTGCCGTATCTCTCCGGCCGATCCGCCCCCCTTTTTTCAGTTTTTTAGGGGGGCGTAGAGTAGTGCCGTATCTCCAGCCGATCCGCCCCCTTTTTTTCAGTTTTTTAGGATGGCGTAGAGTAGTGCCGTATCTCCGGCCGATCCGCCCCCCTTTTTTCAGTTTTTTAGGGGGGTGTAGAGTAGTGCCGTATCTTTCCGGCCGATCCGCCCCCCTTTTTTTCAGTTTTTTAGGTGGGCGGAGAGTAGTGCCGTATCTCTCCGGCCGATCCGCCCCCCTTTTTTCAGTTTTTTAGGGGGGCGTAGAGTAGTGCCGTATCTCTCCGGCCGATCCGCCCCCCTTTTTTCAGTTTTTTAGGGGGGTGTAGAGTAGTGCCGTATTTCAGGCCGATCCGGCCCCCTTTTTTCAGTTTTTAGGGGGGCGTAGAGTAGTGCCGTATCTCCGGCCGATCCGCCCCCCTTTTTTCAGTTTTTTAGGGGGGCGTAGAGTAGTGCCGTATCTCCGGCCGATTCGCCCCTCTTTTTTCAGTTTTTTAGGGGGGCGTAGAGTAGTGCCGTATCTCCGGCCGATCCGCCCCTCTTTTTCAGTTTTTTAGGGGGGTGTAGAGTAGTGCCGTATCTCCGGCCGATCCGCCCCTCTTTTTTCAGTTTTTTAGGGGGGCGTAGAGTAGTGCCGTACCTCCGGCCGATCGCCCCCTTTTTTCAGTTTTTTAGGGGGCATAGAGTAGTGCCGTATCTCCGGCCGTTCGCCCCCCTTTTTTCAGTTTTTTAGGGGGGCGTAGAGTAGTGCCGTATCTCCGGCCGATCGCCCCCCTTTTTTCAGTTTTTTAGTGGGGCGTAGAGTAGTGCCGTATCTCCGGCCGATCCGCCCCTCTTTTTTCAGTTTTTTAGGGGGCGTAGAGTAGTGCCGTATCTCCGGCCGATCCGCCCCCCTTTTTTCAGTTTTTTAGGGGGGCGGAGAGTAGTGCCGTATCTCTCCGGCCGATCCGCCCCCCTTTTTTCAGTTTTTTAGGGGGGCGTAGAGTAGTGCCGTATCTCCGGCCGATCCGCCCACCTTTTTCAGTTTTTTAGGGGGGCGTAGAGTAGTGCCGTATCTCCGGCCGATCCGCCCCCCTTTTTTCAGTTTTTTAGGGGGGCGTAGAGTAGTGCCGTATCTCCGGCCGATCCGCCCCTCTTTTTTCAGTTTTTTAGGGGGGCGTAGAGTAGTGCCGTATCTCCGGCCGATCGCCCCCCTTTTTTCAGTTTTTTAGGGGGGCGCAGAGTAGTGCCGTATCTCCGGCCGATCCGCCCCCCTTTTTTTCAGTTTTTTAGGTGGGCGGAGAGTAGTGCCGTATCTCTCCGGCCGATCCGCCCCCCTTTTTTCAGTTTTTTAGGGGGGCGTAGAGTAGTGCCGTATCTCTCCGGCCGATCCGCCCCCCTTTTTTCAGTTTTTTAGGGGGGTGTAGAGTAGTGCCGTATTTCAGGCCGATCCGGCCCCCTTTTTTCAGTTTTTAGGGGGGCGTAGAGTAGTGCCGTATCTCCGGCCGATCCGCCCCCCTTTTTTCAGTTTTTTAGGGGGGCGTACAGTAGTGCCGTATCTCCGGCCGATTCGCCCCTCTTTTTTCAGTTTTTTAGGGGGGCGTAGAGTAGTGCCGTATCTCCGGCCGATCCGCCCCTCTTTTTTCAGTTTTTTAGGGGGGCGTAGAGTAGTGCCGTACCTCCGGCCGATCGCCCCCTTTTTTCAGTTTTTTAGGGGGCATAGAGTAGTGCCGTATCTCCGGCCGTTCGCCCCCCTTTTTTCAGTTTTTTAGGGGGGCGTAGAGTAGTGCCGTATCTCCGGCCGATCGCCCCCCTTTTTTCAGTTTTTTAGTGGGGCGTAGAGTAGTGCCGTATCTCCGGCCGATCCGCCCCTCTTTTTTCAGTTTTTTAGGGGGCGTAGAGTAGTGCCGTATCTCCGGCCGATCCGCCCCCCTTTTTTCAGTTTTTTAGGGGGGCGGAGAGTAGTGCCGTATCTCTCCGGCCGATCCGCCCCCCTTTTTTCAGTTTTTTAGGGGGGCGTAGAGTAGTGCCGTATCTCCGGCCGATCCGCCCCCCTTTTTTCAGTTTTTTAGGGGGGCGTAGAGTAGTGCCGTATCTCCGGCCGATCCGCCCCCCTTTTTTCAGTTTTTTAGGGAGGCGTAAGGTAGTGCCGTATCTTCGGCCGATCCGCCCCTCTTTTTTCAGTTTTTTAGGGGGGCGTAGAGTAGTGCCGTATCTTCGGCCGATCCGCCCCCCTTTTTTCAGTTTTTTAGGGGTCGTAGAGTAGTGCCGTATCTCCGGCCGATCCGCCCCCCTTTTTTCAGTTTTTTAGGGGGGCGTAGAGTAGTGCCGTATCTCCGGCCGATCCGCCCCCCTTTTTTCAGTTTTTTAGGGAGGCGTAAGGTAGTGCCGTATCTCCGGCCGATCCGCCCCCCTTTTTTCAGTTTTTTAGGGGGGCGTAGAGTAGTGCCGTATCTCCGGCCGATCCGCCCCCCTTTTTTCAGTTTTTTAGGGAGGCGTAAGGTAGTGCCGTATCTCCGGCCGATCCGCCCCCCTTTTTTCAGTTTTTTAGGGGGGCGTAGAGTAGTGCCGTATCTCCGGCCGATCCGCCCCCCTTTTTTCAGTTTTTTAGGGGTCGTAGAGTAGTGCCGTATCTTCGGCCGATCCGCCCCTCTTTTTTCAGTTTTTTAGGGGGACGTATTGTAGTGCCGTATCTCCGGCCGATCCGCCCTCATTTTTCAGTTTTTTAGGGGACTTGGTGTAGTGCCATATTGCTGGCCGATCTTTGGTACACGACTTTTATGATCCAAGACCTGATGTTGCACGGCTCCTGGAGAGCAAAGAAAGAAGGGGGAAGCTTTCACACAGAGAAACTAAAGAGACTCATGAACTTGCCGAAATATTCTGTCTGTATCTATACATACAACACTTTAATCAATGGAAAATAGGGACTATCAGGAGGAGTCTTAAACTCTAGAATGCCGATTGCTTTCAACGGAATTAGAACAGCTTTTTTATGATCCGAGATCTGTTGTTTCAGGTTTCCTAAAGAGCAGAGAAAGGAGGAAGCTTTCACATAGAGATACTTATGAGACCCATGAACTTGTCAAAAAATTCTTTGCTATAAACCGTACATTGTAAAGAAACTTAACGTTTGTAATTATTGTTGTAGCATTTTGAAAACGTTATGGAAATTTAATAAAGTTTTAATTTTAAAACATGAATAACAGAATCGTTCTTCTTGCCTGTTTAATTCCACTATTTTTTGCTTAAGACCTTACTTTGAATAAAAGTTTTAAAACATTGTAATTATTGTTGCAGCATTCTCGAAATATTTTATATAAAGAATTTGATTTTTTAAAGCACTTAGCAAAATATGTTTCCTTTTTTAGTTCCACTCTGCTAGCAAAATACAGTATCTTGTAAAATCCAAAAATGTTTAAAAACTTTAATTTTTATTGATTTGACATTTTGAAAACATGTTATAAAATTTTTCATGGTATTTTTTTTTCTTCAATTTCATGATTTTAAACATCAAGGGTAAAATCTGTTTTCTTGATTAGTTCCGCTTTTGGCCTAAAACTATTGTGTGAGTGCAAAAGTTCTACCCGTTTTGAACATATGCAAATGTCAAGACGTAACAGCTTGACAGGAAATGATAGGAAAGTGGCCAATAACACGTGAAGCATTAGAGTATATATAGGCACAACATTTGTCAGAAGAACTCATGCGAAATTCTAAAATGGAGGGCCAAAATCACAGGTGAAATCCAGCCACCTGGTCCTGCGGTCGCGTGGTTCAAGACAGCAGTTCCTTGGCGGTAGGGTGAATTAGAGGTCTGCACGGGCCGACATTTCCAGGCCCGTGCCCGGCCCGACTCAGAGAAAAAAACTTGGCACGGCCCGGTAAAAAAATTAAAAGTTCGGCCCGAGCCCGGCCCGGTATAAAAGTTAAAAGTTCGGCCCGAGCACGGCCCGGCCCGAAAAAACGTTATAATCTCGGCCCGAGCCCAACCCGGCCCGAATGAATTTCTACAAAACATTGATTTTTACGTCGATTTGGTTAAAAGTTTGTCTCGTACGAGGAGTTCAAGTCAAAAATATTTATCTTAACTTTTCTTTTCATGTTTATAATCTTCATTTTTATAGAAGTGCCGCAGGGTGCGATATTTATTTTTTTAATGAATCTCTATTTCTTGTATGTAAATGTTTCAGTTATCATTAATTTTGTTAATCCATATTCCATGTATTGAAGTGTTAAATATCTGAAAAATGCTATACAGTAAAATCTAAGACTGAATTGCATAGAAAAGAAAAAAAAAATGCGTTACAGACAAGCTCCCTTCTTTAGCAAGTGTAAATGTATTATATATATCCTTTTCTTACGGATTAGTATATTAATTCTGTATGGATCAACACGTTTTTCAGTTTAAAACAGAGTTTCGTCATAGGTAGGTTCTTTTTCACACGTTTTACTATATTTTAATTAATTTTATTAAATTAATTTTAGCTATATTTTAATAAGCGTGGAAATCTTGGAAATCTACTATTCTTTAAAAAGAATAAATTTTAATGTATAAGTGCAGAATAATGGCGTTTTAAACATGCATGCATTCTTTGCAAAAATTTTTGCATGAGGCCTAATTTTACTGACCTTTGAATGGACCAGGCCACGCCGAGACAATGATTTTCATACGGGATGGGTGAAAACTAGGACTGAAAATTTTGGGTCATGAAGATTGGGAATGAAACCAGTACCCGGATGTGTGGAGAAAAAATAAGTTAGGCCCGGCCCGAACCTCAGGAAAAAAGTAAGGTCCGAGCCCGGCCCGGCCCGGCCCGTAAAGAGTAGTGACTAGGCCCGGCCCGATATTTCAGAAAAAGTAAGGCCCGGTCCACGGGCCGGGCCGGTCTCAGGCTTCGGGCCACGGGCCGGCCCGTGCAGATCTCTAGAGTGAATCGCCGCCTTTTTTTCTCCATTTGAAACGGAGTGGGGTGGGGGGGATAATTTTAAAGCGATTGTTATTTTCTGATGATGTTTTATAAAACGAGGGTGAAAAGTTTAGATTATAGGATTTAACGATTTTTAAATCATATGACATGTATTCTCTAATAAAAATTTATTTTTCATTGAATAATTCTTGTCATATCATTTAAAAATCGTCTATAAGTTTCGTATAGTAAAAATCGTAATAAATTTTCTTCCCCTTCTCCCGTATTTAAATCCATAAAATCACAAAAAATCAAATATTACTCTGAAAAGAGTCAACAACTATTATCAAAAAGAACTTTTTCTAGACTTTAAGTTAGTATAAATTATATAAAATGTATTTTTAAAAAATCAGCATAAGCAGAACAAAACTTCAAAAACATTGCTTAAATAAATTTAAAATAGCCCGATTATGGAAATTTCCCTCTTTTAATTTACGCTCAGAAAAAAAGTACGAAACTAGAGAATTTATTTTAAAAATCATAATTTTTGCTCTATTTCTTTTTTAACATATATAACAGGGGAAAAAAGCATAGTTTAAACTATCTATTGAGAATTTTTAAATTGTTTTTGAAACATACAATAATAAATTAATTAATTATTTAAATAATTAGTATAAAAACGATAAAAGCGTATTTAAAATAAAAACTTATATAGATTACACTCTTTTTTATTTATATTTTATAATTTAATATTTAAAATATTTCATTGTTGCAGTTTCCCAGCTAATTGGCATATTTTAGCGTGCATGATTTGACACATAATTAATTCCATTGTTGTTGTAATTCGTATACAGTTATAACCATAAGCAATATTTATCAATTTATTACCTGGGCCCAGTTTAGGGAAATAAAATATTAATTTATAATTAAACTCTCAAAATATTAAAATGTTATATGGTCATGGAAAATACACCTGTGTTCATTATTTTTATAATCTAAGCTTATTAGGAAGTGGCATGGGCGTAACTAGAAAAAAAGTTGTTTTTTTTTTTTGGGGGGGGGGGGGGTCCACGGCCCCAGTATCATTTTAATATATTAGGAGAAGGTGGTGGATAATATCAAACAAGCGTGACAATAAGTAACAAAGTTATATATGTATATAATAGACCTACATATATATAATATATCAACATAGGTGTACTCGAAATACTCTGACTAAATAATATATGTAAAATAAAATAACATAACCATGTAAAAAATAAAACCTGCAATAACCTAGAATATATTAAAACCACTTTGTCATGTTTATCATGTTAAAAATCTTTTTTACATTTTTTTACACAAAATTTTTTTTAGCTGCTTATTAGCAGCGTGAAAGGACCACTTTCCACGTTTAAGATTTTTTATGTAATTAAAATTTTTACAAATTAAATTACTAAGCACAATCCTGAAAAAGAACAGAATTCTTAAAATGAGATAATAAGATACTCTTGTCCCTTGTTATTCCACCAACAAGAAAAAAAAAAAAAAGAAGAAAAGAAAACGAAGTAATAAGAGACACGTCTAAAATTTAGTAGCACAGTATGAGATAGAACATTATAGTAATGCATCATAACATTATAGTAGTGCAGTACTCTATAAGCATATATGTACTATAAATATTTGTAACTTTTATCTATGGAAACTACACAGTAAAAAGTAAGTAAGTGGAAGTGGAAGAGTAAGTGTAAAATGTTCTCTTTTCTTTTGTGACTGAAGGTATTTCTCGGTTTATATTAAGAAATCTACTACGTATAAAAATGTGAAAATTGGTAGTTTTATAGAGAAATGTTCGATTAACACTTTAAAGTAGGCAGTTTTAAAATCGAAAAATTATTTCAAGCTCTAGTTAATGTTGAAATCTGTCAAAATAGATCAGCTAAAAATGTTTTATAGAATCAAAAACTTTGTATAGCAATTTAACCATCTTTCGATAGCACATACGTGATTATCTTCGGTATGCAGTGTGCAATCATTTTTTAAATTTGATAATTTTTTTCAAATTTTTATTTAAAATTTAATTCTTAATATAGATTTTCAAATTTCGAAAAGTCTTTTTTTACCTATTGTTTCCAAATTTTAAGCGCAAATAATATTTATCCTTTCAGTATAATATAAGTATATTTATAATTTATCCTTTGAGTTAAAAAAATGCATTTACATGTGAATAAGAAAATCTTAAAATAATTAAATTATTACGTGTTAAAAGCATTAAATGGGGAAAAATTATGTTATATTTAACCCTCCGAGCGTCTTGAGGGCTTTCCTCCATTTTCATAAAAATGCTTATAAAAATAATCTTAATGTAAATTTTCTTTCACTGTTTGTTTCTAAAATACACTTAATGCCCCTTTATTTGATGTTACATTTTAGAATGCAATTGTGTTTAAAATATTTTTTTCTACAACAGATTTAAGTTGTTTTTGGGAAACGGAAAAATACGAACAAACCGCTCAGAGGGTTAAAAAGCCTAAATAATAATAATATTGTCAAACAGTTTCAATTTAAAACTATACTTAAACAAAAGATTTATTTCATATTTCCACAAAAGTTTTTTTTTTTTTTTTTTTTTTTTTTTTTTACACCTATTGTTGCGAAATTTTAAAACAAGACATCGCAATTATAGCGCCCCCTATCGGCAGAATTTTTCCAAATTCAGGCAGGTCCTTGGTGTCATGACCAAAAACAAACACAAAAAATTTGGTTCAATTCTATACATAACTTCATACACTTTTCGATGGTACAATATCAAAATGGCACAAAAAGTGGTATCACAGCGCCCCCTACCGGCGATTTTTTTACACATTAAGGGAGGACCTCCTTAACGTACCTCCTTAACAAGAACTTAAAATTTTTTCTGGTTCAATTGTATGCACAACTTCCTGCACTTTTGGATGGTACAATATTCAAAACCGCACAAAAATCGCTGTTACAATGCCCCCTACCGGTGAATTTTTGCAAAATTCTGGACGGACCTGCTTGCCATAGCCAAAAACTTAAAATAAAAATTTGGTTCAATTCTATGCATAACTTCATACACTTTTGGATGGTACAATATTCAAAATCGCACAAAAATCGCTGTTACAGCGCCCCCTACCGGCGAATTTTTTTTCAAATTCAGAGAGGACATACTTGCTATATCCAAAATCTTAAAATAAAAATTTGGTTCAATTCTTTGCATAACTTCATACACTTTTGGATGGTACAATATTCAAAATCGCACAAAAATCGCTATTACAGCGCCCCATACCGGCGATTTTTTTCCAAATTCAGGGAGGATCTGCTTGCCATAGCCAAAAACTTAAGATAAAAATTTGGTTCAATTCTATGCATAACTTCATACACTTTTTGAGGGTACAATGGCGACAGACAGACGGACAGACCGACACACGGACAGACAGACATTTTCTATAAACATGTTTTTTGGAATCTCTGACCCCTAAAACGTGTAAATCCGTCGAAAACCGGAAGTCGAAAAAAATTTCGATTACAATACTTTCTTCTATTGAAGATAGAAGAAAGTAAAAATGTATCTAAGGTTAACATTAAAAAGAGAAAGAAAACTCTGTTGAAAATTATATTATATTTAAAACGCCTTATCTAAAGCAATTTTCTTATAGCATCGTTATAAAATTTCGGGAGCATTTTGTACAAGCTAATTTTGACATGTTTAATTCATCTCATTTCATCAACAAGGAAAACAGCCGTTTTCCTTTGGCCGAAGGGGGGGGGGGGGGAGGACCTTTATTTATTATTTCAACAATATCTGAACAAATAAAGCAAAAAATGTGAACAAAAAACTAAATAATTTCAAATATTTAAAATTTTATGAACTGCGAGGGGAGAGGGGGAAAGTAGAAACTATGAATGATGGGGTTAAGTTGGTAATTGATAATTTATTTATAGTTACTATGCAATTATAGATAAGGCAGAAGTGGGAAAGTAATTTTAATAATTTTAAAGACTTTAAACGTTCATGCTCGATAATCAAAGGAGGGGGGATGCAAAGGTTAAAGCAGTAATTTCGCGTGAGGTGTGGAGGGAGAGATTTAGAATGATTATTTATTATTACAATAAAAACAAATAGAGCAGAATTTTTTTTTTTTTTTTTTTTTTTTTTGTATTGATAACTTAAAGTTTGAAATTTGAAATACTTTTTAAACGTTGAATATTAAGGGGGGGGGGGAGGAAAAGTGGTAAAACGAAATTTTCGGAGAGATTTACATAAAATTAAACTAGTTGGATGTGCCAATCCCAAAACTTTCTTCTATCTTATGCATCTTAATATTTCAAAAACTAGTTACACATGTTAATACTTCAATATTATTAGTTCATTACTGTACCAACTTTGATTTTCATCTTAAATTTCTGCTTCAGTCAATTAAATGAACTAAAAACGAATTAATCTATATCATGATATTTGTTAAAATTAATAGTTTTTCCTTATTCTGTTGTTATCAGATGTTTGTGAATAGCCGGCTTAGCAGGAAGCGAGTTCCCGCCTTTGCACGAGCCGCCGATGGACAATAGAACTACGAAAAATCAAGAAAAGTATACAAAAATCGCCATCACAGAGCCACATTACCACGCGATATTTCCAAATTCAAGTAGGACCTGTTGGCCAAAGCCAAAAACATGCACAAAAAATTTGGTTCAATTGTATGCATATTTTATACAATTTTCGATTGTACAATAAAGAAAATGGTACAGACATCGTAATTATAGCGCACCCTTCCAGTGGAATTTTTCCAAATTCAGGGAGGACCTTCATGCCATGAACAAAAAGAAACACAAAAAAATTGGCTCAATTCTCTGCATAACTTCATACACTTTTCGATGGTATAATATTCAAAATGGCACTAAAACCGCTATTACAGCGCCCCCTAGTACCCGCAAATTTTTTCCAAATTAAGGAAGGACCTGCTTGCCATAGCCAAGAACTTAAAATAAAAATTTGGTTCAATTCTATGCATAACTTCATACACTTTTCGATTGTACAATATGCAAAATCGCTATTACAGCGCCCCCTAGAGGCAATTTTTTTCCAAATTCAGGGAGGTGCTGCTTGTCATAGCCATAAACTTAAAATAAAAATTTGGTTCAATTCTATGCATAACTTCATACACTTTTGGATGGTACAATATTCAAAATCTCTGTTACAGCGCCCCCTACCGGCGAATGTTTTCCAAATTGAGAGAGGATCTGCCTGCAAAGGCCAAAAACTTAAAATAAAAATTTGGTTCAATTCTATGCATAACTTCATACACTTTTGGATAGTACAATATTCAAAATCGCACAAAAATCGCTCTGACAGCGCCCCCTACCGGCGAATTTTTTCCGAATTCAGGGAAGACCTACCTGCCATAACCAAAAACTTAAAATAAAAATTTGGTTCAATTCTATGCATAACTTCATACACTTTTGGATAGTACAATATTCAAAATCGCACAAAAATCGCTGTTAAAGCGCCCTCTACCGGCGAATTTTTCCAAATTCAGGGAGGACCTACCTGCCATATCCAAAAACTTAAAATAAAAATTTGGTTCAATTCTATGCATAACTTCATATACTTTTGGATGGTACAATATTCAAAATCGCACAAAAATCGCTGTTACAGCGCCCCCTACCGGCGAATTTTTTTCCAAATTCGGGGAGGACCTACCTGCCATATCCAAAAACTTAAAATAAAAATTTGGTTCAATTCTATGCATAACTTCATATACTTTTGGATGGTACAATATTCAAATTCGCACAAAAATCGCTATATCAGCGCTCCCTACCGGCGAATTTTTTCTAAATTCAGGGAGGATCTGCTTGCCATAGCCAAAAACATAACATAAAAATTTGGTTCAATTCTATGCATAAATTCATACACTTTTTGATGGTACAATGGCGACAGACACACGGACAGACGGACAGACGGACGGACGGACAGACGGACACACAGACAGACAGACATTTTCTATAAACATGTGTTTTGGGATCTCTGACCTCTAAAACATGTAAATTCGTCGAAAACCGGAAGTCGAAAAAAATTTCGATTACAATACTTTCTTCTATTGAAGATAGAAGAAAGTAAAAAAACAAACATAAATCCGGTTAAAGGCGGAAAACTCTTTCCCTTAACATATATAATTTTTAAAAAAAACCACTGAATTAATAATTAAATGCTACACAATAATATGATGTATGCATAAAAGATGTATAAAAAACAAGAAATCTAAAGCATATTTACCTTATGAACTCTTGGCTTGTATAAAACTATTTAAATTTTGCTGAGATCAGGATCACTCAGACTCAGTGCACAGTTAAAAAGTTTCAGGTATTTACAGCGATTCACAAATAATGACAACAGGTCTAATGGAGTGAGATACTGAAAACGACATAGCCAGGATTTTATGCGGGAGGGGGAGGGGAAGCGGTCAATCCTTTTCTTTTAAATAAAACTGGAGTCAGAGATGAGCACTTTCCCATGCTGCCTCGAGGCTATTACCACCACCTTTAACTTTCTCTCGCTTTTAAGCAACATTGTCTACTAAATGTTACTGTTCCTTTATTTGTTGTTCAGATGTAGAATAAAATCCTATACAATTTGTTTTGGCTCTTTGTCTTTCTTTGGGGGACAGATAGTTGAAATTTTATCACTGAAGTAATCTGCAACAATTATGCTCAATTTAACTACAAGAGAAAATGAAAACTAATAATTAACCAACTGTCTTATTTTTTTAATTTAATCTTATTAATTTTTTTATTTTATCTTAAGTTTTGACTCGGATAAATATTTATGGAAAAAGAGAGAAATAAATAAAAGAAAAGAAAAAATAAAATCTAAATCCTCTATTCTTACATTATATATATATATATATATATATTTATATATATTGCCACATACGATCAAAATTACCAAATATACTGATTTAGATTCGAAATAACTAAACAGTTTTCTGACTTCGTATTAAATGTTACGCTTCTTAAAAAAAAAAAAAAAAGAAAAGAAAATAAACTAGTTAGATGTGCCAATCCCAAAACTTTCTTCTATCTTATACATCTTAATATTTCAAAAACTAGTTACACATGTTAATACTTCAATATTATTAGTTCATTACTATACCAACTTTGATTTTCATCTTAAATTTCTGCTTCAGTCAATTAAATGAACTAAAAACGAGTTAATCTATATCATGATATTTGTTAAAATTAATAGTTTTTCCTTATTCTGTTGTTATCAGATGTTTGTGAATAGCCGGCTTAGCAGGAAGTGAGTTCTCGCCTTTGCACGAGCCGCCGATGGACAATAGAACTACGAAAAATCAAGTAAAGTATACAAAAATCGCCATCACAGAGCCCCATTACCGCGCGATATTTCCAAATTCAAGGAGGACCTGTTGGCCAAAGCCAAAAACATGCACAAAAAATTTGGTTTAATTGTATGCATATTTTATACATTTTTCGATTGTACAATAAAGAAAATGGTACAGACATCCTAATTATAGCGCACCCTTCCAGCGGAATTTTTCCAAATTCAGGGAGGACCTTCATGCCATGAACAAAAAGAAACACAAAAAATTTGGGTCAATTCTCTGCATAACTTCATACACTTTTCGATGGTATAATATTCAAAATGGCACGAAAATCGCTATTACAGCGCCCCCTACCCGCAATTTTTTTCCAAATTAAGGAAGGACCTGCTTGCCATAGCCAAGAACTTAAAATAAAAATTTGGTTCAATTCTATGCATAACTTCATACACTTTTCGATGGTACAATATGCAAAATCGCTCTTACAGCGCCCGCTAGTGGCAAATTTTTCCCAAATTCAGGGAGGTGCTGCTTGTCATAGCCATAAACTTAAAATAAAAATTTGGTTCAATTCTATGCATAACTTCATGCACTTTTGGATAGTACAGTATTCAAAATCGCACAAAAATCGCTGTTAAAACGCCCTCTACCGGCGAATTTTTTCCAAATTCAGGGAGGACCTACCTGCCATATCCAAAAACTTAAAATAAAAATTTGGTTCAATTCTATGCATAACTTCATATACTTTTGGATGGTACAATATTCAAAATCGCACAAAAATCGCTGTTACAGCGCCCCCTACCGGCAAATTTTTTTCAAATTCAGGGAGGACCTACCTGCCATATCCAAAAACTTAAAATAAAAATTTGGTTCAATTCTATGCATAACTTCATATACTTTTGGATGGTACAATATTCAAAATCGCACAAAAATCGCTGTTACAGCGCCCCCTACCGGCGATTTTTTTCCAAATTCAGGGAGGACCAACCTGCCACATCCAAAAACTTAAAATAACAATTTGGTTCAATTCTATGCATAACTTAATATACTTTTGGATGGTACAATATTCAAAATCGCACAAAAATCACTATATCAGCGCCCCTAACCGGCGAATTTTTTCCAAATTCATGGAGGATCTGCTTGCCATAGCCAAAAACTTAACATAAAAATTTGGTTCAATTCTATGCATAACTTCATACACTTTTTGATGGTACAATGGCGACAGACACACGGACAGACGGACACACGGACAGACGAACGGACGGACAGACGGACACACAGACAGACAGACATTTTCTATAAACATGTGTTTTGGGATCTCTGACCTCTAAAACATGTAAATTCGTCGAAAACCGGAAGTCGAAAAAATTTTCGATTACAATACTTTCTTCTATTGAAGATAGAAGAAAGTAAAAAAACAAACATAAATCCGGTTAAAGGCGGAAAACTCTTTCCCTTAACATATATAATTTTTAAAAAAAACCACTGAATTAATAATTAAATGCTACACAATAATATGATGTATGCATAAAAGATGTATAAAAAACAAGAAATCTAAAGCATATTTACCTTATGAACTCTTGGCTTGTATAAAACTATTTAAATTTTGCTGAGATCAGGATCACTCAGACTCAGTGCACAGTTAAAAAGTTTCAGGTATTTACAGCGATTCACAAATAATGACAACAGGTCTAATGGAGTGAGATACTGAAAACGACATAGCCAGGATTTTATGCGGGAGGGGGAGGGGAAGCGGTCAATCCTTTTCTTTTAAATAAAACTGGAGTCAGAGATGAGCACTTTCCCATGCTGCCTCGAGGCTATTACCACCACCTTTCACTTTCTCTCGCTTTTAAGCAACATTGTCTACTAAATGTTACTGTTCCTTTATTTGTTGTTCAGATGTAGACGAAAATCCTATGCAGTTTGTTTTGGCTCTTTGTCTTTCTTTGGGGGACAGATAGTTGAAATTTTATCACTGAAGTAATCTGCAACAATTATGCTCAATTTAACTACAAGAGAAAATGAAAACTACTAATTAACCAACTGTCTTATTTTTTTAATTTAATCTTATTAATTTTTTTATTTTATCTTAAGTTTTGACTCGGATAAATATTTATGGAAAAAGAGAGAAATAAATAAAAGAAAAGAAAAAAGAAAATCTAAATCCTCTATTCTTACATTATATATATATATGTAGAAGTTATTGTTTGTAAAATGTTAATATATAGATAATTTAAATAAGTAGACGTTTGAATCACAATACGTACACTTTAATACAATTCTATAAGGGTAACTTTACATCACTTCGTTGATACTTTTCTAAATACAGCACCTTTCTTACTTAAAACTTACAACATATTTCTTACGAATAATTTGATTAGGCTTAACAATACCTTCCTTGGCATCTAATGAGCCGCTGCTTCATGCACAACATTATTTTTTAGACCGACTCTTTTCTAATTTTTGAATATGTCCAAACCTTGATCTCGTGATTGTGAATTTCCATTACTCGTGCTTTCAAATTATGGATAATAAAAATACCAGAGCATCAGTTAATTTGTTTATCATGTACGTCATAAAGAAAATAAAGTATGTTTAAATTTAAATCCTACAAATCGGTCATCCTGACATGATGGCGCCCCGACATCATCATCTTGGCTTATTATTTCTTTTTTATGTTTAAACAGCTACACTCTTGAGACTTTTATACATTTTTCTTTCACATAAAATTTTGATTATAGGTTCAATACACATACACGTATATTTAATCTATCCGACTCGTCCAGGAGTTTAACCCATAGACCACGGCTTCATGTATTCGGCCCCGGTTGACGTCTTCCCTGGACCTTCATGATCTCCTACTTTCTTTACTTCATACCGATCATGATTCTTGGCTGCAGTTATCTCATATGGCCCCAAATATTTTTCTTTAAGTTTGATAGTATTGCCAAATTGCGTCCTTTTTATGGCGACGATATCTCCTATTTTGTATTTTCGTGGCTGTTTTCTTTTCTTATCAAACTGCACCTTGTTTTCTTCTTGTATTTTGAGTATATTTTTCTTTGCTTCTTCTCTCATGTCTTCGCGTTCTTCCATCATACATTCGGTAAATTCTTCTTCCAAAATTTTCTTGATGTTCTGCATGTTACTGTCCTTCATTTTAACTCCTGTCATTAATTCAAAAGGACTATACTTGGTGCTTCGTGTTACTGTGCTATTGATAATTCTTTGTAATTTTGGTACATACTTATACCACTTGGATTCATCATCACTAGATAATTTTGACAAAACGGATATCATCACCCTGTGTATTCTTTCCACCTGTCCATTTCCTCTTGGCATCCCAGTTGTTATCTCTAGAGGTTCAATTCTTTCCTTTGTACAATATTCCTTGAACTCGCTTTCAGTAAAAGCTTTTCCTTTATCGGTTATAATTCTAGCTGGGTTCCCGAAAGTTGTTTGTTGTAGTTCCAATTTCTCTATTACTTCCTTGGCCGACTTTGATTTCACTGGGTAAAACCATGCGAACTTCGTAAATGCATCTACTACGGTGAAAATATATTGATATTTTTTATTTGTGAGAGGTAATGGACCTATGTGATCGATGTGATAGGTTTCCAATGGTTTGTCTCCTTTTGGTATAGGGTTTAGAAAACCTTCAGCTTTTCCCTGCTTTCTATTATATAAGATACAATCAACACAGTTCGCGATTATTGTCTCTACTTTCTTCCTTAATCCAGCTATGTAAAATTCTTGCTTCACTAGATCTTCCGTTTTTGATATAGCAAAGTGTCCTCTTTCATGAATTTTTCGTATAATTTCTCGTTGCATCTCTTCCGGCACCACCAATATTTCTTTTCCATTCTCGAATCTGTATAATACATCATCTTTTACTAAGTAATTATCGGACGGTCCATTTTTAATAAGCGACTTGATGCATTGTATAGATTCATCTAGCCTTTGCGCTATTGCGATTCTTTTCGTTATTTCTCTTTGCGATCTTGTTATCACTAATACTGATTGTGTTGTCGTGACGTTTCGGCTTAATGCATCTACATGTTTCATTCTTGTTGCTGCTCTATGTTCTATCTCGTAGTTGTATTCCTCGATGAGCAATGCCCATCTTGCTACCTTAGGTGTTAAATCTCTTTTGTTTAATGTTTTCTGGAACGCAGCGCAGTCCGTTACTATCTTGAATTTATTTCCCATTAGGTAATTTCTGAATTTCTTAAGAGCTTCTATTATGGCTAATACTTCAAGTTCATAACTTGAATATTTCTCCTGTTGTGGTGAAGTTTTCTTGCTCGTGTATTGTAATGGATGAAATTTTCCATCATCTCCTTTCTGTAATAAAACTGCGCCAAATCCTTGGCTGCTTGCGTCAGTATGGAGTTCTAGTGTGGATCCTTGTTTATATAATTGAAGAACTGGTTTTGTTGATAGTATTCTCTTTAACTCATTAAAAGCTCCAAGCTGCTCTCTTTCAAATTTGAAACAATTTGTTTTCCTTAATAAATCACTCAGAGGCTTGGCGATTTTGGCGTAATTCGGGATAAACTTTCTGAAGTATCCTGTTAAACCTAAAAAGGATTGTAATTGTTTTGTTGTAGTTGGTTTAGGGAAATTTTGCACAGCTTTTGTTTTCGCTTCGGACGGTTTTATGGTCCCATTTTCAATTATATAACCCAAGAACTCTATTTTCTTTTTAAGGAATTGGCACTTTTTGAAGTTAATTTCTAAACCATACGCTGATGCTACTTCTAATACTCGTTTCAGCTTCTTTATCCCATCTTCTTCATCATCTGAGGGAATGACAAAGTCATCCATATATACAATGATAGTGCCTTCTCGTAGTAAATCTTGGAATACTGTGTTTACATATCTTTGAAATTGATTACCTGATATGCACAATCCGAATGGGCAACGTAAAAATTCGTATTCTCCTTCATGTGTTACAAAAGCTGTATATTTACGACTGTTTTCATCAATTTCGACGTGGAAAAAGCCGTTTTTGAGATCTAATGTCGTAAATACTTTTGCCTTCTGCAATTTGTCGATCACATCCTCAATTAACGGTAGTGGATAGCGATCTTTTAATATTTTCCGATTTATTTTCCGATAATCAATACATAACCGGTGTGATCCATCTTTTTTCTTACTCAGGACTACTGGGGCCGCAAAATCTGAATAACTTCGTCTAATGATCCCATCTTCCAACCACTGTTGTATTTGCTTACTGATTATTTCCTGTTCCACTAGAGTTAACCTTCTTGGTCGTTCACAGATAGGTTTTTCATCCGCTAATAGTATTTTCATTTTTAACCCAGTATCCTTTGTTTTATTTGGTTTGTATGATTCTATAAATTCTCGTATTTTTTCTCTGTTAGTTAAATTTGTAATATGAGTCAAATCCACCTCGGCATTTACGTAGTTGATATTAACCATATCTTCCCAAGCTCGATTATGGTTATCTATACTTGATGCGGCTACTTCATCTGTTTTGGAAAGGACATCATTAATTTTAATGTATCCTACTCGAACTGAATTGTCGTTTACTATTTTAACAACATCTTCCATTACTTTTAACGTCAAGCCTTCGACTGCTTTTCTACCTATTATTAAATCATAGTCAGTTTCTTGTACTACGTAAAATTTATCTTGTATTTCTATACCATCTACATAAACTTTATGCAAGAAATAACCCGTTGGTTTAATCTCTTCTCCACCTAAGCCCGATATAGATATACTGTCGCTGGTTAACTTTGGCGCGTTTATTGCCGTATGATATCTTGAATTGGCGATTGAAATATCACTCCCTGTATCGATTATTATGTTTGTTTTTATTCCTTGAATATTCAGGATTCTTCCTTTTTTTCCATTTAACGTGCCCGTATTAACTACTTTTCTTTGCGTGTTTTGGCTCCAATCTTGGTATTTCGTTTCTCGCCAATTTTGATTACGTTGCGGGTTATAATTTGAATAATTTTGTTGTGTTTTACTTCCCATGGTACAATTCTTACTCACGTGATCAGGTCTGCCACAGTTCTAACATATTATATGTGCCTCGTTTCTTCCATGGTTCACATTGTGCCTATTGTCAACTTGGCGCCTTTTCGAATGGGCGTAGTCAGCCACTCTCGATTGTTTATCCTCAAAACTCCCACTTGTATTCCTTATAGCTTGTTTATTGCAAACCCTTCGTGCCGTTTCGTAAATATCTAATTTGTTTACTAATTCGTCTATCTTTTTTATTATTAACAATTCCTCTGCAAAATGTGTCTTTGTTTCCGCAGGTAAATTATGCCTAATTTGATTAACTACAATTAATTCCGATAATTCCTCAAAGCTATCTATTTCAAGGCCGTCGATCCATTGTTTAAAATATACCTCGATCTCATAAGCGAAATCGCGCCAATTAGCCGATGGCTCTTTTTTGAGTGAGAAAAATTTCAGCCTAAACTCTTCTGGCGATAGTTTGTACCGTTTTAAAAGAATACTTTTTATATAGTCATAATCCTGCATTTCGGGTTCACTCTCCCTGGTTATTATATTAATCACATCTAATGGCATTAGGTTAATTAAATAGTTGACCCATTCTTTTTTATCAATGCCCGTTTGCGCCATTTGCCTTTCATACATAGCCAAGTATAAACTAATATCATTTGTACTATCGTATTTTGTTAATAATCTAAGCAATTCATATTGCTTACCTGAATTTGTCCTTGTGTCCACATCGATGTGCTGTCTTGAATTTTCTTGTAGTTGTATTTTCTTAATCTCAAATTCTCTTTCGCGATCTTTTTCTTCCAATTCTATTCTCCATTTTCTCTCTTCCATTTCCATTTTCAGTTTCTTTTCTTCAAGTTCCGATTGCGCTTTTAGTTTCTTTTCTTCAGTCTCTGCTCTTAATTTCTTTTCTTCAAGTTCTGATTCCGCTTTTCTAGCTGCCACAATTACTTCTAGGCGGTCCTTTATAAAATCTTCATCGTAATCTTCCCAGTTTTTAATTAGCTTTATTAGGACCTGGATTGTCGGTTTTTCTGGTGGTTGAATTCCGCATTCCTCACAGAGATCTATTAGATCAATTCTTTTAGCTTTATTTAAGGATACCATGTTTTTCAAAGTTGTACTTGGATAAATATGACTACGGTTTTTACACACTTGCCTTGTTCATTCACAATCCATTTTTTGACACTGGCGATTGACAACAATTTCTCTTCGATTAATATTTTACTATTTATTCCACTAATAGTCGCTTAAAATCCCGGCATCGAGCCCCCATATTTGTAGAAGTTATTGTTTGTAAAATGTTAATATATAGATAATTTAAATAAGTAGACGTTTGAATCACAATACGTACACTTTAATACAATTCTATAAGGGTAACTTTACATCACTTCGTTGATACTTTTCTAAATACAGCACCTTTCTTACTTAAAACTTACAACATATTTCTTACGAATAATTTGATTAGGCTTAACAATACCTTCCTTGGCATCTAATGAGCCGCTGCTTCATGCACAACATTATTTTTTAGACCGACTCTTTTCTAATTTTTGAATATGTCCAAACCTTGATCTCGTGATTGTGAATTTTCATTACTCGTGCTTTCAAATTATGGATAATAAAAATACCAGAGCATCAGTTAATTTGTTTATCATGTACGTCATAAAGAAAATAAAGTATGTTTAAATTTAAATCCTACAAATATATATATATATTGCCACATACGATCAAAATTACCAAATATACTGATTTAGATTCGAAATAACTAAACAGTTTTCTGACTTCGTATTAAATGTTACGCTTCTTAAAAAAAAAAAGAAAGAAAAGAAAATAAACTAGTTGGATGTGCCAATCCCAAAACTTTCTTCTATCTTATACATCTTAATATTTCAAAAACTAGTTACACATGTTAATACTTCAATATTATTAGTTCATTACTATACCAACTTTGATTTTCATCTTAAATTTCTGCTTCAGTCAATTAAATGAACTAAAAACGAGTTAATCTATATCATGATATTTGTTAAAATTAATAGTTTTTCCTTATTCTGTTGTTATCAGATGTTTGTGAATAGCCGGCTTAGCAGGAAGTGAGTTCCCGCCTTTGCACGAGCCGCCGATGGACAATAGAACTACGAAAAATCAAGAAAAGTATACAAAAATCGCCATCACAGAGCCCTATTACCGCGCGATATTTCCAAATTCAAGGAGGACCTGTTGGCCAAAGCCAAAAACATGCACAAAAAATTTGGTTTAATTGTATGCATATTTTATACAATTTTCGATTGTACAATAAAGAAAATGGTACAGACATCGTAATTATAGCGCACCCTTCCAGCGGAATTTTTCCAAATTCAGGGAGGACCTTCATGCCATGAACAAAAAGAAACACAAAAAATTTGGGTCAATTCTCTGCATAACTTCATACACTTTTCGATGGTATAATATTCAAAATGGCACGAAAATCGCTATTGCATCGCCCCCTACGCGCAAATTTTTTCCAAATTCAGGGAGGTGCTGCTTGTCATAGCCATAAACTTAAAATAAAAATTTGGTTCAATTCTATGCATAACTTCATACACTTTTGGATGGTACAATATTCAAAATCTCTGTTACAGCGCCCCCTACCGGCGAATGTTTTCCAAATTCAGGGAGGATCTGCCTGCAAAGGCCAAAAACTTAAAATAAAAATTTGGTTCAATTCTATGCATAACTTCATGCACTTTTGGATAGTACAGTATTCAAAATCGCACAAAAATCGCTGTTAAAACGCCCTCTACCGGCGAATTTTTTCCAAATTCAGGGAGGACCTTCATGCCATGAACAAAAAGAAACACAAAAAATTTGGGTCAATTCTCTGCATAACTTCATACACTTTTCGATGGTATAATATTCAAAATGGCACGAAAATCGCTATTGCAGCGCCCCCTACCCGCAATTTTTTTCCAAATTCAGGGAGGTGCTGCTTGTCATAGCCATAAACTTAAAATAAAAATTTGGTTCAATTCTATGCATAACTTCATACACTTTTGGATGGTACAATATTCAAAATCTCTGTTACAGCGCCCCCTACCGGCGAATGTTTTCCAAATTCAGGGAGGATCTGCCTGCAAAGGCCAAAAACTTAAAATAAAAATTTGGTTCAATTCTATGCATAACTTCATGCACTTTTGGATAGTACAGTATTCAAAATCGTACAAAAATCGCTGTCAAAACGCCCTCTACCGGCGAATTTTTTCCAAATTCAGGGAGGACCTACCTGCCATATCCAAAAACTTAAAATAAAAATTTGGTTCAATTCTATGCATAACTTCATATACTTTTGGATGGTACAATATTCAAAATCGCACAAAAATTGCTGTTACAGCGCCCCCTACCGGCGAATTTTTTTCAAATTCAGGGAGAACCTATCTGCCATATCCAAAAACTTAAAATAAAAATTTGGTTCAATTCTATGCATAACTTCATATACTTTTGGATGGTACAATATTCAAAATCGCACAAAAATCGCTGTTACAGCGCCCCCTACCGGCGAATTTTTTCCAAATTCAGGGAGGACCAACCTGCCACATCCAAAAACTTAAAATAAAAATTTGGTTCAATTCTATGCATAACTTCATATACTTTTGGATGGTACAATATTCAAAATCGCACAAAAATCACTATATCAGCGCCCCTACCGGCGAATTTTTTCCAAATTCAGGGAGGATCTGCTTGTCATAGCCAAAAACTTAACATAAAAATTTGGTTCAATTCTATGCATAACTTCATACACTTTTTGATGGTACAATGGCGACAGACACACGGACAGACAGACATTTTCTATAAACATGTTTTTTGGGATCTCTGACCCCTAAAACATGTAAATCCGTCGAAAACCGGAAGTCGAAAAAAATTTCGATTACAATACTTTCTTCTATTGAAGATAGAAGAAAGTAAAAAGAAAAAAAGAAAAAAGAAAGAAAAGTTGTTCTAAAAAATATTTAAGGACCCCAGAAGCCAAGAGATATAAGCGACAAAATTGAAAAAATACTGAGCTAAGTGGAACTGAGCTATCTGGAAATAAGGCTATTTGTTTGAACGGAAAGAAATATAAGTACAGTAAACTCTCTGTAAGCTGGACTCTGTGTAAGACGGAAATCTATATAACTCGGAAAGATTTTTCAAGTCTCTGCGAATCCATAGACATAGAGTAAAATCTGTCTAAGGCGGAATATTGTGTACTGCGGAAATTTTTCTTGGTCCCGATCGATTCCGCCTTAAACAGAGTTTACTGTAATTTTCTAATTATGTGCTGCGTTAGAGGTCAGGTAGCTCTTTAAACTACTTAACTCTCTACTTAATTTTTTTAAAATATTGTATTCCACTTTCTCTTTTCTTTAACAGTTATTGAAATAAGGGTTCAAAGGCCACTGTGAAATAAGCAACAGCTTCATATTTTAATTCAGTCAATTACTACTGATGTTCCAACTTTGAACTCAATTTACTCCAAATCTATATTTTGTCATTTGTATCCCTTGGCTCCTGGAGTCCTCATTTTTCCTCCTCTCAAGAACGTTAATTTTTTGACATATTTAAATAGTATATAATATAGTATTAATGTTATATATGTATAATGTACTAGCAAACCCCGCGGCTTTGCTCGCGTAATATTTGAAATATGCCAAGTGATATTTATATGTCTAATTTTTATTAAAAGGTACTAACTAAATTTTTATTTTATTAAAATTTAATATTTATTTTATTAAAAGGTACTTATTACTTTTAGGAATAATTAAAAAAAATTACTATTTAAAACACAGTTTGATTAAACATCATTGTTACACTGAATAAGGCAGAAATGAGACTTAAATTAATTAAACGAAATAAAACTAAATAAATAATAATTTAGAAAATATTTTGAAACTTTCATGCTCAATTAATACGCTCATTTCAGTATTCATTTGAAGTTTTGAATTTTTTAGAAACCATCTTCTTGCATCTTAAAATTAACCATCATGTCAAATTCCAAGTCCTACCATCTCTCTCAACATAAAGGGCTATGTTGAAATAGGAACTGTCACCATTAATTTGCCAACATTAATTTTGAAATCGGTTTGTTATTTCCTAATATTCCACAGAAACGTAATTTAGAAAGCTTTTAAAGGCCTTTTTTAGAGCGTTTGTTGTTCCTGTGAACACCCAGGTGGTAGAATAATCGGCATAAAATATACCCTGTGAAGGATCAGAGACTGTTACCATTGATTCGCAACTATTACTTTTATATTTGGCTTATATTCCCTGAAAATGCGTAGAAATCGTAATTTAGGACTTTTTTAGAATGATTTTCGCACCTCCCCTTCACTTCACCCCTTTTTAATTCGAATTTATTTTCGACAGTCCTTCCAGGGCATTTATATTTTATAAGTAACTACCATGCCATATTTAAAGTTCTAGCCTTTTCAGTATCACAGAAATCGCAATTTAGAAAGTTTTTAGCTACTGCAACCCTCTGGTGATAGTGGCACAGACATAAAATATAACTTATGTTTGAGCAGGTTCTATCAGCAATAATTTGTTATCATTATTTTTTTAATCGGTTTGGTATTTGATAAGATTACATAAAAAATGTAATTTATAACGCTTTTCGCTCACTTCATCTTTTTAAATTTGAAAATTTCTTTCGACAGTTCTTAGAAATCAGTTGCATCTTGTAAGTAAATACCATGCCATACTTCAAAGTGTTAGACCCTTCACTTATGCAAAAAACGCAAATTAGAACATGTTTTGCTTTTGCAACCCTCAGATGGTAGTGACAGAAAAATATAAATATATATAACCTATAAAATATAACCTATGTTACAACAGGGACTGTCACCATTGATTTGCTACCATTACTTTTGAAATAGCTTTGGAATTTCCCGAGATTGAGTAGAAATCGCAATTTAGAACGTTTTTAGAACGCTTTTCGCGCATTTTCACCCCTTTTTAAATTTCCAATTTTTTCGAAACTGTTTTTAAAGATCATTTATATGCAATAAATATGTACCTTGCCTAATTTTAAGTTACTAGCCCCTACCGATCACAAAAATCGAAATTTGAAACGCTTTTTTGCTCCTGCAACGTCTAGGTGATAGTGATACCGACTTAAAATAGCGTCTATGTTAGAGCAGAGGCTGTCAGCATCAATTTCTTACCATTACTTTTGAAATCAGTTTGATTCTTCCTGAGATATTGGTGACAAATCGGCATTTAGAACATTTTTAGAACGCTTTTCGCTCATTTTGCTCCTGCATCTCCTCTGGGGTAGTGGAAACAAATATAAAATATAGCCTATCTTGGAGCAAGATCTGTCCCCATCATTTTTACACCATTATATTTGAAATCGGTTCAGTATTTCTTGATAGAAGAGGCTGTCAGCATCAATTTCTTACCATTACTTTTGAAATCAGTTTGATTTTTCCTGAGATATTGGTGACAAATCGCAATTTAGAACGTTTTTTACAACGCTTTTTGACTCCCCTTTTAAATTTCGACTCTTTTAGGAAATGTCCTTAGAGATCATTGATATCTTATAACTAACTACCATTCTAAATTTCACGATTCAAGGCCCTTCCGTCACGCAAAAACCGCAATTTAGAACGTTTTTCTCCTGAACCCCCTTTGGGGTAGTGGCACCGACATAAAACATAGCCTATGTTGGAGCAAGGGTTTTCACCATCATTTTGACGCCATTATTTTTTTAATCGGTTTGGTATTTCCTGAGATTGTGTAGAAATCACCATTTAGAACGTTTTTTAGAACGCTTTTCGCACATTTTCACTCCTTTTAAATTTCGAATTGTTTAAAAACTGTCCTTAGAAATCCTTTATATCTAATAAGTAGCTGATACTTCAAATTTCATATTTCTAGGCCCTTCAGTAACACATAAATCGCATTTTTAGAACGTTTTTTGCTCCTGCACCCCCTTTGGGGTAGTGGCACCAGGGCTCCCAAATGGTCCGCCAACTGAATACCAATATTATTTTAGAAAAATTATCTTTTTAGATTTTTCTTATAAACCACCTCGAAACCACCTTTGAAAGTTAATTCTAGCGCAAACCTACCATAAAATTTTCTGTTAAAAGTTATTGGTATTCAGTTGGCAAAACCATTTGGGAGCCCTGTGGCACCGACATAAAATATAGCCTATGTTCTAAGTTGGACTAACACCATCATTTTGATACCATTACTTTTTAAATCGGTTTGGTATTTCCTGAGATTATGTAGAAACTACCATTTAGAACGTTTTTTAGAACGCTTTTTGTGCATTTTCACCTCTTTTAAATTTTGAATTGTTTAAGAACTGTTCTTAGACATTATTTATATATTATAAGTAACTAATATTCCAAATTTCACATTTCTAGGCCCTTCAGTAACGCAAAAATCGCATTTTTAGAACATTTTTTTCTCCTGCACCCCCTTTGGGATAGTGGCACCGACATAAAGTATAGCCTATGTTCTAAGTTGGACCAACATTATCATTTTGATACCATTACTTTTTAAATCGGTTTGGTATTTCCTGAGATTATGTAGAAACTACCATTTAGATCGTTTTTAGAACGCTTTTTGTGCATTTTCACCCCTTTTAAATTTCGATTTGGTTAAGAACTGTTCTTAGACATAATTTATATCTTATAAGTAACTAATATTCCAAATTTCATATTTCTAGGCCCTTCAGTAACGCAAAAATCGCATTTTTAGAACGTTTTTTGCTCCTGCGCCCCCTTTGGGGTAGTGGCACCGACATAAGATATAGCCTATGTTCTAAGTTGGACTAACACCATCATTTTGATACCATTACTTTTGGAATCGGTTCCGTAGTTCCTGAGCTTACCTCCGACAAATAAACAATTTTTTCCTCTTTATAATAGGAGTATAGATATATAGTATTTTTATATGCAGAAGCATAAAATTAGAAAACATGCAACATGAAGTGCTTTGAAATCAAATCGCATTTTTTAATTTTCTGATAAATGTATTGCATAGTAAGTTATAATAAATTGCTACCTCATGATGATCTTTTGCCGATTGTTGCGTTTTAAGAAAATCGCTTTCAAACGTCAATTTTGGTACCAATTTCTGAAAGATCAGTTACATTTATAGGGAAAAAGAGAAGCGCTATTCGTTTTTGAATAAGAAAGAATATCTGCAAATTTCGTGCATTTACAAATAAAAATTTCTTCATGAAAGTGTTAAAAAGATGCAAATCACGTTTTTAGAACAGCTTTAAATAGATTTCAAACCACAAAATGTGAACTGAAAATAGTCAAATATCATATTGAGCATAAGTGTACAAAAAAATAATATTGTCATTTTAAATATGTAATAATGAAAAAAAAAAATTGAAATATTTTTTTTTTCGGTGGAATAGGGGGCGGGAGTGTAGGTGTAAACATTGTGGAAAATTATTTCGCTTGCAGTTTTTTTTTTCCTGAGTTCTACGCTAATTCTGTTATATGAATTTGTCTTATTCAAACCAAAAGATTTTTAGAAGAAAAATAACGTTATTATTTTTCCGCTGGACCCAAAAACTAGCCTAAAAACCCTAATCCTAAAAACTATATTTTTCTTTGTTTTCTGAAATGGAGTTACTTCATTTCAGAAAACAAAGAAAAACTTTCTTTTTTTTTTTTTTTTTTTTTTTTTTTTTTGTAGCAAAGAAAAATGTGTTAATGTAAATTCTTTCAGCAGAAAGTAAATCTATGTCTCAAAACCCCAATAATAATTTAAAAAAAAAAAAAGAAAAAACTAGAAAAATGATTAATGCTTATCATCAATTGACTTTATATATCAACTGATCACTTTAAAACAAGTTCAAAAACATAAATAAAAAGTATCTTTTCGAACTGAATAACAAGAACAGATTTTAAAATATATATTTTATTTCGTCGGTTTATATTAAGTTATAAAAGAAAAAATCCAATATTTTATAGTGTTCTATCATCTTATTATTTTCCTGTTAGGCTGTTTTCGTGCTCATCAACGCAAAACTTTCCGACTCATTTTTAAACGTATTGGCAGACCTGACTATTGAAGCTATTTTTAATCGCAATTAGTTTTCTATTTTCTGATAAAACGACAGGCTTTTCGCCTTTCTCGAACTGTCGAAAATTCGGTTCAAAACAACAACTTTGACAGTATTTTCTGAAATTCCTTTTGCGTTTACCAAAACATGAAAAACGTTTTTCGATTACATAGTTTCTGAATAACAGAATCTGCCAATTTCATGCGTTTCTGAACGAAAATGAGTACAGAAATGTGTCAGAAAGTAGCTCCTTTGCTTTGAATTTAAGTCTTAAGGATTTTTTTCCCACCTCCTTTTTAATATAAATTTTGCAGGAAACTTTTAGTTTTCCAAAAATATAGTATACCATTATGTCTGGCAGCTAATGTAATTTTATTGCATCATTTTAATTTTCTTTAAATAAGAAAAATTCCCGGTTCCCTGTTATCTTTTGCTTTGGAAAACAAACTACAAACAAGTGGGTAAGTGTGATCACAGATCTCACAGAGGGTTTCGTTTAATATTCCTTTCAAAACACTTTATCATTTTGCGAAATCTGTTAGTTCCACATTTCGCAACCAGGGGGCGCACTTTATTCTACACAAACCTCTATCCGAACGAAACTCCGTTTTACAACCTATCCGAAGGTATATTAGTCGAGGGGATCGGGCCTATAGCACCCGAGATAGGTAGGGCCCCCCTGGCGGTAAAAAATGAACTGAAATATGTAAGGCTATGTGCATAATATGAAAGGGTGGTCAAAGTGGTGTCGGCAAAAGTTAGAAAAGTACCAACCGGGTGCAATGAGGGAAGGTTAGAAAAATTGCTTAAAATACACAAGTAACTTAAAATACACAAGCCCAGTGGGTAAATAATATAACACCTTTTTGAAAATTTTATTATTTTTCGTGTGATCGCAAGTGTTTTGCTATACGTATGCAAAATTTCAAGTCTTCAACTTATATAGGGGCTCAGTAAGAAAAAAAAGCTTAAAATACACAAGTTACAGCCCAGAGGGTTAAATATAAGACTTTTTTAAATTTTTATGACTTGTCTGATGTGAGGTGTTCAGCTATAAGTATGCAAAATTTCAAGTCTTAAACTTAATTAGGGGCTCAGTTAGAACAAAAAGATTAAAATACACAAGTTAGAACCCAGAGGGTTAAATATAAGACTTTTTCAAAGTTTTATGATTTGTTGTTTGATGTGATGTGTTCAGCTATAAGTATGCAGAATTTTAAGTCTTCAACTTAATTAGGGGCACAGTTAGAACAAAAAGATTAAAATACGCATGTTGGAGCAAAGAGGGTTAAATATAAGACTTTTTCAAAATTTTAGGATTTGTCGTTTGATGTGAGGTGTTCAGCTATAAGTATGCAAAATTTTAAGCCTTCAACTTAATTAGGGGTTCAGTTAGAACAAAAAGATTAAAATACACAAGTTGGATTCCAGAGGGTTAAATATAAGACTTTTTCAAAATTTTAGGATTTGTCGTTTGATGTGAGGTGGTCAGCTATAAGTATGCAAAATTTCAAGTCTCCAACATATATAGTTTCTGAGAACGGGCTCTGTGACAAACAGACAGACAGACAGACAGAGGAGCGAGACGAATAGGGTTTCATCAGATGAACGAAACCCTAAAAACATCTGGATCAGGCGTCATTCTGGCTCTAAAAAATATACCGATCGAAATAAACCGATAAAAAATATAGAAATCGAAATATCCACCACCCATAGCTTTCCGTGTCCAGCAAAACGAATTTGAATGAACAAGAAAAATGACCCTGATTAAACGATAAAAGTTTGCCTCCCAATTTCCTTTACATTGTTCAGAGGGTGTATGTGTGGGTGTACATCAATCGCGCCTACTGTAGGAGGAGATCATGAATTGCGCTTACAGCTTCGTCCCCTTCTGTATGAACTGCGCTCGAAGGGGTGAGATAAGCAATCCATCACTGTATTGAGGGTTGCTGTAAAGAGTTTTTTTTTTTTTTTTTTTCCAAAAAGTCTTCTGGATGCAAATCCAGCCAATGCGACAATAATCACAATACTTAGCACGTGATATGCATTCATCTAGCATTGCATTGCATCTTATAAGATATTCAACGTAATGAGTACAAATAAAATATTAAAAGGAATTATAATTCATCAAGTAGAGGATATTTACTAATAGTATTTACTACAGAAGAAGGGGGACTTCCGATTTAAATAGGCCCGGTGCAAACTGCCGCCCCAAATTTTGTTAGCTCTTTCAAGGTATTCCAAGAAATAGCTAATGTTAATATAAAAAATAAAAAAAAAACACCATTGTTAAGAAAATTTTTATTTTGACTTTTAACATATGGATAAAAAGCGTTTTTCCGTTTTTAATGACAAAAAATGCTGAAAATTCATAAAATTCAAGTTATCATAACTCGGTAAGTTTTATTTGTACAAAAATAAAACTTTTATTGTTTTACTTATTAGTACATCAAGAAAGTTTTACTAAATATAATACTTAAATCCCGTAAAAAATTTAAATTTCCGTAACCTTTAAAAATAACACTTTTTTGTATATAAACGGATTTAATAGGATGAAGAACAAACAACTTTAAAACATGTTTGCTATTGAAACTATACTTCTAAAGCTAATGGTTTAGGAAATTAGTCATTCGGCAACAAATAGAGCTGACACTCTTATCTTACTATTTGTCACGATTTTTAATATTTTATATTCAAAAGTTCATTGATTTTCACAAATTTTTTCCTCAAATAATACCAAATCTGTCAGTAGCATGTTTAAATTAACAAGATTATTACTATAAGTTGTATTATTATTATTTTTTAAATGAAGCAGAATGGAGAAGGTTCTATTTTTTATTATATATATTATATTTTATTATATTTGTGGTGACAGAGTTTGAACTCTGCACTGCAAAGACCAGTACATTCTTTAAATGAGGCTCGGGACGATCCACCAAAACCTCTAAGTCTACGAAAAAAACTGCTGAACTTACAAAAACTATTGTGAGAAAGATGAGATGACTGTTGATTGCTCTCGAGAACGGACGTGTGAAACGTCGTGTCGACCGAATACCGGGTCAGCGGACCTCGGTTTTAAAGCAGAATGTCGCCGGCCAGTTATAATTATCATGTTTAATCTAAATGTAAATACCCCATCTGTAAATACCTCATCCACATTCACATAATCAAGAACATTAAAGTATTAAGATTTCCTCAAGAATCTGCCTGGACTAATTACTTCTAGACACCGACCACAGTAAAGGTACATTTATTCGTCAAAATCAATGTGCATGAAATTTCTACAGATTGGAGGCTGTCGACCGGGATTTACATGCAAAGTGTGGATTGAACTTGTACGAAAAAATTTCTGATGTCCTAAAGAAATTCTGATGTTCTGAAAAAGAAAAGAAAAAAGTTGCTTTCATCGAATGTTCCGTGAATAGCTGGAAAGAGAAAAAAAAAGGGGTGAAATTCTCATGCAGAAGGAAAGATAAAAAGAGTCAAATGTTTTCTGTCTTGTGCGTCGATAAAGTCCGTTAATGAAGGGAAGGAAGAAAATCGGAATTTCAACTGAGTATTTCATCTAAGTGAGGGTGCCGGTGATGAATCAACGGAGTGTTTTGCATCTTCTCGTAAAGTTTCGTTTATTTCTGCTGATAAAAAGTGTGTTTCGAGTCTCGGTGACCGGTTGACCTACTTATTCATCGCAAGATTTTCAGCTTCTTGGTTTTTTGTGATAAAAGGTGCACAGTGAGTTTTTGTGTGTGTACGCCAGAAGAAAAAGAATATTTTTTTTTTATTTTAGTGAAGTTTTTTAGTGAGTTTTTTTTTAAAGTGATTTATTCAACGTGTCTGCGGTGAATTTTTTTTTTTTTTTTTTGCAGACGGAAGAGTGAAGTAATATATCAGATTTTGCTGATAAAGATAGGAAGTTGTGATTTTTTTTGCTTCCTAAGAAAGATACGTTTTTTTTTCTTTTGCTTCTTTGAAAGAAATAAGTATTAACGATATAATTTTTTTATCTTGTTATTTTTTTATGTGAAATGAAAAAATATATATTCCTTTGAGAAATTTTTGATGAAAGTAAGTGTTATGAAACAGGCGTTAAATAATTATTTTTTTTGTATTATTATATTGTGAAGAAAAAATATATATATTTAATTTTTTTTGGTGGAAATATCTGGTACAAAGTAAGTGAGTTTTAGAAAACTGTTACATATTATTATATATATAGATATATTTGATTTATCGGGTGCTTATATATTATTGATTTATACTGAAATGTTTTATTTTATGTGTTAATTGGTTAGATATAATTATGGCACACTTAATAAGGTCTAAAAAGATCGATCTGGTTATTGCGGTAATCGAGTTAGGTTTAAGTCCTCCAGATGGTGCTTATAAAAGTCAACTGACTAATTTAATTTTAAAATCCGAAGGGTATAATGAGGATTTAGTAAAAAATTTGCTAGCGGGGATTATAAGCGAGAGGGAAGAGAAAGAAAAATTGTTGTAACAAAAAGAAATCGAAAATCGCGATTTTGAGTTAAGAAAATTACAATTGGAAAATACACAAAATACCCAATTGCATAATTCGGTATCTACAATCGCCGGAAAGGGTTCCGATGTTCTAAAATTGCTAAATAGATATAATAATGAGGAAGAAATTAGCATTTACTTAACCCTTTTTGAACGCCAAGCGAAGCGTCTTGGGATAGAAAACAATAAATAGGTTACATATCTGCTTGCATTGTTACCGCTTGATATCGTTAGTCTCATAAATCGTGAAAGTGAAGAACGATCCAGTGATTACGACTAGTGATGGGAGTAGTTATATTTTGCCGGTTCTGCGCCAGTGGCACGGCGGCACGACCTTGAATGACCTCTGTGCGCCTGTGAAGGGTGTGCGGCGTAGGTCAATGTCATGCGTCATACTCTTGGAGGTGGGGTCAAGGTCATGTGATGGAGGAGGGTGACGTCATCTTATAAGATAAGGGTTTAGATAAGAATTTTTTTGAGCGGAATTTTTGGGAGATTTTTTTTTTTTTTTTTGTACTACAGTACGCGGGGTATTTTTTGGTTTTTATGTGGGGACTTTAATTTTTTTAGGGAGTATTTTTCAATTGGTTACATAAATTAACATGATACAGTATAAGGGATATTTTTCTGACAGTTACATAAATTTAGTGTTACAGTTTGAGGGATATTTTTTACTATCGGTTTCATGAATTATGTGTTACAGTTTGAGGGGACTTTAATTTTTAGGGGAGCAATTTGTGTTTTGGTGCTGCCATCTAGTGTCGATTGATAGAATTTAGTTTTGGAATTGGTATTTTTACCAAAAGGTTTCGAGGAGGATTGAACCTGCAAAATGTAGTCGTGGTTGAATAATAGACCGTTACCTTATCGATTCAGCCACGATTACATGTTTTAGAATGAAAATTTTAAGAAGTGCTGTGCTCTTTTTTTAGAAAAAAATGTCATTTTTGAACCAATCACAGATTTTTTTTAGGCACACGCGCGCCACCTATGATTATTATAAATTGATGCGAATGAAGTTTTTTTCATTAGTTGATTAATTACTGCTGCTGAGTGAGGTTGTTCTTTTGTCTAGTTTTTAAGATATTGCTGTTGTAGGAGCACCCGGAATGATTTTTGAAGCGACGAATCTCGTGCCTAAAGTGGAACCTGTTTCAGATGTTGAAATGAAACCCTCTTCATCAGAACTTTTCATTAAAGAAGAACCCCCTTTTGTTTGTGAAACCTGTAATAAATCGTTTATGCGAAAGTTCGTGCTTAATAGACATGTGAAATCGCACTTGCAGAAAAACCCTTCTGTTGTGATTTGTGTGGAAAAAGTTTTATTCAAAACAGTGATTTACGACGTCATGTTAAGATTCATTCGAAAACGTGTGAGGTATGTAACGAAATCTTCGCAAGAAAAGTGGACTTTTTAAAACATCAAAAAATGCATAAACCTACTGAACGTAGAAAATCTGTGAAGCAGAGAAAGATCTCGAAACAACTAAAAGACGATCAACGAAGTGTGTTAATTAATCGCTTGTGTAATTTACTGCAACGAGTGTGTGCTTCCTATGACTCATCTGTGACGTCATCTGTTTGAAAGAATGTGATTGGATATAATATGCGTCACTAATCTATAAAAGTTTTTTGTTTTTAGTACAATTTGTTCAGTTTACTGCTAACTTTAGTGATTGCTAGTCCAATGGCTGAAAATTTATTGAAAAGATCTCACGGAGAAATGTTGTCGCCTTCCGAGTATCAACCCCTGCTGGACGATTCAAGATTTAACATGGAAAGTGTTACGCTGTATCCTTCCACCGACGAACCTTCATCGCCTATTAATTGTCATGACGAAGAAACGTCGTTTCCTGATTCCTGCTGTGAATCCGCTCAGGATATTATGAATGAATTTTTCATCGACTTTAACTTCCAGAAATCTTCTACTGCCCAAATGGACGAAGAACCCATGTCTGATAGACAAAATGTGTTTCAAACCCCACCTGTGAAAGATTGCAATTTTATTTTTCGAAAAGAACTTGGAAACGCTTTATTTTTAGGACTGCAGTTACAGAATGCTGAATATTCTATTCAAATTCGAGAATTTACGAGTGAAGGAATTCCAACTCAGAATGGAATCGATTTAGATATTCGCACTTGGTATGAATTCCAATATAAAATATTTGCGTTTAATTTGAAATATACCAGTTCTTCATTCATCGCCAATAACACCCTTTTGGTTTTGAATGAGGATAATTCCGTTATGTGGCTCAAAATGTTAAAAAAGGAATCCCACATTCAATTAAACAATTATCAACTTGAACAGTTGAAAGAAAAAGCCTATAAATTCAATAAGAAATTGATTCATCATATGTATGAAAAACATTTACCTGCTTTATTAAAACAAAAATGTCAACGAAGTTCTACAGAAAATGAATTTGTTTTGTGGTCTAAACTAATTTATTGTATCGGGAATTCTATTTTAAATATATTTAATCAAATTTATGAATGTACCGGTTGTGTTTTTAGACATCCAAGTGTTAGTCTGCATTCCTGTTTTATGTTAAACAACCGTGAAAATTTTCAACAGTTGGGAGATATGATTTTAATGCTTGTGAATTTTGACGATGTTCTAAACATGTTTTTAAAGAATGTGGATTCTGTTAGCGATCAGTTTTTATGTAACTTGAATGTAGAAACTTTTAAAAGTGTATTGTTTAAATCGTTTCAATAAATTGATTTCCTTTTATATTTGTGTCTTTATTTTTTAAAATGGTGTGTGTTTATTCTAACAGAGGGGAAGTCAAACAGATTTTTGAAAAAAGAATGAAATATAATTCGATTAAACAATTAAAAAAAGAAATAAATTAAAACAAGCTTACCAGAAACACGTGCTACATCCTTGGTTACTTGATTAGAAATGAAAAGTCTTACAAGTCCTTATCGATTGGGTTTCTCCAATCTAACCTCCTACGTCATCAGTGTTATCATACAGCACGTGATAGGGTTTCCCCAACACGTGATATCCTACTACGTCATCAGTGTTATCATACACCACGTGACAGGGTTTTCCCAACACGTGATAACCCCTACGTCATGAGTGATATCATACACCACGTGACAGGGTTTCCCCATCACGTGATAACCCCTACGTCATCAGTGATAAGTGATGTCATATACCACGTGACTAGATCTAATCAGTTGATAAGATTAGACGATAAGAACATGTATATAACCACGAGCAGATCATCAGTGCTCATAATTTTCGTTGGAGTTAAACTGTACTAGTCTAGTTGGATACCTCGTGCTGCCTAGTGACTTCAAAATGACTTCCATGTTTTATTCGGATAATGGATTAAACGTCGAATATATTAACGATTTTATCGAGAAAGCTCATGCTGACCGGTATTTGACAGAGTTGCGGACATTGCCTTTCTTTAGATCTACTTTCCGTATTTTTGGAAAGGATGTTAAGCCTAAACGTCTGATGTTAGGTTATGGTGATACCAACACAAGCTATGCCTTTAGCGGAACCAGTGTGCCCGGCAACCCTTGGACGCCCCTCATGATTGAATTGCGAGACAAAGTAGAAAAAGAAACAGCATGTACTTTCAACTATGTGCTGCTCAATTTCTATCAAGACGGATCTACTTGTATTAGTCACCACAAAGATGACGAATCCTGCCTGAATGCCATGTTTCCTATTACAGTGCTCAGTTTTGGTGCTCAGAGAACTATTGAATTCAAGAGACCGAATGTGCCCTCTACATTTATAAAATTGGGACATGGTTCGTTGTACATCATGAGCCCTCCCAGCAATGAACTATTCACCCATGGTATTGGGGCAGAGCCTCACATAAAAGATATACGGATTAGTCTTACTTTTCGACATTTAATTTCCCATCCCCTTGATATGTATAAGTTTTCAAAGGCGTGAATTCATATTACAATAAAGGCTGTTCTTTCATTTAATATTTTTCTAAATTATTTTAATTGAAAGTTAATTTGAAATGCAGAATGTTTGTAAGAGAAAATAATTCTTCTTACCTGTATAGGTGAGAGCGCTGGATCTTCAGAGTATCACGGAAGTTTCTGTATCCACTTTATCCTATTTTAACTCTGAAAAAGGTATTTTTATTGAAACGTTAGTGAGTGTGTTTATGTAATCACAGTGATCCAGGCTTTTGACTTTAAACGAGATTATTATCTTTAATAAAATACAATTATTAATGCACTCTACATTTCTTGATTAATAGGTTAATATGTACTTGGTTAAGATATACAATTTTAGCTTATTTTGATTAAATATGTGTTGCATTCTTGAGAGCCAAAGTTAGCTTCCCGAAAAGCGAATGCATGAAGTGACAGACAGAAACATATGTCCTTGTCACTCAAGAGATACGCCCTAGACTGAGATGAAAAGGTTTCTTTAGTAGAAGCAAGGGCTCTTGATCGAACACTCATTTTACAATGGAAATCTGCTGATCACTGCTGAAATGGAGTGTATCAAAGTCTAGCAAAACAGTTCTGCTTTCATAGTCTTTCAAAGTTTATTTGTGGTGCTGCCATCTATAGGAATATTAAGCAGTTGCATTGTCACAGACAGCTGACGCAAATGAAGACTGGATTATTATGCGTAATTGTCCGGTCTATAAGAATTGTTTGAAGTTTGTCCGTGAAGTGTCGCCACCTGCCGCATATTTCACAAAACGAAAAGTCGAAACACATTTTGAACTATTTCCGACATTCCCCCTTTTCGACTGAGTCTTGTGGTGGGAGAAGTTGGAGTTGATTCCTTAGGTGTTCGAAGTGAGGTTTGGGGATTGGTTTGGTAAGGGCATCGGCGATCATTCTCTTTGAAGGACAGTACACTAGTGTAATGACACCGTTTTCTTTCAAGTGTCTCACATTATGGTATTTGATAGACACATGTTTCACCCTAGATTGATATTTTTCATTATCGCTCAGCTTTATACAGGCTGTATTGTCCTCGTAGATGGTAATCGGTAAAGTCTGGTGTAGTTCCAAATCTTTTAGTAGATTGATTATCCATTGAATTTCTTGAGTAGCGTTTGAAACGGATATGTATTCTGCCTCTGCGGTGGACAAAGCCACGCAGTTTTCTTTTCGTGATGTCCAGGACAGGAGATTGTTTCCTAATTTTAATACGTTCCCGGTCGTGGACTTCCTGTCTTCTCGATCTCCTGCCCAGTCAGAGTCACAATAAACTGTTAGTATGGGTGGCTTTTCTTTGTCTATAACTAGTCGTAAGTACTTTGTGGTTCACAGATATCTTATTACTTTTTCCACAGCGTCCCAGTCAGCCTTTCTGGGAGTTTCGTTTTTCCTTCCCAGAATGTTCACCGTAGCAGCAATGTCTGGTCTGGTCAACGTGGCTACGTACAGGAGTGCTCCCACTGCCTGCCTATACTGTTTGTTATCATTTAGCGGTTCGCTGTGTGCGTCTGTATTGAAATAATCCGTGCTCATGGGTGTGTATGTTGGTTTAGAGTTTGACAATTTAAATTTTTCCGCTATTTCATCGATTTTATTTTCTTGGTCTAGCTCAAGGTTTCCGTTGTCTAGCCTTTTAATATTTATCCCAAGAAATTGTGATACCTCCCCAAGATTTTTTATTTCGTATTCCTTAGATAACTCTGCGTGTATTTTGCGTGTGTTTTCTTCGCTTGCGGCGACTAAAATGTCGTCTACATATACGATTATATAGGAAATGTCCCCATTTTCATTCCTTTTATACAAGCACTGATCTGAATCACACTCTCTAAAATTTAAATTTCTTAACGACTTATTGATTTTTATGTACCAAGCCCTTGCGGCTTGTTTGAGGCCATATATTGCTTTTCTCAGTTTGCATACTTTCTCTTCCTCCCCCTTGACTACATATCCCTCGGGTTGCGTCATTAGGACTTCCTCGTCTAAATCTCCGTGTAAGAACGCTGTCTTTACATCCAGGTGAGTAACTTTTAAATTTTTATACACGGCGGCATTTAGGAAGCTTCTGATTGTGGTGTGCGCTACCACTGGTGCGTATGTTTCATCGTAGTCGCTTCCGTACTTTTGAGAGTAACCCTTCGCGACGAGTCGCGCCTTGTACCTCTCTACTTCTCCGCGTGCATTATATTTTGTCTTAAATGTCCATTTGCACCCTATGGTGCGTTTTCCTGGTGTGGGGTTCACCAGTTCCCAAGTATTATTTTTCTTTAATGACTTTATTTCCTCATTCGCGGCCTCAATCCATTTGTTTTTAATTTTAGCGTCTCTGATGTTGTTTACGTCTTCCCAGTTTTTCGGGTCTTGTACTTTACAGACATTCGCACTTATCCCGTAGCGGTTAGGGGGGACACCTCTGTTATTTCTCAGTGATCTCCGCGGTTCAGCGGTGCTTTGCTGCGGAGTATTGTTTTGATTTTGTTCGTCATTATCTAGCTCAATCTCTACTATTTCAGTAGGTGTCTTCGCGTCATTTTCGTTTTCGTCATCTTCATTTACTCCGTTCTCAAAGAATTTTACCGTTCGCGATATTATTACGTTGTTTCCCCCTGTGTGTATTCTGTACCCTTTGCTTCGGTTATCGTATCCTAATAGAATACCTTGAACGGCCTTTTTGTCAAATTTGGATCTCTTCGATTCCTCGACATAGGCATATGCCTTACATCCGAAGGTCCGTATATTCGATAAATTAGGTTTTCTGTTATTCCACAGCTCGTAAGGGGTTCTATTGTTTTCGTTTGCCTTGGTGGGCAACCGATTTATGAGGTATGTCGCTGTAAGTACGGCTTCGCCCCAAAAGTGGTTTTGTAAATTCGCGTCAGATAACATGGTGCGCGCCATTTCGACTATAGTTCTGTTTTTACGTTCGGCAACGCCGTTCTGCTGGCTACAATATGGTACGCTTAACTGATGTTCTATGCCGTTTTCTGCCAGGTAACTTTCAAAACTATCTCCCAGATACTCCTTCGCGTTATCGGATCTGATCGCTTTTATAGTTTTTCCGAATTTGTTCTTCGTCAGGGCTACAAATTCTTTAAGTTTTGTTATGGCTTCTGACTTATGCGAAATTAAATATATCATTGTAAATCGGCTATAGTCATCGGTAAAGGTTATGAAATATCTTTTCCCACTGAATGTTGGCGATCGCATCGGCCCGCATAAATCTGAATGAATTAAATTTAATGTTTCCTTTGATCTGTTAGTGGCGGATTTGGGGTAGGGTGCGATTGATAGTTTGCCCTCAATACATTCTTTACAAACAGTTTCATGTTTACAATTGTGTATTTCTATACCCTCGGCTAGTTTGTGTTTTGTGAGATATTTTATCGCTTCGAAATTTTTATGTCCTAGCCTTTTGTGCCAAATGGATATGCAATTTTTATTGTCACAAGATGTTTGTGTCTGCGCGTTATATCCGTAGTCATTTTTGGGTTCTAACTCATATAAATTATCATTTAATTTTGCCGTTAAAATTGTTTGGCTATCCTTTACAAATGAGCATTTCTGTTTTTCAAATATTACCTTAATATCATTCTCTGTGGCTCTTTTGACAGATAAAAGGTTACTTTGCAACTCGGGACAATATAGTACATTTTTAAGAGTTATGGAATTTTGTGAGTCTGTATTTATATTCACGTCTCCCAGACCCTGTGAACATAGCCGCTTTCCGTTCGCTATGGTTATTTCGCCAAAGTTTCCTGGCATAAAGTTTTGTAAGTTGTGTTTCGTAGCTACAACATGCCTTGTGCATCCAGAGTCAATTATAAAAGTATCTTCCACCGAGGTTTGTGCTCTGTTCGCGGTCACTTGTTCGTTTTCAGGAATTTTTTCTTCTGAGGATTTGTTATCATTGGGGGGAATCAAATTTTTTTCATTATCACTATCTTCAGCCTTGCTTCCAAAGCAAAAATTCGAGGTTTCCTTGGGGTTATTTTGGGTATTTTTGTAACTGTTCGTGTTATTTCTATAGTTGTTCGGATTGTTGAATGCTTTGCTCCTGTTCCAGTCATTTCTTGCGTAATTATTATGCTGGTTTTTATTTTTCAGGTGATAACACTCATTTATTGCATGCCCCTGCTTTTTGCAGTAGCCGCAGTATTTTTTAGTTTTGTTTTTGTTTGTTACTTTATATGCGGTTTCACGCGCGTGATAATTTGTTCCCTGATTCTCACTCCTGTGTCTGTATTCATCAGATAATTTATTCTTTACGAATTCTAAAGTTAAATCGCTTTCGTTTCGAGCTTCAAGACCTATAATTAAGGGGTCATAGGATTTAGGTAGACTGCACAATAAAAGTGCAACAATGTGAGTCTCGGGTATTTCTTCCCCAATGGCGTATAATTTGTCGCGTAAAGTTAATATATCGTTGATATGTTGGTTCATATTTCCACCGTCGCATAACTTTTTTGAATAGAGTCTCCTCAACAGAAACAACTTAGAGGATAAGGTGGATCTCTGGTGGACTCGCTTAAGGGTATCCCAGATTTCCTTGGCAGTTTTTAAATGCCGAATGTGGACAATCTGAGAGTCATCTATGAATAAATTTATTGTGGCACGGGTTTTGGCGTCTTTTTTTCGCCAAGCATCGTCTGGAGTGAGTGGGGGCGTGTCGATGACGTAACTAAAGAGATCCTCTCTGGTTAGCAGCATTTCTAGGCGAAAGGTCCAAAGATCATAATTGCTATTAGAGAGTTTCTCTACCAGGGATATTTCCTTTGCTGCAGAAATTGCCATGGCTTATCGTTAGATTCTACCCTATTTTTTTTTAATTATTTATATTTTTGTGCGTATTGTTTATGTATATTTGTTCACCAATGTTACACTATCACACATAATATTAGTAAAATATCAATGTCTATATTTTATGCGTATTGCATATATATGTATTTTCTTATTAATGCCACACTATCATACACAATGTAATATTACTGTCTATATAATGGTTCTTTATATACTTGAAATATTTCTTATCAACAGGTCATTTATATTTATATAATATATTCAAGAAAAAAATTTTTTTTCGTATATATATACTCAATATTGTATCACTTTATATATATATAATATATTCAAGAATTTTTTTTTTCGTTTTTATATATTTTCAAATTTTCAATATTGATCAATATTATTTATTATATTCAATATAATCAATATGCATTTCAATAGTATTATTTTCAACAATAACAATCGATTACTTTACAGCCTTTTCTTTTTCTCACTTTTTCAGTCTCATAATCTATAAGTTTTCAAAGGCGTGAATTCATATTACAATAAAGGCTGTTCTTTCATTTAATATTTTTCTAAATTATTTTAATTGAAAGTTAATTTGAAATGCAGAATGTTTGTAAGAGAAAATAATTCTTCTTACCTGTATAGGTGAGAGCGCTGGATCTTCAGAGTATCACGGAAGTTTCTGTATCCACTTTATCCTATTTTAACTCTGAAAAAGGTATTTTTATTGAAACGTTAGTGAGTGTGTTTATGTAATCACAGTGATCCAGGCTTTTGACTTTAAACGAGATTATTATCTTTAATAAAATACAATTATTAATGCACTCTACATTTCTTGATTAATAGGTTAATATGTACTTGGTTAAGATATACAATTTTAGCTTATTTTGATTAAATATGTGTTGCATTCTTGAGAGCCAAAGTTAGCTTCCCGAAAAGCGAATGCATGAAGTGACAGACAGAAACATATGTCCTTGTCACTCAAGAGATACGCCCTAGACTGAGATGAAAGGGTTTCTTTAGTAGAAGCAAGGGCTCTTGATCGAACACTCATTTTACAATGGAAATCTGCTGATCACTGCTGAAATGGAGTGTATCAAAGTCTAGCAAAACAGTTCTGCTTTCATAGTCTTTCAAAGTTTATTTGTGGTGCTGCCATCTATAGGAATATTAAGCAGTTGCATTGTCACAGACAGCTGACGCAAATGAAGACTGGATTATTATGTGTAATTGTCCGGTCTATAAGAATTGTTTGAAGTTTGTCCGTGAAGTGTCGCCACCTGCCGCATATTTCACAAAACGAAAAGTCGAAACACATTTTGAACTATTTCCGACAATATGAAAAAGCCAAGATTGGATTTTGCTACTCTTTCGAAGGATCCGGAACTCAATTTAGACTTGTTCACCCTTTCTGATGACGATGAATTTACGCGCTGCTCTTCACCTAAACATATTTTGCCGATGAATAAAACTGAACCTGATATTTCACATGAAGACGAGTGGTTTACTAGAACCTTTAAAGGAAGTTATTATTCAACCACTTGGAATCTAGAATGGTGTACTTTGGCACAAATTCAAATGGAAGAAAACTGTAACTTAAAACTTCACATTCGAAACTACAAAGAAGGTTCTCATGGGAAGATATTTCCAACAAAAAATGGGGTTGTGATGACTGCTACGACTTTTGATCATTTCCAACAAAATGTGACAAAGTTCAATTTTTATTCTGTGAAAGAGTCTTCCATTTGTAATAATCAATTGATCTTGGCATTCTTAGACGAAGATTTTTGTCTACTTCAACAAATATTCAAAACGGATGAAAATAATTTTCATTTCAAACCGAATGGAATTCGATTATCCCGAGATCAATTTTTGAAACTCACGGAATTTTGTTCTGAAATTACTGACTGTTTTATTGACATGCTTTTAACACGAGTGATTCCTGTTGCAATTTTGCGAAAATCAGAAAAATGTATACATTCCCACATAGACTCTGATTCTGCTAAGAAAAACTTTTTATCCTGCTTTAACCATGAAGTAGAACAATCTTTACATCGTGTTTTTTCGTGCTACGCGTGTAAAATTAACCAGCTTTCGCAAATGGATCATGAATGTCTTTTAACTACTTTACATGAAAAATTTGAGATGTATAAAGACAGTGCTTTATTGAATTTTAACGTCTTTCAATTTGTGAAGAATGTCACTTCAAACTGTGTTTGTCACTATACACATGCATTTTTTGCCAATTTAAAAGCTGACTTTTATAAAAATTACTTAGAAACAATTTTTGTTAATAAGCAAGAAACATAATGTGTAAGCAATTAGATTTAATAAAACATTTGTTATTTTTCATTAAACCATTTCTCTGTTTTATTTAAATTTTCTTTCAGCTTGTTAATACTTTGCAATCATCTTTTTAAATTTTAGAGAGAGAGAAGAAAAAAAGTATTTTGAATAATGCTTATTGAAATACATGAATATGATAATAATTTTTCTCTTTTTGGGAAAAAAATATTAACACTTGCAATAACGGATTCCCTTTTTGGGAAAAATTTAGATTTTATAAGACAGAAAGAATATATTTTTAACAACAAACGCAATTCATTTTATCTTTAATCTGTTTTAGTTCTATTAAAATCACTAAAAGAAAATAATGAGTAAGTTTTAATATTCATGAAAGGGGTTTCTTGAAACCTATATTACCATTGTGAAAAAAAAAAATCATAGTTTGAATAATTTAAGTGGAATGCTATTTCTTTTAGAATTTTATAATAAATAGTTTTAGTGAATCACCCATTATCATTAATGAAAAAAAAAGCAGATTAATTAGTGTTTCAACTCATTAAGACTTTGATTTGACCCTAAAATAGTTATTTTTTGACAATAAATAGAGAAAAAGACTCTATAGTTTGCAAATCAACATTTCTTGTTTGACACTTAATTGGTGAAAAAAAAAAAAATTATTCTAAGTCTAACAATTAAAAATTCTTAATGAATACTATTTCTAATTTGGGATAGACTTTAATAACATTTGAATTCATAATTGGAGAGAATTTCATGTAAGTTCATATCATGCGATGAATCAGCGCTTGGAAAAACCCTTATCAGATAAGATGAGATAAGATGAATCACCATCAGTAGATATACTCAACGTGTTTGTCCGAGGCTAAATCAGTCTCTCGCAGATTTTACATTGTGATAGTGCTTTCTAGAGTTCGTGCTCTTCAAAAATTTGTGTGTGTGTGCCTATTTTTGGATATATAGAAAAAGAATGGATTCTTCAACTCATCAAAGTTCTGCATCTACTTTCTCTGATGATGATAACGTAAGTAATTTAATTTATTTAATGTGAAATGATTTTATTTTAATGATTTAGAGTTTTTTTAGAAAAAATGTATTCTGTTTACTATAACTACTTTGAACAGAAATTAGCGAAAATGCTTTTAAAATAGGAAATTTTATATTTTTAAATTTATTTTTGAACTCTAAATCTATAATGAATTTATATATAAATATTTATTAAGCGATACTTCTATCCTATGTTTTAACGTTAGTATATCAAACTTTTTTTGAAGAATTAAATTATTTAAGTGATATTTTTATAATGAAATACTTATTTGGATTCTCAATTTTTAAATTTGTTTTTGCAAAATAAATCTAAATGAATATATCTAAATACTTATTAAGCGATACTCATTTATTGAATTGATAACATGTGAAATTGATATTATAGAATTATTTATGTAGTATTTTTAAATTGCAAACTTATTTGAACTCTTTTTTTTTTTAATTTATTTTTGGAAAATATAACTAAAATGAATAAATCTAAAATATTTATTAAGCGGTACTCATTTATTGAATTGATAATATGTGGAATTGGTATTATAGAATTATTTATGTAGTATTTTTAAATTGCAAACTTATTTGAACTCTTTTTTTTAATTTATTTTTGGAAAATATAACTAAAATGAATAAATCTAAAATATTTATTAAGCGGTACTCATTTATTGAATTGATAATATGTGAAATTGCTCTTAAAGAATTAAATTATTTATACTTTATAATTTAAAATTTGTTTTGGAAAAGAAATCTTAATGAATTTATTGAAATACTTATTAAGCGATACTTATTTATTGAAGCGTTAGTATGTTAAACGTTTTTTTTAAAAGAATTAAATTATTTATGTGATATTTTAAAATTTATTTTTGGAAAATAAATCTAAATGAATATATCTAAATATATTTTAAGCGATACTTTTTAATGAATCGATAGTATGTGAAAAAAAAAAAGTTTAATTTTTTTAAAATTTTGTTTACCATTTTTTGAAATTTAAAATATATCTCCTTTTACTTAAAACAGTATTCACATTTATATAATATTTTAAAACTTGTTAAGTATTGAAATTAAACAATCTTTACTAGTATTGCTATTTTGAAATGATTCATATTTGTGGGGAAAACCCGATGACGTCATTAATCAGATAAGATTCTATTATCTCATTAATCAGATAAGCGTGCCGCTGTGGGTAAACGGATTCATTCTTAAATTAGTTGTTCTAGAGAGTAAACGTTAAAATTTTTGCTTGAAGTATTGGAAATTATTCATTTTTGGTACAGTAATAAAAAGATCTCTAAAAATTTTTATTCAAAAGTTCAAAGTCATGTAAGTTACTTATTTTGAAAAATTGTTTTATGTCGTTCTATATTTTAATGTATTTATTACTTTCTAAATGGTTTTAACCTAAGAGTTTTCCACATAGAGTGTCTTAATATTTCTAATTGATTTATTTTTCAAACTCTTTCTAAATGTATATATTCAATTACTTATTAAAAGTTCTACTCATTTTCTTGAAAAACTGTTAATTTTAAAAAGTAAATTGCTATTTTGATATGTTATTATTTATGTGGAATGTTCTATTTTATGTGAAAAATGTTTTATTTACATATATTTTTGTTAAAATTCCCTTTCCATGTGAATCCTAAAATTTCTTAATGCAAAATAAATTTTTATTCGAGTGAATATTTAAATTAAATCAAAATATAAACAAAGTCTTTATTCTATGTGAATTTATTTAGAACCTGTTATTGATGAATCCTCTTAAAAATTCTTAATGTTACTATACCCTTTTCGAAAAGAATTTTAAATTGTTTAACTTTCAATGTGTAGTGAAAATACAGCCTAAAGTGTAATTTTTGTTTTTTTTTTCCCCACCTAACTTGCATTGGGTAGTTATTTTCATTCCACCTAACTTATAATGTGTAGTTATTTCCTATGAAATATATATTTGAAAAATTTTAGATACTCTTTCGAAATTTGTGAATAACCTTTTTTTTTTTTTTTTAATAATCGTTTCTAAAAGTTATCTTAAAATGTTGAATGCATGTTTCAACAACAGGATGAGTCATCACTTAATGACTCATTAATTGATAGAGTGTAACCTTTATCTTTTCTGCTATTATTTAGTTAACCCCTTTTTAAATTGAATGTTTAGACTCTGAACCATTAAAAATAGTTCTTAATGTGGGTTATTTTTATAATTTAGTGGGATATGGACATGAGTTTCTCTCCTAGTAAAATTGATGCCTTAGAAATCAAAACATTGAAGGAGTTGGCTGAAAAAAACCAAATGGAAGAATCCATGAAGGTATTTTTTAATTATTTTTATTGTATAAAAGTAGATCTAATAGTATATTAAAACTATACATTTAAGATTTAAAAACCTAATATTTTATTGTAAACCTACAATCTAAATTATACTAAAGTATTTTTTTTTTTTTTCCAATCTGAATAAGATTTTTTTAACTTTATTTTTTTAGTAACTTTTATTATAAAATAGAGTTTAAGTAAAACACTAATTAATTTTGGGTTAGCCATATATGTGGAAACTTTTTGACGGGATTAATTTTTTTTCTTTTTCAGTGTAGTATAACAAACACTCAGTTAATTAGGACTTTAGAAGTGGCTGAAAACAAGCATTACGCTTCGACTTCAGCCCAACCCGACATGGAATCTTTCAAGGTGTGTGTATATGTTTTTGAAAAATGAATTACTTGTTTAAAATTTTTAACGTTGTTTAAACCTAAAGTATTTAAAATTTTTAACGTTGTTAAAACCTACATTATTTTAAATTTTTAACGTTGTTTAAAGTATTTTAAAAGTTAACTTCAATTTTAAACGTAATATTTTTAAATGTTAAAAATAGAAATTAAGTAGATCTTTTTTAAACTCGAAAGAGTAAAACGAGGAAATTTATTTATATAAAATTTTATTTTTTAGCCCATAATGGAGTCACCCTTATTAGAGGAAATCATGAAGGAGTTGCCAGAGGATTTTTTCCTGGATAATGAAGTTTACAATTCGCCCCCTAAAGAGTCACCTACTCATACCCGTTCAGAACCTTCAGTTTTACGAAAACTGTTAACAGAGGCTAAAGTAGGAACCCCTCAAAAGGATGACGTATCTGCTTTGAAGTCTGCCAAGGTAGGAATTTAAAAACTCATATTTTCTTTATTGTTTGGAAAAGTTTAGTATGATCGATTGAAAGTTTTAAATATTATTACTTTTTTCAAAAGAGACTTAATTTAAAGATATATTTTTTAAATGTTACAAGTTTAATTTTGCTTTTCAAACTAAATTTATTTAAAAATTGTTCCTCTAAAAATTAATGAAAGTAAAATTATCATACTAAACTTTTTCATTTGCATGAAAAGATATTTCTATGTAAAAATATTTTGGAAGGGACATTTTCTAAGGGTGTTTCATTTGGGTCAAAAAATTTTAGTGATGTTTAGTGATTATCCTATTTTAAAGAGTCTATTGAGAAAACGTTTAGAGAATAGCTATTTCTTTGTTTAAAAATAGTTAGTTAAAATTTTTAAAAGGGAATAAAAATAGTTCATTTTTATTTAGTAAACTAAATTTTAAAATTGGGCTTTTTTATCTTTACAGACTTGCCCAACATGCAATAAGTCATTCGCACGTAATTCCGAGCTCAATAGACACCTTAAAACCCATAGTGGTGAGAAATCTTTTGCATGTGTGATCTGTAGCAAATCATTCACTCGAAATAGTGATTTAAACAGGCACTTGAAAGTGCACCAGAAAGTATCATGCACAGAATACAACGAACAATTTGACATAAAAAAAGATCTAACACTTCATATGCGCACCATGCACCAAACTTCAGCAAAACTAAAAAGTGATGATAGTATTGCACCCCAAGCTAAAAAACCTCGTAAACATAAATCCTTTGACGCGTTAAATGTGTTTTCCATCGTAACATTTAATTCCAGTGAAGATAACAATCAAGATTTTAATATATTTTTTGAACATATGACCCCCCTTCTGGAGGAAGAAATACAGTACCAATTGCTTGAAAAAAGGGCAATTAAATGGTACCTCGTAACCCATGTAATCCTCAACCGGATCACTCAAGAAGGTGACTCGGAATCGATCACAGCCAATTTTAGATCGAAAGTGATGATCGAATTAGCAGATTTCACCATTTCTTCCAATTTAGAGCGAGCATATGCGAAAATTATAAGATCATTCGAAGCCTTTACTCAAATGGAGTCGGGGTGGACGATGGAACATATTGAAAAAATGGAACTATGCATGGCTAAATTCCACCCCCTTGCCGCTCAAGAAGGTGACTCGGAATCGATCACAGCCAATTTTAGATCGAAAGTGATGATCGAATTAGCAGATTTCACCATTTCTTCCAATTTAGAGCAAGCATATGCGAAAATTATAAGATCATTCGAAGCCTTTACTCAAATGGGGTCGGGGTGGACGATGGAACGTATTGAAAAAATGAAACTATGCATGGCTAAATTCCACCCCCTTGCCGCTAGCAGCTATATCGAGCTTCCTCCAGAAATAGTCACTAAAAGGGCCGTTCTGAATATCTTAAATAAAAATGATCATAAATGTTTAGTCTGGTGCATTCTCGCCCACAAATATTGTCATGATCGTTTACAATATGCAAACCGTGTATCAAAATATGAGCCCTACGAGCACGAAGTGAAATTAGGCAATATTCAGTGCCCAGTGCCCTTAAATAACTTATCCAAAATTGAAGAACTGAATGATTTGCGGATAAATGTCTTTGGGTATGAAGAAGAAGTATTCCCTTTGTACATATCCGAACGAGAAGATGAAGACTGCATTAATTTGTTGCTCATATCCAAAGAAGATAACTATCATTACTGTCTTATAAAAAGTTTCTCGAGGTTGTTGGGGGATCTGACAAATCATCAACATAAATCTCATTATTGCTACAGGTGCTTGCACAGATTCAGCAATCCTGATTTATTAAAACAACATACTCCTCTTTGCAAGAAGCAAGCACCTCAGAAGATCAAAATGCCAGAGCATGGGGACCATATTCTTCAATTTGAGAATTATCAATATTGTCATCCGGTTCCCTATGTTATCTATGCCGACTTTGAGTCGTTGATTGTCGGCATGGATCAGGTGCACACAAATGTCAGTAAAACGAAAAAAAAATGGTTCCAAAAACAAAGAAAACGGCCCATCACGAAGCATGCGGTTATGCATATCATATTATTGGTCCTAATGGGAAACCCATTAAAGAGATCACTGTATATCGCGGGCCCAACGCAGTACAAGAATTTTTAAAAGCCATCATTCAAGAAGAAAAAAAAACTTGCCAAAATTTTGACGACCATTGTGCCAATCAAGATGACGCCCCAAGATAATGAACATTTTCAATCAGCCACGGTATGTTATCTTTGCAAAAAACCATTGAATGGGGACAAGATACGCGACCATGATCATCTGGATGGTCGCTATCGGGGGGCCTTGCATAATAGCTGCAATTTGAAGTTTAGACTTCAGAAGAAAATACCCGTCGTATTTCACAACCTGAAACATTACGACGGGCACTTACTCATGCAGCAACTGGGCAATATTGATGACCATTCTTTTTCAGTCATTCCATCCACGATGGAAAAATACATTTCTTTTTCTTTGTCCAAACAATATGGAAAGTGCAGAGTTTCGCTCACATTTATTGATAGTTTCGCTTTCATGGCTACCTCCTTAGAAAAACTTGTCTCTAATTTAGACAAAGACAAGTTTCATTCATTAAGGCAGCAGTTTCCTCATCATACCGATCTATTGTTAAGGAAAGGGGTCTACCCTTATGAACATATGGTCTCTTTTTCAAAGTTTGAGGAAACACAGCTGCCACCACCCGATGCATTCACCAGCACTTTGACTGGTGAAAAAATTTCACCCGAAGATTACCAACATGCTCAAAATGTTTGGCAAGCATTCAAGATTAAAAATATGGGCGCATATCATAATCTATACGTACAAACGGATGTTCTCCAACTTGCAGATGTTTTTGAAAATTTTAGAAAAATATGTTTTGATTATTATAATATTGATTGTGTGCACCTGCTGACAGCCCCTGGACTAGTATGGCAGAGTTGTCTAAAAATGACAAATCAACCCCTCGAATTGTTCACAGATATAAAGATGCATTTGTTTATTGAACAAGGAATTCGGGGGGGAATATCTGTGATTACAAAGCGTTGGGCCCAAGCAAAAAATGAAGTGATTGGCAATGGCGAAGGGGGCGAAAATGATAATTATATAATGTATTTAGATGCAAATAATTTGTATGGATGGGCCATGTCACAGTATCTGCCATGCGGGGAGTTTGAATGGATCTCGGAAGACCAAGTTTCAATTGAAGAAATCCTTGCACTCCCCGAAAATAGTCCAGTGGGATACATATTAGAAGTCGATTTAAAATACCCCAACAACCTCCACGACGACCACAATTGTTATCCTTTGGCACCTGAGAAAATACAAATTAATTATTCGGATCTCTCTCCTTTTTCAGTCGAAGCTCTGCACAACAATAAATATTGCCCAGTTACCAAGTTAGTCCCCAACTTGAAAGATAAAAAAAATTACATAACCTATCATAAAAATTTACAATTTTATTTGTAGCAAGGCCTCCAAATACTAGCTGTACACAAAGTATTGAAATTTAAGCAAAAACCGTGGCTGAAAGAATATATCGATTTTAATACAGAACAGCGAAAAAATGCCAAGTCCCCCTTCGCCAAAGATTTCTTCAAACTCATGAATAACGCTGTATATGGCAAGTCATTGGAGAACATCCGGAAGCACAAAGATGTACAGCTAGTAAATAGTGGACAGAAGGCTAAAAAACTTGTCTCAGCTCCTACCTACAAAAGGTTCCTACCTTTTGACAACAACCTAGTTGCTGTTGAGAGACTGAAACAGTCTCTCACTCTAAACAAGCCTATTTATGTGGGTTTCGTCATCTTGGAGCTGAGCAAGATTCTCATGTATAATTTTCATTACAATATCATCAAAAAGAAATATCAAAATAAAGCAACCCTTCTGTTCACAGACACCGACTCTCTTACATATGAAATCCGAATACCTAATATTTATACGGATATGCAGGCATTTTCCGACATGCTGGATACATCGGATTATCCCAAAGATCACCCTCTATACAGTGAAAAAAATAAGAAGGTGATCGGGAAGTTCAAGGATGAGCTCAAGAGTAGACCGATTCATGAATTTATCGGTCTACGAGCTAAGATGTATTCAGTCATGTTGGTCGATGAGGAGAAGAAAAGAGCTAAGGGGGTAGCCAGAAGCGTTGTTGAAAATAAAATTAAACATGAACATTATAAGTCCTGCTTAGAGAGTCGGGTTTCCACGAGAGAGATCCAACATCGAATCCAAAGCGAGAGGCACCATCTCCATACTGTACAAATAAATAAAGTAGCCTTGTCGGCTTTCGACGACAAACGCTATATTTTGGAAGATGGTGTCCATACACTCGCGCACGGCCATTACAAAATTCCAAAATAATATTTCTTCTGATCATTTTCTTCAAATCAATAAAAAAAAAATCAAGTTTCTTCTTCTTCAAATCAAAGAACTCTTTTCTTCAAATCAAGTTTCTTCAAATCAAGTTTCTTCAAGAAATCAAGTTTCTTCAAACGAGGTGCATTAGTCTTTCAAGATAAAGAACTTTTTTCTTCAAAAAATCATTTTTTTCAAACGGGGTGCAATATTCTTACAAGATAAAGAACTCTTTTTACGTACAAGGTACATTTCTTCATATAAAATATATCATTTTTCAAGATAACTCATTTTTTCATATGGGGTGCATTTCTTCATATAAAATATATCATTTTTCAAGATAACTCATTTTTTCATATGGGGTGCATTTCTTCATATAAAATATATCATTTTTCAAGATAACTCATTTTTTCATATGGGGTGCATTATTCCTACATTATTCTTAAAAATATTTTCTTCTAATTTATAAAATGAGGATTACATGGGATGCTAGCGGCAGTGGACGAGAATGCAATGGGCACTGAAAAAAAAAAAAAAAAAATCTAAAAATATCAAGTCTTCAAAATATTAAGTCTTCTCAAGTCTTCAAAATATCAAGTCTTCAAAACATCAAGTCTTTTTAAAATGTGGTCGTCGAAAAATGGTCGTCAAATATGTAATGGCCGTGTTAAAAAAAAAAAAAAAAAAAAAAAAAAAAAAAAGCATCGGGTGGTTAAAAATTCTTCTCCTCAAATGAATTGTGGCGTCATGATTAAACATGGCGGGTGGACGGATGGGTACAATTCATAAATATAAAAAAATTTTCTTCAAATATTTCTTCCAATCTTGGATAATTTCAAAATGCCCATAAGCATAACTTGATACTCCAATCTTCTAAAATGTAACGCTTGTCATCAAAAGGGCTTAGAGAAATTTTAATCTGTGTTACTGTATAAAGGTGATGATTATCTAAACTGATCCTTGCCTGTTTCGTCATGCTTGTTCTAACACAACGCAAGCACTCTAAAAAATCTTCATGCTTAATTTTCTGCTGAACACTTTAAGGGGAAAAAAAAAATGAGCATTCTTCGAATGAACTGTGTTAATTCAAGAACTGAATAACATTTATGATGCAAATCCAAAAAACTTTCATTTTTTCATGGTGCGAATCAATCTTGTGGCGCATAAAAATTAAGAATGGTGCAAAATCATTAAACTGTTAAAGTTTAACAAAACAAAAAGTTTTCTATTCTGCGAATGACTTACCTACCTGGCTGAAATCAACATTGCTGAGTTAAAGACCTGGCTGCGAATGACTTACCTAGCTGTAATCAACTTATCTGGCTGATATCAACAAACACTGCTGAGAACGCCTTTCATCAAGAACCGTTCTGGGGTCATCATGAAGAGAGTCCCTTGCAGAGATCGCCTAAAGGAAAAGCTGACTGTTTTGCAAAATAAGGTAACTAAATTTTCAAAATAGATTCAAAAAATTTTGTTTCAAAATTATGTACTAGCTATTAAAATTTTCTTTTTTACAGAAAAATCTACTTTTATCCAAAATATTGGGAAAGCTCACCTTTCATACAGAACCGTTCTGCAGTTATCAAGCATCCTGTTTTGCAGAACAAGGTAACTATCTTTTCAAAACACACTTAAAAATTTTTGTTTTAAAATTATGTATAAGAAATTAAATTTTTCTTTTCTTTTCAGAAAAAATCTATATTTCTCCAATAAACTGGTAAACTGTGATCACCAAAAAAAAATAATGTCTTTCGGAAATAACCGTTCTGCGGTCTTTGTGAATAGAATCCTACGCCAATTTTAACTTGCCTTTCGGAAATAACCGTTCTGTGGTCATGAAGCAGTCTATTTTGCAAAATAAGGTAACTTTCCAAAAGAGATTCAAAATTTCTTCTTTCAAAATTGTGTACATAAAATTAAAAATATATTTTCTTTTCTTTTCAGGTACCTTGCTGAACCTTGTTAAAATAAGGTGCAGAACAGGTAAAAAAAATAAATTGTGGCGTTTTGAATATTTTTCAAAACGGGTGGTTATGGTGGGACCACAATTTAAAAAAAAACTTTTTTTTTCCAAAAACGAATTAACTAAATGCTTAAAATTTCTATCCTTTTTTCTCTATCAAAAATATTTAAAAAGTCACAAAAAAAAATATTTTAAAGTCGTCAAATCTAAAATCGTCATCAGTAAAAAATTTTTAGTCTTCCAAAATTATCATCCAAAAAAAAAAATAAAATAAAGTCCCCTCAAACTGTAACACATAATTCATGAAACCGATAGTAAAAAATATCCCTCAAACTGTAACACTAAATTTATGTAACTGTCAGAAAAATATTCCTTATACTGTATCATGTTAATTTATGTAACCGATTGAAAAATACTCCCTAAAAAAATTAAAGTCCCCCCATTAAAACCAAAAAATACCCCGCGTACTGTAGAACGACAAAAAAAAATCAATCTCCCAAAAATTCCGCTCAAAAAATTCTTATCTTTACCCTCGTCTTATAAGATGACGTCACCTTGACCCCTCCTCCCAGAGTATGACCTTCACCTACGCCGCATGACCTTCACAGGCGCACAGAGGTCATTCAAGGTCGTGCCGCCGTGCCGCTGGCGCAGAACCGGCAAAATATAACTACTGATGGGCGATTCTGGAAAATTTGAGAATCGATTAAAATCGGCATCGTATAAAACAGAATCGATCGCAATAAGAATCGATTCCCAAATTCTAGAATCGATACTTGAATCGATATTTCGATGTTCACAGATTCACACAGATAAGCTGGAAAATAGTAATTCCGAAACGTAGCTAACCAACAGGGCCGTAACGACTATCTCTCACCCCTCACCTCCATTTATGGGGGCCCTAGACAATGTTAGCGGCCCAGAAGTAAGCTACTACAGACCTTTGAGTCAAATAATAAGGTTTTTTAACTTTTAAAATTATTATTTTTAAGATGTAATTTTGATAATAATTTATATTATATTTAAATTTATCTTTAAAAAAGATCTCGGTCAGATAAAAAAAAAAGAAAGAAATGTTTTTTTTTTTTTTTCATCTGGAAAAGATGTACTTTCTACCCTAACTCTTATTTCCTTCAACCAAACAGATGGGGACTTACTTCCTATAAACGTCATTCTTCTTAAAAATGCGCAGATGAGCGAAATTTTGAAGGCTCTAAATTTATTAAAAAAGTTAAATGGTTTTTCAGTCTTTTTAGGGCCTCCTATAAGCGTGGGGGAAATGCAAATATTGCAAATCTTCTTTTAAAATAGCTGCGATGAATGTAATTAACCAATCATCACATACTAATTATACCCCAATTAATAATCAAAATTCTCCTTTTAATAATATGTTTAACTAAAATTTCTTTCCCTTTTTAAAATATATATCTCCTTACCTCATTTACAGTTTATAAATATCTTTCTTTTTAATGTTTACCAAATTTTCAGCTGTTAAGAAAAAAAAATGTTCTCATCCTAGAGCCATTAACAATGAAATAACATACTTTTCTCTGGTTAACAAATAAATAAAAGTATATTCCTTGATTACATGTTTTTTTTTTCCAGCAGTAATCTAAAAACTATAAACAGTTATTGACTCATTCGCTGACATGCAGAGTGCACTCACTGAAACAATAATAAATAAAAAAGAAAAGTATCGAGTTAAATTGATGGCATTGAGCTCACAGTCTATTCATACTAATTGTATTTTATACTCTTACTTCAAAGAATGCCTTTCGAAAAATAAATTAAGGGGGAATCAGCCCCCCCCCCCCCGTCACATCTCTATACTTAAACAATGAGCCTCCAAATCTCATCAGGGAAGTGCTTTATCAGAATAAACTGGTTACCAAATTTGAAGCAAATCAGATAGAAAAACTCATCTATCTAAATTAAGGGAAGTTAGCCCTGTTCCTCCCTTTATACTTATACAATGAACCTCCAAATTTAATCAGAGAAGCGTCATCAGAATTAACCGGTATACCAAAATTGAGGCAAATCTGATAATTCTGCATGAAAAACGCATTTATCTAAGTGGGTGGGTGGCCCCCGTACCCCCGTCCTTTATGCTTATCCAATGAACTCCCAAAACTAAACAGGGAAGTGCCTTATGAGAATGAACCTAGAAAAAAAATTGAAGCAAATCGGATATTTCTATCGAGAGTTATCGCGTTACGTATGTACGTACATACATACATTCAGAAACTGCGGGCACATTAGCTCTCAGGCTTTGACAGCCTGTGAGCTAAAAAGAAAAGTGCCCAGTTAAACTGATGGCATTGAGCTCACAGGCTATTCACACTAACTGTATATTATGCTCTTATTTCAAAGAATAATGCCCCTCGAAAAATAAACTAAAGGGGGGGGGGGGATTGCTCCTCCCCGTTTCTCCTCTTTATACTTAACCAATGACCCTCCAAATGTCATCAGGGAAGCGCCTTATCAAAATAAATCGGTATACCAAATTTGAAGCAAATCGGATAGAAAAACCCATTTATCTAAATTAAGGGGGTATTAGCCCCCTGTTTCCCCCTTTATATTTAACCAATGAACTTCCAAATCTAATTAGAGAAGACCTTATTAGAATAAACTGATATACCAAATTTGAAGTAAATCGGATCGCAAAACCCATCTATCTAAATTAGGGAGGGTATTATCCCCTCGTCCCACCCTCGCCCCCTTTAGACTATAACAATGAACCTTCAAATATAATCAGAGAAACTCGTTATCAAAATTAACCTGTATACCAAAATTTGAAGAAAATCTGATAATCCTGCATGAAAAACTCATTTATCTAAGCTAAGGGGGGGATTAGCCCCGTTTCCCCTTTATACTTAACCAATGAACCCTCAAAACTAATCAGGGAAGCGCCTTAGCAGAATGAACATAGAAAAAAAATTGAAGCAAATCCGATATTTCTATCAAGAGTTATCGCGTTACGTACGTACATACATACATACATACATACAAAACCGACGGGCACATTAGATCTCAGGCTTTGATAGCCTGTGAGCTAAAAAGTGCCAAGACCGTGTAACTAGTGGGGGGGGGGGGGGCAGGGATAGAAAATAAAAGAGGACATTAAAAGCTTTCCAACAATATGTTACACGAGATGGTTTGGAAGAAACAATAAATATGCCCCCCAGGGGACAGGTAAGTCTCAAACGGTGGGAGGGGTGACCTCAAATGTATCTTTGGTCAAGGTTTCGAAATGTGGATTTATAATAAAATAGAACGAGAATTGAGCATTTTTAAAATAGCATGCATATTTTGAACGGCCCTGTAAATTAAGATTGGCGAAGAAGGGGGGGGGGGGGGCGGAAAGGATTAGAAGGGACGAACTTGAAAAATACAGCATAATAAACTAGTAACCCAAATAACTAGGCTTCTAAACAAAAGTATAACGATTTAACCTAGTATTGAATTCAGGAGGTGCTCCGGGGGAACATTGGAATGTCCCTCCCGAAAGTTTGAGATTTTATGCTTTTTAATGGACAAATGTGCATCCCCCCTTACGGAACTCTAAAATCTCCCTCCCCCTCATCCCGACCGGAGCAGTCAAGAAATAAACTCGCCATTCAACACTGAACCTAGAAAGAAAAAAAAAGGGCTCTTATACAAAATTTTACAGCAATTCTGCCACTAAAACAGTAAAATTGGAGGAATCTATTCAACCCGAATCGTGGATCATGCGCGATGCGATTTGAATTGAAGTAAATCAAAAAATAACAATTTCACCCGCATCTAAAAATCGGCATCGAATCTGAACTGAATCGATTCGCCCAAGTCTAAAGAATTGAAGTAAATAAAAAAATAGCGATTCTGCCCGCATCTAAAGATCGACATCGGCATCGAATCTAAATTGAATCGATTCGCCATTTCTGATCTTAATTTACGGTCAGAATCGATGCGTTAATTTTATCTTGCTTTCTTCGGTCTTTAGAAAAAGAAAGCGTTGGATTCGTGAAAAATTTCGACTTCCGGAAAGATTTATAGTTTTAGAAGATCTTGTCTGGAATACGATTTGACTATTTTTATACATTGTCTGTCTGTCAGTCTGTCTATTTGTTTGTCTTTGACAAAAAAAATTGTGGGCGGTCTATTTCAAGAACTAATGCATGGAATCTGTTGAAACTTTAGATTCAATTAGACTTTCATATAAATTGGTGCTGGTTACTTTTTGATGTAAATCTACCTGCAGGTGGCGCTGCTATGCTGCATTTTCCCCGATTTTCGCAATAGCTCTATCTCAAGTACTAATGCACGGATTTTCATCAAACTGAAAGTTAGACGTTGGCATGAATTGTTGCATATTAGATTTCGGTGTAAATCACCCAACAGGGGGCGTTGTTATGCAGATTTTATCAGCAATGTTGAATTCAGACAATTTTTTCCGGGAGAGATTTCTGCGGATCCAGAGACAGTTCAGAGGGGAAGGGGATTGGACTTTTGTACATTAAGCATAAAATCTCAAACCTTCTGGGGGGACATTTGAATGTTGCACGGGAGGGGGGGATGTCACTCCGGGCTACCCCCGGAATTCAACACGTTTTTCTGGATTTAAACGATTTTAGGGATCATATCTCAAGAGCTAATGAACGGAATTTCATCAAACTTAATATTCTGTCATAAGTTGTTCATGATTAGGTTTTCGTGTAAATGATATAACAGGTTGTGCTGCCATGCTGCTCTTTTTTCAGCAGTGTTGAATTCAGACATTTTTCTCCGGTAGGGATTTCTATGGTTCTGGAGAGGGACATTCTAGAGTTTCGGGGAGGAGGGGATTGGACTTTTGTCCATTAAGCATAAAATCTCAAATTTTCATGAGGGACATTTCAATGTTCCGGAGGTGGGGGGGGGGGGGGTTGTCCATCCGTACCAGCCCCTGAATTTAACACTGTTTTTCAGAATTTACACGATATTAGCGATAATATCACAAGAAGTAATAACCGGAATTTCATCAAACTTAATATTATGTGTCATTGACATAAGTTGTTCCTGAGTTTTTCGTGTTAATCATGTAACAGGCTGCGCTGCTATACTGTTTTTTTTTTTTTTTTCGTGATATTCGTGATAGCCATATCTCAAAACTAATGCACGGAATTTAATCAAACTTCATATACTGTTACACTTTCAGATAAATAGATTCTTATTAAGGCTCAAGATAACTTGCTGTTGTATTTTTCTCCACTGATTTCTTTCTTTCTTGAAGAGAGGATATTCCCTACCGTAATCTTCTAGTTTATAGGGATATTGTATCTTGTATATGTAATATAAAAAAATACGATTCGAATTCTTTAATTTTTTTTCCAAATGGGATTTGTAAAAAGTAAAGATAGAAGAGTACTAACGTTTTAAAATATTTAAGTACATGCGAAAGGATATTTATCAATGTTTACCTAAATTAGCAAGTTTTTACACCGTATATCTCTTTCTCTTTTGGATATTTCTAGAGGGGTCCAATTAGATTTCTAGGGAGGGGGCTTGGACCCCCCCCCCCTTCTTACGCCCACGATTTTCTGAAAAATCTATTGCGTTTGCAAAAAAAACCAGAAGACACAATTCGATTACATAGTTCCTGAACAACAACGCCTGCTAGTTTCATGCATTCCCGAGCAAAAATGAATTAAAACTTATGTCACAAAGTTGCCTTTTTGGATTTGAGAACAGCATTAAGGCTTTCAGAGATTTTTGCTATTTGTTTACTTTTTAACTTTGAAATTTACGATTTACCAAAATCCTGACGTGGTGGTTAAAAATGAATGTCATTTTCGGATTCAGCGTTAAAAAATACATAAAAATCAGCTATCAAAAGTTAAAAAACACAACCGTCACATGTATTTTATAGTATCAGATTTTCGCTATTTTTTTACTTTTAATGTTTGAAATGTAAAATTTCCGAAAAATCCTGACGTGATGGTTACAAATAAAGGTCATTTTCGGGTTCAGCGCTAAAAAATGCATAAAAATGAATTATCAAAAGAAGAAAACCCCAATTATCGCAGGGTTATTATATCAGTGTTGAATTCAGGGGGTAGCCCGGAGGAGGGACATCCCCCCCCCCCCCTGAGCAATGAGATGTTCCCCCAGAAGATTTGTGTTTTTGTGTTTTCAATGGTCAAAAGGTGTAATATCCTTAACGGAAGCCTATAGTGTCCCCCCGGAGCCACAGAAATCCCTCCCGGAGAATAGTGTCTGAATTCAACACTGTATTATATAATAAGAGTGTCAATTAACCAAGTGTTTCGGTTAATCGTACGTCGGATAATCGAGAGTCTATAGTATTTTCAAATCGCATTAATTATTTCATATTCATTTAATAATTAACTGCAAGGAATGATTTGTCCAACAGAAATTATGACTAGGGATCCACCAAACAGTGATTTTGGCCGAATACCGAATATTCGGCCTACAGGCGAACCGAACACCGAATATTCGGATAGCCGAATAGTAACTGTTAGGCCGAATACCGAATATTCGGCCGAATACCGAATATTTGACTTGTCGAATACTTTTATATCTCAAAGTTTAAAGATATTAAAATGTTACATTTAAAACAATTTTACATGATATTTGAAACATTCATTTGATAAACATTCATTTTCATTTTTGATAAACAAGAGCTTTTTTTAAGTTAACTTTATGCTGAAAATATCTGCTTTGAGTTATTTAAGAAGAGGACAGTTGTAAACTTTTTTAATTTATAAAATTTTAAATTTCGTGGCTGCTTCTGTGAATTAAAGCAAATGAATAAATTTTTCTTGAATTCTAAAACAAACATTCTAAAATCAAAGAGAAATTGTGAAAAAATTTGAAGAAAAATTGTACAGGATCATAGGGGAGAGTAGCCATATTTGGACCGCCGCTTTAATTGGACCGTTGCCATTCTGCCGTTAATTACAGGAAGAGACTCCATCTACGCTGTGAAATCCTACTCATCAGAATGACGTCACTCATGATTGGAAGAAGCAACAGCCTACCACTTGCTGTTTTCAGACAATTTAAAAAAACCTAAAGTTGGCTGTTTTGATCTAATTTTGTCCTGCTAAACGTAAGTGAATACTTTAAAACTAAGGTAAGTTGCTATGTTTTCATATACATATGAATTCATCTGTTTATTGGGCCTATTTTTCACGTGGATTTGATTGATTTCGGTTTTGTTCTTTAGTCTTGAGATTATTTGTTTTAAAAAATGGCGCAGTTGCCGTAATTGGACCAATTTACGTTGCATAAATTGAACCAAATATCGATCATAAATTTTGAAAAGTAAGTAATGAATTTTGAGTTAGTACGCTTTATACACAATTTTTTTTAAATTTTTTAATATTTTATAATGAATTACTAACTCCACGTAAAGTTTTTTTTTTTTTTTTTTTTTTTTTTTTTTTTTAAATTCATCTTAGGACCATAAAATATTTTTACATGTTCATGCAATAACATTTGTTTTCAGTTTTCTTTTATCTTGTAGACTACGTAAATTTGAAAAGTAAGTAATGAATTTCGAGAACGGTACACTTTGTACAACTATTTTTTTAATTTTTAAATATTTTATAATGGATTACTATCTCCATGCAAGTTTTTTTTTTTTTTTTTTTTTGTGTGTGTGTGGGGGGGGGGAGGGCGAGGGTATATCTGGATTAATTTTCTTTTATACAGTTTAGTCCTATATAAACAAAAATATTTTTACATGTTTATGCAATAAATTTTGTTTGCAATTTTTCACCTTGTATGTATTTGTATTTATTTTCTTTGAATAATTCCTACGGGTGTATTTGGTTTACAGAGTTGAATTTCCAGAGTCAAACATTTTCTTCCCTTGGGGGTATTTGCGATGGCAGATTTTTTACAGTTCTGGAGGGAGGAATTAAACTTTTTTGCCATTAAAACGCATAAATAAACCTTTCGGGGGAGTGGTTATTTCAAGGCTCCAGGGGGGGGGGGGGGGCTGAATTCAACACTCTTTGAATATATCATGTTTGTATTTGATTAATCACAGCGTATTTTTCAATAGAGGATATTTTTTAAACACTTTTCTAATACAATGTTGAAATATTAAAAAGGACGCAGACTGAAGAAAGTCTGGAAGACTGCCTGGAAGAAAAACACCCGTGACAGCGAAAGCTGTTAAGGATATAGGAAACAAAAAGGAGAGAGTAAGTTGTAAACAAATTGACCTGAAAGAAGGCTGTAGCTAAAAATCCTTCCCAAAAGCCAAAAAAATCATTAGAAATGTTATCCCTCTTGCTAATTCCGTTAAATCAAAGTACAGAGGGGGCCAAAAAACAGTTGTTTTAACATCTTGCCATGTAAAATAAACCTTGAAATGAAGAAAAAAAAAAAAAAAAAAGAACGACAAAAAGGAAGCTATCACAGCACAAAAGCAATTGGAACATCAAGTTTTAAAAAATAGGGGTAATGCAATTAGCAAAAAAATGATAGAAGGGAAGAACTACAAACATAATGTAAAGAAAACTTGTGTTGCAAAAAAAAGTCTAATAATTCAGAATCTGAAAAGAAAAATCTAGATAGTGATGATTGGTTTTGCCTAATTTGTAAGAAAAATAAAATAGCAATGATTCAGTGTTCAGAGATTGCCAAATACGGTTCCATGTTGATTGCGCTGAAAACAAAATCAATAAACGAAATTCATGTGTAAGCTTTGCATCACTCCTTACATGATATTTAAGTAACTGACAATTAGTCCCATAATTTCTATTCTTAATTTCTGATAACGTTCATTTATATTTTCAATACATTTTGATTTAAAACAATTACTCTTATTTTCAGGTATTTGATTTCATTATATTTCATTGCTGTTATTTTGTTTGAGTGTTTCATTAATCGCAAACTTCGCTTTTAATAAAATTGGTTATTGCCTAGTCATTAAAACAACCTAATATTATTTGGTCCAATTTAGGGGACTGGGGGTCCAACTTAGGCGACCAGTTGCTGAATTTGGACCACTTTTGACAAATTTTTCAAATTAAAATGAAATTTAAGATTTTCAAAAAGAAATTGATCTAAAGATTTATTTAGTTAGTAGATGAATAGATTGACTCCGTGTAGTGATGTTTTGCAGATATTCCAAAATTTAGGTGAGTTACACCTGAAAATAATTGAAGTGGTCTAAATTCGGCTACTCTCCCCTATATTATTTATTTGTCAGGATGATACTAAAATAAAAGTAAATAAAAACAATACAACCTATTCAAATTTTATATGGTAGCAACTCAGCAAGAATAACTGTTCTACTCCCTTTGATTAAGCAAGGAAGTTTTTAAATGCATCCTAGATCGGTGTATGGAGAGGGCGATCATTTTCAGAGATTGTAACCGTTGTTCTTAAAATCTTAGCAAGAAACAGATTATTTACTGGGCTATGCTCAGGGACTTGCATTTGTACATAATTAATTCATATGAAAATCCTCGTGATTGGTTAATTTTCTTAAATAATACTTAACCCTTACCGGCGCGGAGTATTTCTGTTTATAAGCTGGTGAAATAATAGGCTGACACCAGAATTTATAAACGAATTTATTAGAAAATACGAACTTGCTTATTTTCACGTATATTATAATAGGAAAATTTTAATTAAATATTCTTCATGCCGTTTGTCAGTTTTGGAATTAAAATTAGGTGTGCCTTTTTAAGGATACCGCCCTCGAAAGAGTTATCAAACAGCAAATAAATAATGTAAAAACATTCTCTTTTACTTAAATATGATTCTGTTTCTAATTATTCTGAATATGAATATCTTTATAAGTTGACAGTTAAAAGTACAAATTGTGTTTTTAAAATTTTTTTAAGTATTCTGTTCGACCAAATATTTCAATATTCGGTCAAACCGAATATTCGGCAGGCCGCATAGTTTGCTATTCGTCCAAGCCGAATATTCGGCATACCGATTAGTTTGATATTCGGCCAAACCGAATATTCAATAACATGGCCGAATACCGATAGATTCGGTGCATCCCAAATTATGAATTACGTTGTTTATACGTTGCTCAGTATCTCCCCCCCCCCCCACAAAAAAAACGATTATCTGGATCCGCCCCTGCTTCTGCGGGGAAAAACCATAGAATTATACAAGAACGAGAAAGAAGACAAGGAACTGGATTAGCTCTAAAGCGAGCAGAGGCTGACGGGATTTTACGAAGACGAACTGCTTGCAACCCCCTAACGCTAAGCGATAACTTCACCTTACTATCCAATGGGCTTTGTTGCTATCACCCCTTTACTCGCAAGTACTCATGGGGATTAAGAAGGAGAAAATATCCGGTGGCAAACAGCAGGCAGGGAAGATGCAATGCAAAGATATATTTGCATTCCTTCTCGTTCTTTGTAATGGAGGATATTCCATCTACGTTTTGATCACGTGGTCAAGGTAAAAACTTCTAGCGTAAAGAAGGGAAGGCTCCGTAGATGTGTAATATAAATCCCCGCTAGCCAATGAAACATTTCACGAGGCAAAGCAGTAGTACTTTGCCTTCTTATCAGTTAGAAGTTCCTTGGGTAAATTACCGGTATCACGTGACTTTTTTCAGCCTCGAACCCAGATTTGGAATACCCTCCATTCTATGGGAAAAACCCTCCGACTGTTTTTATTCGTGAATGACGTCATGTTTACCCATATCGAGGCTAACGAAAAAGACAGGCTACCACGGTGCATACCACGTATCTTTTATTTACAGACCGCTAGAGTGACGTGTTGCTCTTTTCGCACACCTTCATTGGTGCATTCGAGCATCACGTGACTCCAGCGGTCTGTAAAAAAAAAAAGATACATGGAATGCACCTGTCATTTTCGTTAGCCTCGTACCCATATGGGTAAAGTCCATTGCTGGCAGTTTGCCTTTTTAACCCCTTAGGGACGAACGACCAGTATACGTGCCACTTAAGGTGATCAGAATCCTTCATTATTCCCACCAGTTATTTTTTTTTATTGTAAAAATTACCTTATTTAATCAGAGCATTTTCGCGATAGAAAAAGTTCTGTTTTAAAAAACCGGTGGCAAAAGATTAAAAATTAAGCAAAAGTAGCCTCGATTATAATAAATGAATGCTACACCAGATGGAGTTCTGGTGCTGAATCACGGCTTATTTTTTTCATCCCGTCACAGTGATATCACTGTTATGGTTGTTATCACTGGTGTAAACAATTCCTGATAAGTTGCCGACGGTTAGCTGTAGCACTTACCGCCAACCTCAAATAACAAATCAAATAATGATAAGCGGATCTTTTCTGATATATCAAAGAACCCCCCCCCCCCAAACCCCTTTCAAAGTTCAAAGTCCTGACTATCAAAAGACAGTTTTAATTTTCACTACAGAATATAATTTTTTTAAATAATCATGAAAAAACTCTGTAATATTAATGCGTTTTTGCTACCGCTTATTTCTTTGACGATTTTATCATGTTTTGGAGAGGTAATCGTAAATAATAGGCCAATTATTGGTAAGTAGTATTTATATAATAAATAAATGTCTTGATGTCTTTGATCATTATGTTTTGAATCAAATCAGCTATTTTATTTAGAAATTGTAAATATTTTGTTTGTTTATTTTTTACTTATATAATTCTGAATATTAAAGAAAAATATGACAGAATTATTCAAAATAATAATTGTTACTGATATTTATACCTAGGAATTGTAACTGAAGAAGTTAAACCCAATTCTGAACAGAATGCTTCAAGTTTTATAGTAGCATCGTACGTTAAATATTTAGAAGCTGGCGGCGCAAGAGTTGTACCAATAATGTAAGAATAAATTTTATGTACATTATTAAGTTCTGAATTTTTATTAAAATGCATTTGTTTTATAAAACTCTTAATTGCACAGTTCTGGTAATTAAAAAAAATTATCACCCCTTGCTAACTCTGCCACAAATAAAAATTTGCCTAGTGCCAATCAATCACAGAATCCTAGAACAAGTGAGACACCCGATTTGGTGATTTTTATGAAATATGCCAAATACCACACACTCATTTTAAATTACAATTACAGCAACCTGTAATGAAACCAATTCTCCCACTCACATCACCCAATAATGCAAGCAGACGATTCATTACTAGACAATTTCAATGAGAATTTCACTCCCAAAGTAAAAATTGAATGCAACAAAGTTTGATTTTTAAACAGCTTGCTAAGAAAATGATTCCATCATGTTAATTTTATCCCGTTCTGCGACAGATTTTTAAAACTCATGAAAGGATTTTGGTTTAAAACATTTAGCCTAATATAAATATTTTTTTTCTTTCTTGATTTTCAATATTTTTAGCGGTTTTTCATGTTCCACAACAATTTTTTAACACTCTCAAAAGAAATTCAATTTCAAACTTTTACTCTAATACACTGAATTTTGCCCTCCTATTTTTTAATTTATCAAATAGCTCAGGATTTTTTAATTTATCAAATAGCTCAGGATTTTTTAATTTGTCAAATAGCTCCAGATTTCTGAATTCTAAAATATGTCAAATAGCTCTAGAATTTTATAATTTTTAAATATGTCAAATAGCTATAGATTTTTGAATATTTAAATATGTCAAATAGCCCTGGATTTTGGATTTTTAAATTTGTCAAATAGCTCTGTTTTTAAATTTTGTAATTTTTCAATAACTTCGGTATTAGTCTTATAGCAATCTATATATATATTAAAATTTCTGTATTAACTTAATCTTAAACATGCACAAATTCGTCACAGAAATCTCTAAAAATGCATAAAACACAATATTTATATTTATGCACAAAACACAATACTTATCATCAAATAAAATAAATATAAATTCACATACTTTTATTTCTCATATTTTCTCAGCACTTAAAATACACTGTGTATGAAAGTATATTTCAAAATATACAAAAAACACCCCAAAATACACAACTTAACAAAACGTTGTACACGTCAACTGAAACTTCAAACAATACCCATCAACTTCTCTTCATTGCAAATAGCAAAATAAAAAAACACCCCAACTCAACAAATCAAAAACACCCATCTCTTCCTCTGTGCAGGAAAATGAACGGTCCGAATAAACCAGTTAAATTCTACGATCACACCACGGTTGCCATAACCAAAAATTACGGTACAAAATAATATTGCAAGAGTAAGCGATTTATCACTTCACTAAATTCATCATCGCCAAGTGTCTCCCTTATTCTAGGATTCAGCTATAATCGACTAGTAATAACATCTACTAATGCATTTAAATTTTGCTTATGGGATTGTCTACATATAGAAATTGTTACAAACTTTTACATTTTCACTATTAATAACTAATTTTAACATCATATTTGGATTATTTGGTAAATTTTACCTTTGATACCAAACAGGAAGACATTCAATCTGGTAATTTTTAATATAGGAAATATATATGTTTAACGTCTGGACCTCCTAATGTTAAATTTATTTTTAATTGTTGCAAAACAGATGCATGTTGGTAACTTTTTAAGCATAACTCAAAAACTATTTGGTGGAATGAATTGTAATTTTTGGATTTTGCATATTTAAAGCTTCTAGAAATTGATTTCTGTTAAAAAAATTTATACTAATTCATATTTTTTCCGAAAATTAATTAAAAATATATATGCAGTGAAACCTGTATATAATATTTCATTTGGTCCCAGCAGAAATCCTATTAATTTAATGTATATTGAACCTGTCTATAAAAATAAATGGGTTAAGATGAAACCTGTATATAATGATAATTTTGAGCTTTTTCAAATTCTCACTTTCTATTTTTCAATTCTTTTTAAATGCCTGCTGAAAGACCTCTCTCCCTATCCCAACTCCTAAATTATCTGAATAAGTTATAGAATAGAAAGACCATCATTGTTCATTTACAGCTGTCTAATTGATTAGGCAATAGTGTCGTACTCATAAAAAAAAGCCGCGGGTATATGGTATAGGTATAGCACAAAATTAGCACCCGTCAGGCGTCGAGTAACACTTAAAACGTGGCGATTAATTTTATTGTCCTCACTCACCAAACTCAATGGGCACCACTAGCCAAACGCAATGGTTGAAAGATCGATGCCAGGGAGGAAAGGGGTGAAATTCGTTCGGAATTTACAGCTTCCAAATTGGCAATTCTCCCGAACGTAAGAAAAGAAAGTAGCCGGGGTGATTCGTCTCGAATTTTCCGAAAATTTAAGGCATTCGGTAAAAAAAAAAAAAAAAAAAAAGTCATCAGCCCGAAAATTTGGACATAGAAATATCGCTAATTTCGGTATGGTTACAGAAAAAAAATCGATTTCGTCAATCTTTCGTAGAAAAAAAAATCACCAATTCCATCAAAGAATCGCAAAAAAACGTGAATTTCACCCGAGGACCACGTAAAAAGCGTGAATTTCGCCGAAGGACCACGTAAAAAATGCGAATTATGTCAAAATGTCACAGAAAAAACACAAATTTCAGGAAAAGATCACGGAGAAAACGCAAATTTCGTGAAAAGATCGCGGAGAAAATGCAACTTTCGTGACAAGATCGTGGGAAAACGCAAATTTCGTCAAAAAATCGCGGAAAAAACACAAGTTTCGTGAAAAGATCGCAGAAAAAACACAAATTTCGACAAAGAATAGCAAAAAAGAGTTACAAAATTCTTCAAAGTATCTCAGAAAAACGCAAATTTCATGAAAAGATCGCGGAAAAAATGCAAAATTCGTGAAAAGATCTGGGAAAAACGCGAATTTCGACAAAGAATCGTGAAAAAGAACCACAAAATTCTTCAAAGTATCGCAGAAAAACGCAAATTTCGTGAAAAGATCACAGGAAAACAAATTTCGAGAAAATTGCGGAAAAACACAAATTTCGACAAAGAATCGCGGAAAAACGCAAATTTCGTGAAAAGATCACAGAAAAACGCTAATTTCGTGAAAAAATTGCAGAAAAATGCAAAATCCGTGAAAAGATCATGGAAAAAAACGCAAATTTCGGGAAAAGATCGCGGGGAAAACGCAACTTTTGTGACAAGATCGGGGGAAAACGCAAATTTCGTCAAAAAATTGCAGAAAAAGCACAAGTTTCGTAAAAAGATCACAGAAAAAACGCAAATTTCGACAAAGAATAGCGAAAAAGAGTCACAAAATTCTTCAAAGTATCACAGAAAAACGCAAATTTCATGAAAAGATCGCGGAAAAAATGCAAAATTCGTGAAAAGATCTGGGAAAAACGCAAATTTCGACAAAGAATCGTGAAAAAGAACCACAGAATTCTTCAAAGTATCGCGGAAAAATGCAAATTTCGTGAAAAGATCGCAGGAAAACAAATTTTGAGAAAATTGCGGAAAAACACAAATTTCGACAAAGAATCGCGGAAAAATGCAAATTTCGTGAAAAGATCACGGAAAAACGCTAATTTCGTGAAAAAATTGCAGAAAAATGCAAAATTCGTGAAAAGATCGTGGAAAAAAAATGCAAATTTCGTGAAAAGATCCCGGAGAAAACGCAACTTTCGTCAAAAGATAGTAGAAAAAACGCAAATTTTTTGGAAAGAATGCAACTTTCGTCAAAAGATCGTGAAAAAACGCAAATTTCACGAAAAGATTGCGGAAAAAACACAAATTTCATCAAAAGATCGCGGAAAAATCAAAAGATCGCCTAAAAACGCAAATTTCGTCAAAAAGTCTTGAAAAAAAATGCAAAAATTTTCAAAGAATGGCGAAAAAAACTCCACAAATTTCGTTAAAAGATTACAGTAAAAGCTCAACTAACCGGCATGCTCGGGAAACGCCGATTGCCGGATACTTGAAAAGTCCAGATAGTTGAGCGCTACAAAATCTGTCATGAAAGAAGGGGGGGGGGGGCACCGACATAAAAATGAAACAAGAAAATGATTTTTAGGCTATTTTCCTGCCATTAGGAAGTCTATCAAATAACTCTTATTATTATTATTAAATTTGCACTTGATAAAGTTATTCTTTCCTAATAAAAAATAAAAGCAAACAATTTTTTATATTTATTTATTAATATTTTATAAAGTTGTATTATTTATAATTTGACATCTCCCCTTTCCAGAAAAAGCACATGGAAGCTTGGAAAATTAACGTTGGTATGATTCACTTGTGTTACCTCAACTAACCTCACAGTAATAATGAATCTTTTCTGCATAGCTAAAAACGTTATCAGATGCAAACTGATAATGCCCGCCTTCTCCGATCATGATAAAAACAAACTACACTCATTAGCTTTTTTTTGTTTTTCTTGTTGGAGTGGCTCAGATAGTGAAGTCTTTTGGGGGGATTTCTAAATTTCTGAAAACTCATTGTATGCTAATAAAAATTAGGTAAACAGCCTAATTTATTATTATTTGAATTCGGTGAAAATTTGAACAGAATCGGGCAATTAGCAACGAAGAAAACAATTTTCTTTATATAATAAGTAAAGGGGTAAAAGAGTACCGTTTCGTTCTTTCTTTTTATCTAGAATAATATTATTATTATTTCTGTTTACTGTTTAGGTTGATGAAAAATATTTTTCCTCACTAATTCAACAACGCAAAACTTTGATGCAATCTCCCGGCTGAGGAGAAAAAGTTTGAACTGATAAAAATCCAACAATAAAACAAAGCAAAAAGAAAGAAACATACCATTGCAGTGTCTTTTCTTTTTTTAATTTCCAGTTAAGTGTAGTTGATCCAAATACATCCAATAAAAAAATATTCTTCAGTAAATATATTTAAAATACAATATGGTATAAAGATCTTTGTTACATAATTCTTTTAAAATAATAATTTCTTGTTCTTGAGTAAATAAATAAAAAAAAAAGTTTGGGATATAATTTCTCAGCAGTTACTGTGCGTTTGATTGCATTTCTTTCGATGTGCCAGGAATACTACGAAACGCATGTCTGATGTCCGTCTGTTTGAAAGAAAGTTCTCTTTTTTTCATGAAGCGTTCTTTTATGAGATGCAGTTCTAAAACTTCTTGAGCCGAATACTGCGAATTTTTTTCACAAAACTTTAAAAAAGTAGATAAACTTTTCTCAGCTTCACTCCACGAAATTTTCTCCTGAATTTCATTTTTGGATTCTGAGGAACTACCGTTTGTTTCTTCCTCTGGAGATGTCATTTTTTTAATTAACTGCTCTTCTGTTAAAGTTTCGGTGACAGGAATATTTTTATCTATAGTTATCCAATTTCTGGCATTTCCAGTTGCGATAGAGATAAGTTAGTATTAGGCCCATTTTTTAATGTTTCCATAATTTCATGCAATTCGTTCCTTTTCTTGGGTTTAAATCCTTCAAATTCTTCATCTGATGAATCAGAACAAAAGTTTACTGTAAATAATGATTTTCTCCATCCCCTTCGAAGAGTTTAAAATCTTCAAAAAAAGTAGAATATTCCTCTGCACTTTTGTTCCCCAGATAAGTCAATTTTTCTAATTCCATGGCGTTTTTTGAAGGAAGAAAGCCAACCATCTGAAAACTTGCATTCTGTCGCAATATTTAATTTTTCTGAAAAATCTCGAAATAGGAACTCCTTCTTCTCGTTTTAATAGAAACCACTGATATAAACTTTTATCCAGTTTTTCATGCTGAGGTTGCTGCAGTGTTTTCCTTTCATCCGTTGCTTTGCTTGATTCTGCAGAGGAAGCAAATGCCATCAACTTTTCTTTCTACGATTTAATATCATAAATCGTTGAGGATCCAATATTTAATATACGCATCAATTGTTGTTTATTTTCCCCTCTTTCTAAATGTCTAATAATGTCTAGCTTCTGAGTTATGGTTAAAACAACTCATTTCCTTTTATTAGGATTTGACTGATCTGCCATTTTTTAATTTGACAAAAAATATGACAGAACACAATTAATAAAGGTTGAGAGCAATTTACTAGGCTAGCTGATTAAGCACAAGCGAATGGCAGTAAAAATGTGCCAAAACGAAAAAAAAAAAAGCATCAGCATGATTTAAGTCAAATTCTAATTGTTGAAACTGAATGTGTAGACCCAAATGGGTGGAACAGATGGAAAGTTCTACAGACAGATGGAATTTTCTAGTAACTCCAGGCGGGGGCTACTGTGCATCTGGGGGGGAAAATATGATATCTGAAATGACCATATCCCCATCCCAATTCTTAGAAAACAGTTTTCCTTCATGCTCCTGGCTTCCTCACTTAGCAGTTCAGTTTTCGGAAAAGATGTAGCTTTCTACCGTTTATCACGCCTCCCCCCCCCCCCCCCCCACTCTCCATCTAGTTTCACCAAGAGCAGAAAAGAAAGATCAAGCCTCAGGGCATTCCACGTCAAATCAGGCAGTAAAATATCAATATGTAACCCACCATCACAGATTTTAATGAAACTGCGTGTGCTTGTTCTTACTATTAAGATATGATCACCAGTAATTTTTTTTGCTCCTTGGTGAAATAGTTTCTGAGAAAAAAATTGTCAAAATTTTGAAAAACTGCCGTCAGTTGGCATTCTTGATAGCTCGGTTTTCAAATGTAGCATGTCATATACATAATCATATTTCAATATCTACTCTACAAATCATCTTCAAATAATTTATGCACAATATTTAGGGTACGCAGCTTATGAAAAAAATATATTGTTACGCTTATAACATTTTAAGTGTGTCTAAAAAAATATTTAAACTTTGAAGTCGTGAATTTTTTATGAAAAATAATGCATTAACAAAAAAAGCATTATCAACAAAAGGCGGTATTTTTATTAAATTTATTTTTTATGGGAGATATACTTAAAGGTGTCCTTTACCTGATTCTGAAATCAAAATAGTGGGATTTTGGGTGTTTTTGGTAGTATTTCCTATTTAAAAATATTTTGAGGTGCATTTCATATCAAATCAAGCAGAGTCATTCCATGTCAGTTGCCCTAAGCCATTTAATCACTGTCACAAATTTCAATGAAATTGGGTTTGTTTATAGCTTATTTTAAGACGTAATCACTTTTAATTTTCTTGATCCTAAGTAAAATATTTTTTAAGATAAAAAATATCAAAATTTTGAAAAATTGTTTTAAATTTTTTTAATGACAGTTCGATATTCAAAGACTACATTAAAAAAAAAAAAAAAAGTCATTTCAATATAAAATCACTAAATAGGTTTCAAATAATGTATATGTGACAAATAATGTAGGCTGATTATTATTTCTTGTTTTTTATCATGTTTAAACACTAAGAGTGTCTTTTATCTTATGAATTTTTAAAATCAACAATTTTGTCAAAAATAATGTGTTAATCAAAAATTTATTATTAACCGAAGGCAGGGTGTTATTGCTTTTTTTTAATTGTACGTAAAAATATCTTTTAAATGGTTATAAAATAAAAATAGTGAACATATGAGAAAAAATTATCAAAATTTTGGAAAAATGCCACGAGTTGCCATTAATGATTGTTCAATTTTCAAAGGCCTCATTTTATATATAAAATCATATTTCAATAACTAATAAAGAAATCTTCTTCGAATAATTTAAGCAAGGTAAATAAAGTATGTAGATTATGAAAAAAATATTGCTGTAATGTTAAAAAAATATTTAAATGTGTCTAAAAAATTGTATAATCTTTGAAATCAAAAATATTTTACAAAAAATAATGAAATTATTAAAAAATCTTATCAATCAGAGGCGGAGTTTCTATGACTAATTTTTTAATTTTAAATTGTACATAATACTACATTATAACTGGATCTGAAATAAAAATAGTGGGATTTTGGTTGGTTTTAGTAGTATTTAAATCATATTTAAAATTATCAATATTTTCAAATGTAAAACCTATCCAATGTATCATCCCTGGAAATATTTTTATTTATACATTTATTTTATTTTTCAAATTATCTTTTATGTTCGTTTCTTAAGGAAAAAAATAAACAATATTGTTTTTTAGTAAAACTTCTAGGGCGAAGAGCAATTATCCCTTTCCAAAAAAGAGAAAAATCACTAGCTCCTCACCGCTTAATAGAAATTTTCAAAATGACAGTCCTAATCTTTAAACTCATATTTGGCTGTTAATATTGAAAATTTAGCATTGAGCTGCTAATATTGAAAAAAAAAAACCAAATTTCACTCTGTTGAAGAAAATTTTGACGTATTGTGCTTTAAATATATGCAAAAAATGCATAATCCATTATATTTATATCTTTCAAATAACTATATCTAAAAAAATATTTTAAACTTAATGAGTTGCACTTTTGTAACTTTATTCAGTTTCTAATGATATGTACCGTAATTTCGGGTGTATAGCCCGCAGATCAAACAATTCAGTTTGGACCCAGAAATTTTATTCAGTATTTGAAGACCAATATTTACTGTGATCTAAAAAGTTACATTTTATTTTTTAAATTTTCTGGGTCGAAACACGATTGTATGATCCGCGGGCTATACACCGGAAATTACGGTAATTTGATTTATTTCATCACAATATTGCTGAAAGATGGATTTTCAACATATATATGTGTGTATATATATCCCTGTTCTCAAACAAATTATTTAAAAATTATTCATTTATGTTTAATAAAGCATATATATATTGTTTATACACTTACAGAAAATACATATAGCAAATTTTATGATATTATGTCAATAATGTCTAAAAGTAAAGAACTTATCTAATAGTATGTAACGAAAAATTTAACATCTGGTGTAATGACAACAAAATTTTATAATTGTTTTACTTAATTTGGATGAATGAAAAAGCTTACATGTTTATATTTTATTGAAGTACAGGTGAAAATGTCATAAAGACATACCTCAACAACCACTGAGTATGTCACATTCACACTACAGATGATTTTTTTTTCTTTTGATCTTTCGGGTTTGATTTCAGATGGTAATGAATTAATTAGTTTTGTTAGAAGTGTCATTGCAGTCAGCATATTAGGCTCACTATTTTTTTTTATATAATTTGTTTTGATTGACTCGATGAACAACAATAGGGACCATTTCATGACTTTTCAATTAAAAGCTGATTTATAAATTCATCATGTTGTTTAGTTATTATTATCGTCTTAAGATAATAAGTTGATATTAAAATTTTTAAATGCAGTTTATTTATTATTTGAACAGTTGAAAGTATTTTTCAATAAGGGCTGTTGATTTTAAGTCGGCTGTTGAGCAATGTAGTGTTGGTAAAGGAACTGGTACTATTTAATTTAATTTTTATTGCTGTAAATAATATTTGTTATTTTATTATTGTATGTATTATATTTAAGCAAAAGTAGAAATACACGATATCGTAGTCATTTTAGTACATCTTAGCATGAAAAGCTTCAATATTTATCATTAAACATTCACATTTTATGAAAATTTTGTTAAAATTGCTCATATTTTAACTATTTTTATTTTATAACTATTGAAAAGATATTTTTACGTACAATTAAAAAAAGTAATAACAGCCTGCCTTCGGTTAATAATAAATTTTTGATTAACACATTATTTTTCACAAAATTCATGATTTTAAGAATTCACAAGATTAAACACACTCTTAGTATTTAAACATGACAAACAACAATAAATAATAATCTGCCTACATTATTTGCCACATATACATTATTTGAAACTTATTTAGTGATTTTATACTGAAATGACTTTTTTTTTATGCAGTCTTTGAATCTGCCATTAAAAACATTTTTAAAAAAATTTCAAAATTTAGATATTTTTTTATCTTAAAAAATATTTTACTTGTAATCACCTTTAATTTCCTTGATCCTGTCTTAAAATGAGCTATAAACATATCCAGTTTCATTGAAATTTGTGACAGTGAATTAAATATCTTAGGCGAACTGACATGGAATGACTCTGCTTGATTTGATTTGAAATACGCCTCAAAATATTTTTAAATATGAAATACTACTAAAAACACCCAAAATCCCACTACTTTTATTTCAGAATCAGGTAAAGGACACCTTTAAGTATATCCCCCACAAAAAATAAATTTAATAAAAATACCGCCTTTTGTTAATAATGCTATTTTAGGTAATGCATTATTTTTCATAAAAAAATCACGACTTCAAAGATTAAACATTTTTTTAGACACACTTAAAATGTTATATAAGCGTAACAGTACTTTTTTTCATAAAATACGTACCCTATATATTATGCATAAATTATTTGAAGATGATTTGCGGAATAGATATTGAAATATGATCATATTTATGTCATGCTACATTTGAAAATCGAGCAGTCAAGAATGCCAACTGATGGCAGTTTTCAAAATTTTGACAATTTTTTTCTCAGAAACTATTTGACCAAGGAGTAAAAAAAAATACTGGGAATCATATCTTAATAAAAGGAACAAACACACGCAGTTTCATCAAAATCTGTGATGGTGGGTTACATGCCTGCCTGAACTGACATGGAATGACCCGCCTCTCTTCTCTTGTCTTCATTTTCCACCCCCTCCTTCTCTCTTTCGGAAGGAAAAACAGCTGGCGCGGCAGACTATCGCGTACTATGACGCAACATGAAGTTATTCTGCGCTAACGAGCTATAGACAGTTCTTTATGCTATATTTTTATTTTACAATGTTCACTGTTATGAACATACACACAGATCTGTTTTACGCCGAATTAATTGCTGAGATAATTTGAGAATGCTAACAGTAAATTTCCCAAAATAGTAGTACAAATTTTTCAACTGTTTATGGGGGGGGGGGAAATAAACGATTTCTCTGAATTTTTCCGGTTAGTTGAGCTTTTCGGTTACTTGAATGCCGGATAACAGAGCTTTTACTGTACAAAAAAAAAAACGCAATTTTGTGAAAAGATCGCAGAAAAAACGCAGATTTTGCAAAAGATCGCGGAAAAACACGAAATTCATTAAATGGTCGCAGAAAAATGCATATTAGTTAGTGCTGAGGGGTGGGGGCTCCCCCTCTGCTGTAACCTTTCTGAAAATTTCCTGTGAATTTATTTCATTGCAATTAATAGTAAAAATAAAATTTTTCAGTTGAGTGTAATCATATCGAATGGTAAGTAATATATATTAGTAAATTACAATGTTGATAGTTAGAAAAACACAATTTTGTATGGAGCGTACATAACTTTGTTACTGGCCAGTGAAAAAATCAGTGTACTGGCCAGTGGCCTGTAGGTAAAAATGTTAATTTTGACCTATAGGTATACGTTGACATCATGAACATTCATAGCTAGGGTATATGCTAATGCTTTATTTGATAAACAGAGAGTATACGGAGCTTCTTTAAAAAATCCAGAAGGTACATGGCGTATACCCCAGTATACCCTCCACTACATGCCTGTCAGGCAAGTTGATCAATAGCTCAGAGCTGCCATGTTAGTAATAAGATTTGAAATGCAACCCTTGTGCTGAACACGGAGAGGGAGTCAAACGGCTATCTCCCCTAACACCTTTGATGTCATACCCTCCTCTTTTCGAACAAAAAGTTAGTTAACTGTGGTGGGTGGGATTTCTTTCAGCTATGCAGCATGATTATACACATTGGACCAGGACTACGTTAGGCAACGGATCTCCATTGTTCGACCAGGAGAAACTTGAAACAAACATGATTCAGCTTCACCAAAATTGTGTCATTTTTTGGCAGTGATCCCTTTCTTGGCAACTTTCTGTTTCATAAAAGTCTTGGAGGGAGTGGGAGGTGAGAAATTCAATAACAGTATGAAAGCAAAAAAAAAGGTTTGGCGTACTATCCTTCCACCATGAAGTACTGGTGGGAAGGGTGATGTTTGTTTCAAAAAAAGATTACCAGTTCTTGGTCCAATTACAAGAAGTCAATGGATTACACTTTATTCTGTAAATTGTGTGAAGTGGATTGCTTTTTCGCTGTTTTTTTTTTTTTTTTGCTTCAACTTTGAAAAGGCATTGCATTCCACAAGCATATTTTAACTCAATGGATGCATTAAAAAAATATGTGCATACAGACTGCGTTCCCAGTAAAACTAAACAAACAAGAATATCAGATATTTTTTCTGTTTAAAAATATATGAATCTATCAAATAGTTAAAAGTGTATGCTGTTTACAGCCAAAAACTCATATTATTGTGAGGTATGTATATACACTGTTTAGTGTTTACTTGTAATAATACTTTCACATTAAAACCTGTCTGTAATGATAAATTGTATATACCGATATTTTTTTCGGTCCCTAGAATATTGTTATAGACAAGTTTCATTGTATATACTGTATATAAAAGATCAATTGTAATGTATAAATTTTTTAATACAAATTGATTTCTAGAATCTTCATAGAGGTAGATTTAAAATCACAGCTCATTATGGCAAATAGTTTTTGAGTTATGCTTAAAAAAATTTACCCACATTGTCATAGGCGTAGCGTGACCAGAAATTTTGGGGGGGCACCAAGGCCGTGAGAAGTGCGCCCTTAAAGAATTTTCAATTTTGCGACCCCCCCCCCCCCCCCCACCCCAAAAAAAAAAAAATCTTTCTCTTTGTAATGGGTATAATAAAATTGATAAAATGCAGAAACATAAATAAATTATATAATATTTATAATATGAATAAATATTTCGCGTTTATTTTGGAACTTTAAAATGTTTAATTTTAATTTAGAAGTTCAGAACAACTAAATAACACAAGAGAAAAATTGCACTTATTTGTTAGAGAGCTCATGATGTTTTGCGACAGGAAAAAAAAATGATCAAGAAAGAAAGAAGAAATTCCCCGGAAAATGATCTGCGGACAAAAACTGAATAAATAAACAAATAAAACCATGGTTCGCAGCATAAATTTTGCGCCCGGGGCGACCGCTCCTTTAGCCCCCTCTTTGCACGGCCTTGGGGGGAACACTGGTCTGCACGGGCCAGTTTCCAGGCCGGCGTGAAAATTAAAAGTTCCAACCCAGCCCGGCCCGTTTATATTTTCACAGTTCATGGCCAGGCCCGGTTCGTAAAAAAATCAGTGAAAATAAGCTCGGCCCATAAAAAAATCAATTAAATCAGGCCTCGTCCGACCCGACTCAATTTCTCAAAAATTCCGATTTTTCTTAACATGCAATTGCAGGGCTTCCACTTGCTACTAAAATGCTATACGTAGCGACTATTTTCAGCATACGGCGGCTATGGCGACTATTTTAGGCCGAAAACTGTTAAAAAGTGACTATTTCAAGAAAGCAGTAGGCGACTTTTTTCGGATTCAGCGACTATTTTTACTGAAAATATTCGGTCTTTTTCTTCAAAGCGCCTGTAAAGTCATCTTCCCAAACGCATTTTTTCAAGGGTTGTTTGAGGAGATTCGCGATTTTTTCCGAGTCGAATTCCAAAATTCGAGATTTCCCCCCCACTAAACAATTGACGAAAATAACTATTTATTTCTGAGATCTTTTTATACTATCGTTGAAGGAGATTTTGCGATTTTTTCCGCGATCCTTTGCCAAATTTTGCAGATTTTTCTACTACAGATTGACCAAATTGATTTTTTTCCTCCATCACTTGTCCAAATTCGCGATGTATATTTTCTGCGGCCGATTGATGGTAGTTACTATTTGTTTCAGAGATCTTTTGACGAAATTACGGATTCTTTTCCAGATCGTTTGTCAAAATTCGGGATTTTCTTTTCATGACCAATTTATAAAATTCGTGATTTTTTGTGCTATCATTTGGTTAAATTCCCATTTTTTTTATTTTTTTTTTTTTTTTTTTACCAAATTTGTGTTTTTTTTTTTTGCCCACGACCGTTTGATGAAATTTGCGATTTTTTTCTTGTGATCGTTACACGAAATTCGTAATTTTTTGTCCATTCTTTAGACGAAATTTTGAGATGATTTTTCCGCGACCAAATGACGAAAATCGCCATTTGTTCCCACGACCTTAGGTAAAATTCAAGATATTTTTACAGTTGTTTCAGGAGATTCACGATTTTTCTCCGTGACGAATTGCAAAATTCGCGATTTTTCCCCAATCGATTGACGAAAATAGTTATTTCTTTTCGCCATCTTTTGCTGCGATTGTTGAATGAGATTTCGCAATTTTTCCTATGACCTATTGGAAATTTCCCAATTTTTTGGGGTGATCGTTTCACGGTACTCACAATCTTTTTTTCATGATCCTTTGTCAAATTTCGCGTTTTGGTTTCCGGCGATCATTTCACGGAACTCGCGATTTTTTTTCCGCGATCCTTTGCCAAAATTTGCGAATATTTCTGCGACAGATTGGCGAAATTTTATTTCCGCCACCACTTGTCGAAATTCGCGATATATGTATTTTCCGTGATCGATTGATGGTATTCGCTGTTTGTTTCAGATATCATTTGACGAAATTCGCGATTCTTTCCCACGATAGTTTATCGAAATTCGTGATTTTTTTTTCAAAACCAACTTACGAAATTCTTGATTTTTTGTGCAATCATTTGTTTAAATTCTCGATTGTTTACGTGATTATTTGTTCAAATTCGTGTCTTTTCAGGGATGATTCTGTTCTGAATTTTCCGAAAATTTAAGGCATCCGGTTCCGAAAATTTTAAAAATTGGGGAAAATAAAATATCGCGAATTTCGGCAAATGATCGTCGAAAAAATCTATTTCGACAATCGTTCACAGAAAAAAATTGCCAATTTCTTTAAAAGATCGCAGAAAAAACGAATTTTGACAAAGAATCGCGAATTTCTTCAAGGGATCACGAAAAAACGCGAATTTCTTCGAGGGATCGCAAAAAACGCAAATTTCGTCTAGGGATCGTGTGAAAAACAAAAATGTCACAAAGGGATCGCAAATTTTATCAAAGGATCGCGGGAAATGCGAATTTCGCCAAAGGATTGCAGGGAAAAAAACGCATAATTGGCGCCGGGAAGCGATTTCCACCCCTTTCCCTCCCTCTGCTGTAACTTTTAAGAAAATTTGCTGTGAATTTCAGATTTTTTTTAAAACCCAGAACAACACCTGCTGTCTTTTTGTCCGCGACCATTTGGCGAAATTTGCAATTTTTTTCTCTTCATCGTTTGACGAAATTCGTAATATTTTGTATATTCTTTTGACGGAATTTGTCAGTGACTGAAGGATGAAAATCGCCATTTGTTTCCACAACCTTTGATAAAATTCAAGATATTTTTCCACGGGCCTTTAAGGAGATTCGTGATTTTTTCCCCCGACGAATTACCAAAATTCGCATTTTTTCCGCCAATTGTTTCGTGGAATTCACGATTTTCTTTACACGATCCTTTGCCAATTTCATGAATTTTTGTACGACCGGTTGATGAAAATGATATTCGGTATTTGTTTCAGGGATTTTTGACGAAATTCGCGATTCTTTTAAATGATCTTTTCTTTTGTCGACTGACTGAGGAAGTTCTTGATTTTTTGCTCGATTTTTTGCGCGACTATTTGACCAAATTCGCGAAATCTTTAGGCGAAATTTACAAGTTATTTTTTCGCGACTGATGGAAAACTTCTTTTTTTCTAAGGCCAATAGTTCATATAGGCGATTTTTTTTTTCGTTACCGAATGGCAAAATTCGCGACTGTTTGATGAATTGATTTTGTGGATTTCTCGAAGAAAAAAAAATCGTGGCTTTCACGAAATAAAAAAAAATCGCATACGAATCATATGCCTGTTCCAGAAATAAATTTGGAAGATTCCATCCAAACAAATATTATTAGTATGCGGGATTTTCCTTTTTTGTGTGGGATTTGCGCTATCCCACACGTTATTTTTAACCTTGCCCCTCAAATAAAACTTTTCTTCCTTCTCTCCAAGAAACTCTTGAAATGAAAGGCCTGATGGAAAGTAGTTCCGGGGATGATATGCAAGAAGTTTTTACTGCTATGTTTCCAGGTGCTGTACATAATTTTTATTGTGGAAGAACCAAGTTACTTCGTAACTGAAACATTAGGGCCTTATTTTCTGGATAACTTGCTTTCTCATTTGAAGAAATCACTCTATTCTTTATTCACTGATATGAGCAGAAGCATAAACTGTGAAATAAAATGTGGACATTCATAAAGTCCTTTCATTGTTATGGATAGAATTTTTCTTCCTTTTTTTAAAAGTGGGTATGCGAGTATTTTGGCTACTATTATCGAACAAATGCTACTATTTTTTTTCGTTGGAGGCTACTAAAGCTACTATTTTCAGTGTCATTCGGCAGTGGCAGCCCTACAATTGAGACGCTTTTATGAAGTAGAATAAAGATTTTTTTTTTTCTAAAAAACTCCGATTTTTTTTAATAAAATAACATCGAAGTTGGACTTTTGATTTCCAAATTCAAAGGCTGACAATTACAAGACGGATCCATTTAGTAATCCACTTTAAATCAAGCTGTTTCGAATTAGGAAAAATGTTAAGAAAAGGGAGAACGCTACTCGTTTCTTAAGCACCTGAATGCTAACATCAGTAATTTTCAGGCAAATAGAAATAGAATTGAGTTTAGGAATGTGTCAAAAATAATCACATTTTTGAGTGGAGATTTTTGTTTTTTCTGAAAACGTTATTAATTTAATAAAACAAACAATTGTGTATGTTCTTACCTTCTATTCCATTTTCGTCCTTTTGAAGCCAGACTTGAATGAATTTAGAATCATGGTGTGCTTCATGACATCGCTTGTTATTGAGTTTTCTATAAAAAGTTCCTGTTTTTTTTTATCGCGTTTGTTTTTGCGTGGCTCATTCATTCCTGATCAGTTTAAAAAATAGTAATAACAACATTTACTACGAGTACATTCTCACAAATGACCAGATCATACCAAGCCAAGTGTGTGTAGGAGTGTGGAGAGGGTTAGGTAAAGACGCTCCTATTATCTCACTTTGCAACAAGAGGGAAACACAAGTTCAGAGGTCAAAGAGGTTCTTGTGTGACCACCTTGTGTTATACACTGAAATTAAACTACTTGGGTGACTGGACACCAGCTTTGCAGTTGGGAAAAATTTTCCTTCTACCAATCAAATTACAACTACTGGCCAAATATCAATGATTGACCAGCACCATATTAATGGTTGAGAACTAAAGCGTTTTTGTTTTGGGAATGAGAGAGTGGGTGAAATGCTACATACTAAAAAGTTTTAAATTTGATTGCATCTTTAAAAAAAAAAAAAAAATGCAATTGAAAATCACTGCCATTTATCGTTTTTGTAAAAGTCTCAATGAATCACAATCCTAAAATATGTGAATATAAATTTCACATTAATTTATCTGAAAATCCCATGTTTAATACACAATCACATATCCTATTAAAACAGTGACAAATGAAGGTTTTTAATAATTTGCACAATAAGTACAACCTTAATATCAATCGTACGTTCAGGGCTGAAACTAGCCTTTTTTTGCGCCAGGGGAAAACATGGATTTTGGCGACCACCCCCTCCCTTCATTTCCTCACGCACAATAAATATTATTGACCTCAGGTACCCTATGCAAAATAAATAAATAAAATTCATAAAAAATAAAAATCATTAAATAATTAAAATTAGAGCAAGGAATATGTAAACGACGCTCCCATAGGATTAACATTAGCTTGAGCGTTAAGAGTCTACACAAATCACGCGAAGAAACTGGAACGCTAATGCTAAACGTATGGGAGCGATATTTTTAAATTTTCTCGCTTGCATATTAATAGTTTTAAATATTTTTTTTTCTTAGCTTAGGAAAGCTGAGGTTAAACTCTAACCGGGCTAGTGTTTACTTTTAGATTTTGGTTGCAGATTATTTTTATAAAGTTTCCTTCACTTCCAGTACCGGTTTCAAAACCTAAAAGTATGGCAACGCTAAAGATCAATCTAAACTATCCTAAGAAAAAAAAATAATTTTAAAATATTAAAATCCAAACGAGAAATTTCAAAAGAACGCTCCCTTAGTTTAACATTAGCTTGCGAGTTTCTTTGCATTTCATATATATATATACGCATTTTTGTATGAATCGACAAACGATTCATTTGGCGCCCCCTTCGCCTTTGTTCTGGCGCCTGGAGCACATGCCCCCTCTGCACCCCCCCCCCCCCCCCCCCCCCCCCCGATGCTACGCCTATGCACATTGTAATGTATTTTACAACAATTAAAAATGAATTTGACAGTAGGAGTTCCAAACTTTAAACCTGCATAATTTCTAAATTACTTGACTAAGTGATTTCCTTCTTAGTATTCAAAGGTAAAATTTACTGAAGAATCCAAATATGATTTCGAAATCACGTGTTAGTATTGAAGTTTTAATTATTTTACAATTTCTGCTTGCAGATGATCTCCTATAAGACTATAAGACTCCCTATTCTGAAACATTGAATCCAGCGGTCCGCCCATGAATTCAATGCCCAAGATTTTCCAATGAAAATTTTTGGCAAAACATAGATTTCCTCCCACCCGTATGGGGTAGATATTTTCAAATTGGATATTTTCTTTTAAAATTTTGATGAAGTTGCAACAATTTTTATTGATATATATTTTTTATTGAAAAAACTGTAGATTTTATTTAAATTAATCGCAATTTTTAATTTGATATTAATTAAAAATAAAATTTAGGTAAGCTCAACGAAAAAAATTGAAAAACAAATTAAGTATTAAAGGTATATATAAATATTATACAGACGTACAAATACAAACAATAAATACAATAAACCCTACTGGAGTGAAAAATTAGCCAGAGCCAGGAATCGAACCCGGGACCACAGTATTCAAGACTGCTGCTCTAACCACTGAGCTACTCTGGCCGATGCCTGAGTCTGCAATTTCTCACTAATAAACCATGTTGGGGAAGTCACCAGTCTTGTATACTGTGGTCCCGGGTTCGATTCCTGGCTCTGGCTAATTTTTCACTCCAGTTGGGTTTATTGTATTTATTGTTTGTATGTCTGTATAATATTTATATATACCTTTAACTGTTGAATGCAGGCGTTATTTATGTGTGCATGTGTGTTTTAATATATATTGTAGTATGAGTGTTTTATTAAAATTAAGTATTGCTCATAAAAAATATCAAAAAGATGTAGAAAACACCAAAATTGATAAAAGTATGCGAAAAAGATTGAAAAAATGCTTCTAATATTAAGAAAAATGCAGGACTCATTACTTGCATGCATTGAAAGTGTGATGCGGTCACGGCAGAAAGTGGATCGGTGAGTTGGCTCTCCATATTATTGTAGAGTTCAGTGATACAACCTGCCCTTGATCTTGAAACCTAATTGTGTAAACATTTCTTATTCATTCTTCTATTTAATTTAATTATAACACACAGAACTTTAAGAATTTATTGATGTGGCCTTCAAGTTTAAAAACCCCTAATAAAAAGGAAGAAGTGGAGATCTGAAAAACCACAATTTTTTATGTACTCAAATCTTTAGAGTATGTTTTCCTTCATGCACTGCAGGAGAGTTGTCTGATTAAAAATCAGGATAATTATGAACATTGGAAAATCATTTGAATGAAAAAGTGTTTAAAATGTCTTTGCAGAAAGAATTTTTATTTTAAGACTTTAAAAGGAAAAGGAGTTTGCAATACAGGCATCTCCCGACTTATGTAAGTAATGCATTCCGCAAGCTTTTACATAACTTGAATTAGTAAATTATTTAGGTAAAATTTCATAAGAAACTAAAATACAGTCGAACTTGGTTAAGACGCATTTCAAGGGAGTGGACAAAAGTCGCATATTAAGCGGGATTGCGTATTAAACGTGATTTGTACAATGTTGCAGGATCTCGGCTTATTTACACATTTAATAGTCCAAATGAACTTAAGAGCTTTCATTTATACGTTTATGGTAGAAATTTGTGTTTTTACGTATACTATTTAGATTAAAATTTAATTGTATTCCACTTTAACTCATTGTTTCTTCTTATAGAAGTGACAGGAATAATAACGAAAGATAAATGTGGATTCCAACATGGCTTTATAATCGATTAATACGCTGCAAACAAAAATAATTTTCCTATTAGACTAATTTTTTTAACAGAAAATAAAAAGACAAATCTTTGAAGCACAACCCAGTTTTTAAAATACTATTTAGTACTTGTAATAATGAATTCCATTATAATCTGTCCTTCTTTTAATATAAGAAAAAACTATCCTTATTAATATTTATATAAAAAAATATTGTTAGAATAGCTAAACGTGAAGAAAACATAATGGAATTATCCAATCGCAGTCGTTTTTGTATAATCCTTACGAATTTCCTGTTTTGTTGCCTGTAATATACATTATAAAAATTGTAATGATATAACGTCATTTACAGGTATGATCATCTTTAATTATAATAATTTTTATGACATATCTGAGTAACCTGAATTCGTCTATATAGCTCTACTACAGTAAAAACATACACGAAGCGGGAGACAAAGAATATTAGGAAGCGGGATCAAAGAAGGATCGCAATTTTGCTAAATTAGCAGGTTTTTGTTTTAATCAAATATCTACCGCTATTTCCGATTAGTAATTTTTGCCTTAATTAATCTGTTTTTAAATGAAGTAAAAATACTTTTTGGAAACAGTGTTTTTATCTGAATAAAAAAAAATCCTCTAAATTGGCAATGCTCGTGAAGAGAGAAGGAATGCCCTTCTTGATCAGGGAATTCGCGTCTTAAGTGTGATTTTTTTCCTCAAATGGCAGAAAATTTATCGCGTCTTAAGTGGGATCGCGTAATAACTGTTCGCGTATTAAACATGATGTTTTTGCATTAGCCTTATGGGAGGAGTTCAAGGTATCGGAAAAAATCCGCGTAATAAGCGGGATCGCGTATTAACCGTGAGCGTCTTAACCGGGTTCGACTGTATATATATATACATAATTTATACAGTACTATGTTACATAACTTGAATTTGTAAATTTTTTAGGTAAAATTTCGTAGGAAACTGAAATATATATATACATAATTTATACAGAATTGTTTTATAAATAAAATTTATTAAAATACTAAAAAAAATTATCTAGCAGTATTTACTAGAATATAAACTATAAAAGTATGAAAAAAATATTTTAAAAAACTGAAAATTCACTTTTTAAATAAATATCTTGTGGAATACGGTATTGATAAATTTAACATTGGTGAACTGATTTATAACAATTTTGAATCTATGTCAGATGACTATAAAAATAAGAATTAACTAAAGAGGAATAAATTACCTCTTCTCCATGAATTTCTAATGATAAGACAAATAAATAAAATAATCCTTGATAAGCATAATATTTATTATGAGTTAGATAACTACTATGAATAACTAACAACATAAAGATTAAGTTGTTATGACAATACTACTTATAGTTATAAGTGCACAAAATCAAAAATGAATTGGCACTTGTAACAGCTAATTTAGTTCTGTAGTGGGAGAGTCCTTGAGATGAATGGCTGTGAGAAGAGAAATGCTGTCTCTAACAACTTCTACCACTCTCAATATTGAAGGCTGAGGGTTTGATTTGTTAATGATTTAATTGTATATCCCAATAAAAATGTAACTCTCTCTCTAATATATAAAACTATATTATGGTTCTGGTTTTTATCTTCTTATTTTACTTATAATATAATTGTCAAAAATATGCAAATGAGTGTCAAATGCACTAGTATGTGTATAAATGTAATTTTTGAGATTTATTACGTAACTGCAAATTTGTGTAAGTCGCATAATAATACGTAAGTCGGGGAATGCCTGTAGTTTATTTTTGGGGTAGAATATTTTGATCCTTCCATGTATAAACTTTTGGACAGTATCATCAGTATGATAAAGATGAGATATATCGAAGGATGTAGTGGAGGGTATGTGGTGGTATACGTCATATACCTTCTGGATTTTTTTAAGGAACACCGTGTACCCTCTGTTTCTCAAAAAAGCTATAGTATATACACTACAGGGTATATCCTCTGCTTAAAGCGCATGCCCTATGCTTTTTTTACGACTACACCACTGGATATATTGCAGGGAATAATTGGGGAATGAAGCTGTATAATTTTCTATTATCTTTTCTTTATCTTTTAGCCCACTTCCATGCCTGAGTATGAATGAAAAATAGTGGGAAATAGTTTATTTCTCTCCTCCATTCCTCTTACCACAAGCATCCTACTGAAATTTTTTTAACAACACAAAAATATTGCTCACTCAAATAGTTAAATAATTTAAATCAGAGGAAATAAGGAAATTTGGGAATGAGTATTTTTTCTACTGTCAAGAAGATACACCTTCAAACTATTTGTCCTACTACTGAATTTCATGGAATGGAACCTCTTGCTCCCATGCCATTTTACTATCTCAGTCACCCTATAGTTATACCACTTTTTTTTTTTTGCAATAATCTCTGTACTTCTGTTCAAAAGTTATACAAGAACGTAAACTGTGGATATTACGCTTGATCCACAGATTCGGGTGGGATTAAATGTAGCTTGTATTTTAATCTGGGACCAAAACATCATATAGGTAAACATCTTCTAAAATCTGTTTTAGTTACTTTTCTATAAACTGTTACAAATCGACAAAAATTCATTTTTTTTTTTTTATGTGTTTTTGTCTAGCTTTAAATATCTATATTGATACAATATTTTTTTGAAATACTCAATACACATATTTTCCTTTCTGAATGATTGATTCCATGAAAAGTATAATTAATTAATTACAAATAGTATTTTGTGTTCATTTATTTTGTTGTTTTGCATTTTTTTTTCCCATCCTTGTCGCTATTTTAATATTTACTACTAATAATTATTCACTAAAAGTTAAAGTTAAGGAGGAAATTTTAAAAGCTAAAAGTAATGGAATATGGGATTTTGTGCAGCATTCAAGCTGGGCAACTCCTGTTGTCGTCGTTCCAAAGAAAAACGATGACATTAGACTGTGTGGTGATTTTAAAGTCACAGTTAACAGATGTTTAGACAAAACCCAGTATCCCCTTCCTACACAACAAGACTTATTCTCAACTTTAAGTGGTGGAAAATACTTTACAAAGCTAGATTTGAGTCATGCATACCAACAGGTGGAGCTAGATGAAAATTCACAGGAATACTTAACTTTGAATACTCATCTAGGATTAGTACGTCCATGTAGGCTGCTATATGGCGTTAATAGCGCTTCTGCAATATTTCAATCCATAATGGAGCAAATATTGCAAGGTCTGCTGGGGGTAGTGTGCTTTCAAGACGACATATTGATCACGGGTGCGGACGAAGCTGAACACTATCTAAACCTTGAGAATGTATTTATGAGACTTTCTGAATATAATGTGAAGTTAAATTTGCAAAAATGCTCATTTCTTCAACCCAGTGTAGTTTTTTTAGGTTATAGAATAGATGAACATGGAATTCACCCAACGAATGAAAAAGTTAAAAGTATAAAAGAAATAAAGGCTCCCACCAATATGATGGAACTCAAATCTTTTCTGGGCTTAATAAATTTTTACGCGAAATTTATTCCGAATAGTGCTACACTGTTTGCACCTCTGTATGGTTTGCTGCACAAGGAAACACCATGGAAGTGGTTGCCTGAATGTGAAGAAGCATTTGAATCCATTAAGGACATGTTATCTTCAGAGTCAGTATTGGTTCACTATAATGAGAAATTGCCATTGAAATTAGCATGTGATGCCTCTCCTTTTGGAGTTGGTGTCGTTTTATCACATGTAATCAACAGTATTGAATGTCCCTTTGCTTTTGCCTCAAGGACATTAACTAAAACAGAACAGAGATATGCACAAGTAGAAAAGGAGGCTTTGGCAATAATCTATGGAATTAAAAAGTTCCACCAGTATCTATATGGCAGAAGTTTTGTATTAGTAACTGACCATAAGCTATTGATCTCAATTTTTGCTCCAGATAAAGCTATACCTCCCATTGCAGCTGCGCATCTACAGAGATGGGCTGTTCTTCTGTCTAGTTTTGACTATTCATTTGAATACAAAAAGGGAAGTGAGCACACAAATACTGATGCACTGTCACGATCACCTGTTGAAAGTGAATGCGAAGAAAACCCTGAGGTTTACAAAATATCCTATTGTGAAGACCTTCCGGTAACAACCTCCGATATTGCTGCTGCAACCAGAACTGATGCTGTTTTAGGACCAGTTCTTAAATTTGTGCAAAATGGCTGGCCTAATAAAATAGACAATGACAACATCAAACCATATTTTGATCGTAGAAGTCAATTATCAGTTGAGAACAATTGTGTATTATGGGGTATGAGAGTCATGATACCTGAAAGATTTAGAAACCAATTGTTAGAAATTATCCATGACACTCACCCTGGTATGTGCAAAATGAAAGCTGTGGCATGTAGTCATATTTGGTGGCCTCATATGAATGAGCACATTGAAGAGATGGTATGCAAGTGTCTAGCATGTCAACAAAATGCTCGAACACCTCCTGCAGCCCCTTTACATCCTTGGACTTGGGCAAAATCTCCCTGGGAGAGAGTCCACATTGACTTTGCAATGAAGGATGGCAAGAATTATTTAATAGTAGTAGATAGTCATTCTAAATGGCTAGAGGTATGTCAATGCCATATATTACTTCTGAGTATACAATATACGCTCTACAATGTCTATTTTCTAGATATGGTTTACCATTGGAACTAGTCTCAGACAATGGACCCCAGCTGAGATCTGATGAATTCGAATCCTTTCTGAAAGCATATGCAGTGGAGCATACATTAACTCCAACATACAGACCTCAAGCGAATAGGTCTGGCTGAGCGATCAGTGCAGACATTTAAAAATGCACTGAACAAGATGAATGCTAACAAGTCTGACAAATCAACAGTAAGTCAGAAAATTGCTAGATTTTCGATGCAGTACAGATCAACGCCACATGCAACCACAAATTGTACACCAGCCGAGCTATTTTTAAAATGTCAAATACACACATCTATTTCTTTCATGTACCCTAGTACTGCAGTTTATGTTCAAGGTAGGCAAGAAGCTTTGAGCTTCTCGTACACAGTTCGTAGCTTCTTTCCCAAATCAGAATGTGTTTGTGAGATCTCATAGGAACCAACAATGGTGTAAGGGTGTGTTGCTAAGTCTTAAAGGTAACGCAACATGGTATGTCAATGTAAATGGCAAAAAATATCGTGCTCACATTGACCAGTTAAGGCCTGACTACACAGATGATGCACCTGTAAAAGTAGCCACCCATCTGGATTATCCTGATCCTGGCACAAGTGACAAATTCAAGCTGTGCACTAATGATCCTGGAACAGACCTGCAACCAGCTTTTTCAGTAGACTGCGAACCATCGATTAGTCCTCAGCTGATAGTCCCCTGATCCTCGCATACCTGAGCCTGTTATATCTTCAGATCCCAACAGTGCTCCTCTTGTGAGCTCTGAAACTGTCCGTCGGTACCCTTCACGCATTCATAAAAACCCTCTTCGGTACCGTGATTAGACTTTTAAAAAAAAGAGGGAATAATGTGATATATTCACATAGGGTTTTTCCTTTATCCTGTAATTATTAATTGTAGTCAGCAGACTACAACTCAACTCAACACATTCTTGTAATCAACAACGCCGTAGCACGTTTGCCGTAATGCACGCTTAAATAAATGCACTTAATTTCAGAGTATTCTGAGTATCTTTTTAATTATTAGTAGTAAATATTAAAGTTAAACTAGCCATTTTTTTCCCTTATGCATCTTAAAATTATACTCAGTGTTGTTTGATAATCAATATGGATGTCATTAAAGATGTAATTATTTTAATTTCAGGGTCCATAAACCACAGAAATACTATCAAGATCTTATGAGCAAAATAAATGGGTTTGTATCACTAGAATATATATTTATATACTGCACTTCTGTATGTGTAACATTATTTTTTTTTAAAGTTGTGTTAATGCTTTGTTATTGTTCACCAGCATCAGTACTTATTCTGATACTGAAAAGTATTTTAATATTCATTTCAGCCTCAGAAATTGTATTGAAAATATAAAAATATTTGGAATTTGATTTAAAAAAACAAACTTGTTTCAAGTTTTGTATTTTACGTTTAAAAAAAAAAAATTGCAAAACACAACGCTTACATTTTAGAATATTGAGTCACCGATTGACTTATAGGTTGGCAACCTCTCTGTATCCCACCTCACCCCTTGAAATAATAAAATATTTAAACTATTCTTTTGGAAATATCTCGGTTATTGTCTGCTTTTCTAAACCCATGACCACACTCTTTTACCAACAACAAAAGCAATTGAGAAATGGTAGACTGCTTTAATTCCAGAGCTAGGAAAAAAAAGTCTTTTAAAAATCCAATTACAGACTTTATTTATTAAAGACTGTTACAATTTTTATTTAACTTCCACAGCTTATTGAAAAAACTTATCAGTGTCAATGCCTTTGAGTATATGTAATAAAACTTTTAATAGTTTTCCATATCTGAAAACCTTAAGGGATTTGAATAAATAAAAAAGTAGACAAAAACAATGTATTTTTTTCTTTTTATTTATTTACCAAAGCTTCCGGTAAAAGTTTCCAAACACATCACTCATTAGTATATGTGGTGCATGTCAATTTTCTAATAAATATTATTTAAAAGAAAAAGAAAAAAAAACCCATAAACTTACCATAAAATGCAGGAATGTAATAAACATCCAGCCATTATTCGGTATTCTGCCCTTTTGCTAAATACTGAGCAGTAGTGGCACCTTCAACCAAATATCTGGGATCAAATATTGTTGGATATTTAGCCAAATAAATTATAAATTTTTCTTTCTTTCTTTTTTTTTTTTTCAATGCCTTTTTTCAAATCCAAATTGGGTATTTTGTGACACATTCATGAAAGCATTTTCATTCTTAAAGGCACAAAATTTTCAGTTATTCTAATGTAGATTTTAGAATTTTCTGTAAAGGCTAAGGAAGAATCTTTAAGAAATCATGTCAAATTGGAAGATTTAAACCAATTTTATAGACACAGCCTGGAAAGTGTCTTCACAGGAGAACAGTGGATTATAACTCAAAATGAAATGCATTTATAGAAAAAGGGAAAAAAATACTATTTGAATCTTGTTTGAATATCAATGTCTGTAAATTTCATGTGCATATACAAATAGCTGTGATTGTGTCAAAAAAATTCATGTTGTTCAGCAGTATTTTTTTTATAATTTTTTTGAAGGAACATTCTTAAATATAGCCAATGTCAAATTCTCACTAAGCTTGGTGATACTTTGTAAATTATCTTCAAATTTGGCAAAAAAGAAAGTGTCATCTTAAATGAACCAGCTTGGCAATAGCTGACTAATTTTCCAAAATTCCCATTCAAGATCATTATTGTTGAAAATTGGGAATTTTCTATGATCGTTTTCTACACATTTTTCCTTTTGTGTTTTCAAGTAAAATTAGCTGAATTCTTAAAACCAAGTATTAGGTAAGCTTGAAAGCTCCTTACGTTGGGAATGATTTTTAAATTAAAAGAAAATGCAAAAAATTTTTGCTTTCAAAATATTTTGTTGTTGTTGTTTCAGGTCAATTTTCAATTTTTTCCCTTCAAAAGACATACTGGCTCTCTTTATGATTTGAATTTTATATTTAATCCTATTTTTAATTTACAATGATGTTTCAGATTTCTCAGATCGTAAGAAAAGTTAGGGTAAATGTAAGCATCATTTATCTGTTTTGAACATATCAAGACATTAAACATTTGAATATATCAAGACAAATTTCTCTCTCATTAGCTTTTTGCTATCTAAAAAGACTAATAGATGTATTATAAATGTTTCATTTAGGTTTCATTTATATTTCTATTGACTTATATTAATTTTAGATTATTAATATATATATATATATATGTTACAATATTTTGTAACATTCAGATGAAAAATGAGGTGATAACAATAACATTGCTCTCTTTTCTCCATTAGAAAATTCCTCGAAAGCCTCTCAATAAATTCCATATTCAGGAACTGCAGTCAACACCATTCTACCACTTATTTAGTAGATAAATATTGAAGTAAATATACTAGAACAACATTTTTGCAGTTGTCATTTGCCTTTTTGCACGGGATCGAATGTAGTATAGGGTTTCTTCATTAATAACAGAATTATCTGTTCGGAAACACTTTTATTATAGATCAGTTGACTAGAATCCAAATTAAGCATTCACCACAGTTCCATAGAATATGTCGACTTTTTCACTACTTAACTTCAGTAGTTAATCATGTCTTATCATCATGAACTGCATTTTAACAAATGATGTTATTAGTATCAATCTCTTCCAGACACCAGACATGAATTTTGAAAGCAACTGGAAGCATGAAAATCTGTGCTCTTCACTCATGTTTCGGCATTTTAAACCTCTAAGCAGAGGGATTTTTACTGCACTGCAGGTATATGAGTTAACCAATAACAGCCTTATTATGTGCAGAACTATATTTTAAGTGTGGATGAAAAATGGAGCTAACCGGTCTTTCCAGAAAAGTGTGCCAGATGACTTTTGGAATAATTAAAAAAGAAAATGGTACAAAACAGAGAATTTTAATAGAATTTATATTGGCATTTAAGATTGAAAAATGAAAGATCTGGAAGCAAATAATAATTACAATAGATTTTGAAAAAAAAAAAAAAAAAAAAAAAAATTAAAAATGCATTTTAAATACAACTGAATTTATGTAAATGGAATGATTGGAATATTTTTAAGGTAGGAAGTAATTTAATAAACTAGTATTGTAGAACCTTGTTAGATAGGAAATTTTTATGGAATAATTTTAATAAAACACATTTATTTATTTTTCGTAAGATATATATATATATATATATATAAAATCATCCTAATTTGTCTTATTAAACATTTGCAGTGTGCTTTTTCCTGGAGGTCGAGCACTTTTGAAAAGTGCTGGTTATGGTAGAACTGGGAAAATAATATTTGATATTGCAGTAAAGGTAATGTGTATATTAATCATTTACTAAATGTTTTATGGGTAATTTAGAGTTAATTTTAATGTTTCTGTCTATTAAAAGTTTATTACATTGAAAAAGTTTGAGGAAACTCATTTCCATATCTTTATTCTACTCTCCCCTACCACTCTCTTATGATCTTGAGTTTAATTATAATAAAGTTAAAAAACTCTCAAAAAGCAAAAAAATCTTAATGTGAGAGTATAATATCATACAGATTGACGTTTTCACAACTGAGTGAAAAAAGTGCACAAGCTAGGAGCTGAACCCAGAGCTTCTAGCTTAAGTCGCTAATACTTTGCTATTGAACTACCCGGAATGACACTTCTATTAGACAACCTTCTGGCATTGGCATCTGGTCTGCTCAGTGGTGCTAACCTATATGGGCCTGTGGGGCATGAACCAATGCCATCCACGAACCAATGAGTGATCTTTTTTCTTTGTTTTGCCTGCTTTGTGCGACGTTTTCGTGATGCATGTTAAGGCTTTCTCAAATGTCTAGGGGGTATTGCGTGAACCCACTCAATTTTCATCGATTTATTTCGTTATTCGTTTATTTAATCGATGAAATAAAATTTGATTTTGATAGTCTCAAAATAATATTTTTGTAAAATAGTAAGGGCATCAATTAGTTACAGGACCACTGAAAGTCCCTTCAGCAGATGTACAATTGAATTTCTCTCAAAACAAATTTCCTGCATATTTTGCCTCTGTTTTAATGTCTTGGATCGTTAAGACTTTCAAATGTATGTTTTTTTAACGTTTTCTTTTTTGCACTTTCAAGATTTGACATTTCTTATCTTATTTATAATAAATGTTAATATATTTATAAAGAAGAACTTGGAAGAATATAATTTAATAAAATTACTTATTAAATTATAATACTTTTATATTTTAGTTTAAAAAAATCATAATTTTAATTCTCATCTTTAGCCATTCAGTCCTCCCTCACCCATCTCACCACACACTCACTAAGGTAAGGAAATTGTATGTGTTATTGTATTCAAACACTTTTTGAACCCATGCAATATTTTTCAAAAGTTGGTGTTACTGGATCTGTTATCTGAAACAGCTCAACAGAATAAACTGCAGGCAAAGAAACTCCATTAAACAATGGATACATAAATCCACTATTATTTTAACATAATCATACTGATAATATCATACAGATGGATTTTTTTCCAACTGCTTGAAAAATTGTCCCGAGGCCAGAGTTCCTGTTCCTATGATTTATTCTGTTAAGGTGTTTCAGATAACAGAACAAATGCTATTGCCAAAAGGTGTCTGAGTGAATGATCACTGTCCAGATAGCTCAATAGGCAGAGTATTGGCAAGTTAAGCTAGAGGTTGTTTGTTCAAATCCAAGCATGGAAACATTTTCACTTAGTTGGAAATATATTAACTTGTATGACATCTTTACCAATCATTATGATTGTGTTAGAATAATAAAGCATATCTACAATCCATCATTTAATGGAGTTCCTCTACTAGCTGTTTAGTCTTTTGAGCTGTTTCAAATAACATACCAGATGCTATTGCAAAAAGGTTGTCTAAATTAACGGTATCAGCCAGTGCTTAATTTGTGTCAGAGCTCAACAGAGTTGAACTCCATCACTTCTTTGTTTTTAGTCAATGTTTAAATATTGGTCAGAATTCACCAGAGCTCATAAATACTGCACTCCGGAGCCCAGCTGAACAGCGGTTCCAAAAAGTCTAAGCCTATATTATATTTTACTTTTTCCCCCATTTCCAATCCTTTCTAACAAAAGGATTGGAAATATTTATTGTCCATTGTCCATACAAATCTATTGTCATGGATTTATATACATGCTATGACATGTATACAAATGTGTACATATGTATGTCATAGCATGTTGCACTCATTGAAGCGTACTCCTATCAAGCGCTCCAGTGTTGCTTTCAGGGGGTGGCCGGGGGTGTTGAGACATTCCCCCCCCCCAGCACAATGAGATGTCCCCCCCCACCCCGGAAGATTTGAGATTTTGTGTTTTCAATGGTCAAAAAGTTCAATCCCCCCCCCCCACCCGGGAACTGTATAATGTCCCCCCCCCCCCCCCCGGAGCCACAGAAATCCCTCCCGGAGAAAAGTGTCTGAATTCAACACAGAAGCGCTCGGAAGTCTAGACTTGTTTTCTGTATCAATAGTTTCCGAATAGTGTCGAGCATTTTTTTTATTAACCGTATCTTTCATTCTGGTCATGTTATGTTTACTCGCTGTTTTTAGTTCCTGCTTGAGAAGCATTCTTACTTATCACCTTTTTAGCTCCATGCAGTACTTAATTTGCACTGAAGCTCACAAGAGCACAGCTCAAATACTTCTTTATTTATAGTGAATATTTAAATATTAGCCACTGTGCACCGAAACCCACTGGAACAGTGTTGTGTTTTGCTAGTTGATATAAAGAAATCTTTGGTGAGTAGGATTTTCTGAAAACTCCACACTCCCGATTTTAATGTTTTTGCTCTGTTCATTTATTAGATTTTATTATGTATATATTATTTATATGGATATAGTCAAAATATATTACTTTTCTTCTTTTGCAGAAGATGAAATTGCTTTAAATTTTGAAAATAATGTATGAAATATAAATATGCGGGGTGATGGGGGATACACAGTGGTTATTATTACTGCAGAAAATTAGAGCTCTCATACTTTGTTTGTTAGATCTTAAGCCCTGGCATCAGTGGGTGTCAGTCCAAACAGCTAAATAGGCAGAACATTGACAACTTAAGCCAGATGGTCCAGGTTCTTTTCTGACTTCACTTTTTCACTCAGTTGGAAAAATGTCAATCTCTGTAACATCTTTACCTATTAATATGATCATTGTGTGAAAATAATGAGGTGCATCTACGTATCCTTCCTTTAATGGAGATCCTTTACCTGTGGTTTATTCTGTTGAGCTGTTTCAGATAACATACCAGATTCTATTGTCAAAAAATTATCTGAGTGAATGGTGTCGCTCCAAGTAGTTCAATAGCAGAACATTGGAAATTTAAGCCAGATGTTTTTGTATTCGACTTCCAACCTGGAAATTTCACTCAGTTGAAAAAATGTCAATTCATATATCTTTGCCAATTGATATGTGTATGTGAATGCTGTGTGTAACTTTAAGATTGAAGACAAATAGTTTTCTTTTTCGCATTTTTATATCACACAGCACACAAATGTTACAATCACAAACACTGAAAAACATGTAGAATGATGAGGTGACTTTGGGGTAATAACCCGCTGTTAGAACAAGTGACGTTCGTAAAACATATTTTTGGGGAATACTCCCGCTATAAGAAACAGAATAATTGGGGATAAGACCCGCTATAACATAACGTGCCACAATGGCAGCTCAAGAACAACACACTATACTTGGGAATAAGACCCGCTTGAATACACAACGTGCCGCAATGGCAGCTAAAGAACAACATACTCTATACTTGGGGATAAGACCCGCTAGAATACACAACGTGCCGCAATGGCAGCTAAAGAACAACATACTCTATACTTGGGGATAAGACCCGCTAAAATACACAACGTGCCGCAATGGCAGCTAAAGAACAACATATTCTATACTTGGGGATAAGACCCGCTAGAATACACAACGTGCCGCAATGGCAGCTAAAGAACAACTGAACTGGGTCACATGACCGCAAAGCTGCGGAGCTCGTTCGGCATGCGCACAAGGTCCGAACATGCCGCCCCGCGTTGCAATGTGCGTAGCACATTCAAAATATTAAAATACACTATAAATACAAGAACTAAGTAAAATACCAATACCATAAAATAATATTACAATACAAATACAATAATAATAAGTTGCAATAACAAGGACTATACAATACAATAAAATTAAATTCTTTGTTACAAAATTTAAGCTATTTTCTAAAAATAGTTCGATGTATTCTTAAGAAAAGTTGAATGTAAAATAACATGTAAATCTTCGGTGCACTTTAAAATAAGTAGACAATGAGAAAAGGTATGTACATTAGGTTTCATTAATGGGCAAGACACACAATCTAGATATGGATCTAAGAAAGATATTTGAGGCTGTTTTTGTTAGGAAATATATTTATATTTCCCTCCTATTCTTATCTTTCCATTCAACCTCTTTCATTCAACCTGTTTAACTTAACCTCTTTCATTTAATTTATCTTTATAAATATAACCCTCTTTAAGTAATTTCATAATTGTCTTTAAATAAAATATAATTTAAATACTTTATTTACCGTTCACTCTAAGTTTCTAAATTTAAACACTTTTCATTATCTTTATTTCAGTGTTTAAATATTACTTTATAATAAATATATTTTTATTACCTTTACCTTGAATCACTTCTGCATAATCAATTTCCTTGGGCATCTGTATTTACTTATCAGCCACGTTCTTGCCGGCATTACGTAATCTCTCTTTCAGCTTGTCAACAGACATCGTTCATTCAGTCTCATAAAATGAGGAGTTACGATGACCGTTGACAGATGGCGTTGCTTGTCCAGTACACATGTCTATCTCCAGTGGCCGATCGCTATTGGTTCGTTTTCCCCGGGATCGTTCGAGATGCCGCCGTTTGACTTGGCGATCGGAAGTCACGTGAGGGGGCGTTGTCGGCAAAGGGAGTGAGCTATTTATATCGTAGGAGCGAGTTCATTGATAGCTTCGTTTTTCCTTTAGATACCTAGTTGCATGTTGGCTGCATAACGTTTACGCTTATTGTTTTTAAGATAGAGGATGGAATGTGATGTGCTGGATATAAGATAATGGTGTCAGTTTTACTTAGTAGTTTTTATTATAATACTCTTGCTTTTTCATTTGATATGGAGACTGTGTACAGAATTAACAATGTCAACGTAGTGCTGGATATCGCTAGATGAAAGATGGTTAACAAGCAATAACTTTTGGTGTTGAAGAATACACCTGAATATATCCATCGAATCTCTTTTAGATTTTTCTTAGCGTACAGATAGCGGGCCATCGGCGACATGTCAGTTAGTTTGTCTTTATTTATTTTATTTGAAATAGAATACTTTTCTTTACAGTAACTTTCTCTCCCTCTTTAAAAGATATTTTGGTTTGAATTGTTTACGGTAATTATGTAAATGGAGATTAATCTAGTCAGCTTCCTTTTAGTAAGTGGATTGTGAACTGTAGGGTTGTAAATTGGTTCCAAAGGGACCAGGGACGTTTTTCCCGTCTTGATGCTGCAGATCGGTCGTAGCAATAGTGGTTCGAGACCTACGCCTTCTGGAAATATGTGCGAGGTACTTGGAGTTGTTACTGACTGGCAGTGTTGGGATTTTTGCAATTCCTTTGAGATCCTACAGACGGATTTCGCTAGGGGATCTCTGGAGAGGCTTGCTGCAGTTTATGATTTCATTTATGTCGCTTTTCACGTTTGCTTTAGTTCTCCTATATTTTTAACTTCTAGTGGCAGTATGAAGTATTTGGAGAATTGTATTAAGCTTTTGAATATAATGAAGTTTGACTTGACTTTAAGTGACAAATCTTTTATGGAGAGAAAGATAATTTTAATGTGATTAATTGAAGATAAACCTTTTTGCTATTCATAATGTTTTAAAGATAATTTGATATTTTCTCTATTTAAAGTTTAATGCTATTTAAAGTTAATTGAAGATAAGTAAAGTAATTGGAGTAAAAATTTAAACAAGTTTCTTTTTAATATTTTTGCTTTGAAATAGTTTTTAGCTTTTGGTGCTCTGGTTCATTAAACATTGATATAGAGTGATGTTTCTCTGCACGGTATTACACCAAGTGCTTATGTTAATTGGATGCTTAAGAGAACTTGAGAACTTATGTCGATTGTTTATACATCTACTTTTATCGTTATGATTTTTAGTTTCATTTTTGTTTTTATTTAAATTTGTTTAATAAAATTGTTATTTGTTTTTAAATCTGTTTGGTCGTTCTTTCAAAAAATACTTTCTAGAATATTTCAGACTTTACAAATTTCTTGGGTAAACAGTTTCAGCTTAAACGCTCCATATGCGTATTATGCTTTGCTTCCTTTTTAAATCCATTCCAATTACCTTTGTTAATTGGATAACAAGGTTATGGGCCTCTTTCTGTTTTTGCCCAAATTAAAATACTTTTCATTGGAAATCCTGTTCTGTAATTTTTAATTCAGTTTTGTTTCTGAAATACTTGATTGCAAATGGCTCACCATGAGTGGAGTTGTGAGAGAGCTTTGCGATGGGGGGGCCATATGAGAATGCATTAGTGTCTGTGAAGTTTTAAAGGACATTAAAGTTTTTGAAGGGATTTAATGGTTGAAGGTTTCGCAGTAGATATAAATTTTTAGAGAAACCTTTTAATTAATGGTAATCTATATTTGAAGTTTACTATTTCTTTTAACATGTCGTCCGGTGGCTTTGCTGTTGGCTGCTGGTAATAGTTTTCACTAGTAAGAAGAGAATCTACATGGGGAAATTCTTTCAAGTGTTTAAAGTTTATGATCGTTCTTTTAAGACGTTGATTTTGTGTGTCTTCTGTGAAAGAAAGAGCTATTTAGTGATCTGAAGATTCCAGCTTGATGCCAGTTTGTCTTTATCGAATAAATTAAGTAGGGATGGCCAGTTGTGATCTTGGTGTTATCATGGTGCTTGATCCTTCGTCTTTTGTCCAGTGTTGTTAGAGAAGCGCAGTGGTCCGCGTCCTGGGCCACATTTTTCTGTATACTTTTTCATCTCATCTGTGTAACTGATAAAGGCATTTTAGAAAAGGATGAATACTCATCTTATAAATGTGATAAGTGGACATATTCTTTTAGATCTTCATCTTTTTAACGTTTTTGAGAAAGTGCATCGATTTTTTATCGGTCTATGGAAATGTTACAGATGAAGATTATACCAAGGGAGCATTACTCGTCTGTAAATTAGTTTAAGAATATTTAGTTTTATTTTTAAGATTTAGAGTCAGATATACTGAATTTTTTTTTGATTTGATAAGTTAAATATGTAAAAAATTTTTAAAGACTTGTTTTGATTGATCAGTTTGAGAATGTTTAAATTTTTTTTCTTTCTTATGGAAAATTTTTTTTTTTTGAATTTTTAGAAGTAAGCCGAAGTATTAATAGAATTTTTAATTAGCTTAATATCTATGATGGTGGAGATGAAGTACTTGTCTCTCTTTGAGATTCAGGAGTTTAAAGATTTTTTTAGCCTGTAGAAATTTAGGAGTTTAAATTGTTGAGAATATTAATAACATAACTGTGATATTTTTATAGAAACAATAACTTTTAGATAAATTTATTTATGTTTTTAATTAGGTTATTTCTGAATTTTTAGTGGTAAAGATTGGAGTACATTGCTTTACTATGCTGTAACTTAATGGTCATATTATGCAGGAATAGTTAATAAACCTGTCTACAGTTTCTGTCCTTTCTAAAGTTTAACATTTGTTTTAATTGATAGTTTAAATTAATGTTCATTATCTTTTATATTATTTTTTATAGGGGGAATCTTATTTCTATAATATGTTTGTTAACTCTTATTTCTTATATAATTTGAAATATAAATTTTTTTTTGGGAGTCCAAAAGTTTAGAATCTGTAAACTTTTGATTTCAATAGGTATTTATCTCTATTTTTTTTAGGTTTTAAGAGAATTGCCTTGAATATTGAGTCATGAGTTTTGCACTATGGTGCTGTTAGATTTAAATGTAGGACTTCCAGATAATTTTTCGTTTCTAATTTTTACCTCCTCTAGTGTTTGTTAATTTATAGAGTTTAATTTATGCTGTATGATAACTGTTATTTAAATTTTATTGCAGACTTTTGATTGTTTAATGATATTTAAATATTTGATTACTTTTGTTCTGTTTAACTAATAGAATTTTTTAGGTGCATTACTATGAAAATGTTTCCCCTAAGTTATGGTAATCACTGAAATTCAATGCTAATGAGATTTGCAGTTTAAATTGTCATTTTTGAGAAAACCATATGTGTAATAGAATCTCATGGATAATGGCTGAAGTTTAATGTGGATTGATTTGGCAAATTGAATTATCATTTATAAAAGGGGGAAATTATAGCAGTAAACATTTTTGTGGGATATGTTGGAGAAATGTTAGAAATTTTTGAGGTAATTGCACCCATTTTTTAGGTATTGCTAACTTTTATTTATATATCCGAAGGAATGTTGAGACTGTGGCAGGTTATGTAAATGTGAGTAAATCTTTCTGTTAGTGACCATGTTGTGAATTAGTGTGTGCCAGTATTCAATTGAATTGACCCTGGTTAAATTTTCTATTTGAGTCGTATAGCTGCATTTAAATTTTTAGTTTAAGGAATGCGAAAGCTATACTCAATGGATTATATCCATTTTTTTTGGGAGATTGTTAAAGTTATGTAATTTGACTCGTTTGATATGCTTCAGGGGGTGAAATTTTTTGTATTGATGAGACAGCCTTTACAGTAAAGAAATGCCTGATGATAATGAGTAACAGATTGGATCTTGTTTAATTAACTTTTGAGAATTGCTACTTTTAATGCTTGACTTAAATTTTATGGCTCATTTATATATAGTGTTAGAATGTATATTGTTATATACATATTATGTTAGAACTAGAGCTTTCTTTTTAAGAGTTGAGCGGTGAATAAAAGGGGGTATTTTTATCATCGTTTTAGATTTTCAATCTTCTGCTTGAAGAATTAAGTAAATGATTTGCATACAAATTAGGTATGTTGTTTAATTGGCTTGTCTGTAAGTGATTCAAGATTAGTTTTGGTCTGGATAATTCTTCTGGGATCTCTGATTATGAGAAGATATTTCTCTGGGATCGGTATTGTTAATCATGCTCCATTCTTCAAGATAAGTTGTATGTTAAAGTAGGATTGTTAATGTATTTGCCTCTATATTCCTGAATTATTGAATCTGACACTACTCATATCCATGTCTTCTTCGTTGGGTATGAAAGGATTGTATGAAAAACCTTGGCCAAGGTAATGGATGTGTATGAATGCATGCTTTTCGCATATAGTGTTGTATGGATTTAGTTTATAAGGATTCTGTCACAAATAAATTTGTTAAATTTTTTTTTTTTTGCAGGATATCTTGGATATAGAGTAGTTATGAATTTTTGTCTGTCTTTTACGGTTAATGGAGCATGAGTTGACTTTGTCCAGATGATATTGTTTTAGATGAATTGAATCTGTAAGAAATGGTTCTTGGATCTGGAGATTAGTGTTAGAAGTGAATTTTGTTTCGCCTTACCTGGAGTGTGCTATATTTGAGTCTAGTATATAGTTAAGGGTCAAAAGGGTTAGGATATGTATCTTAATACTGGTTTAAATCATTAAAGTGTAAGATTAGGTGTATTAAGGTATTGATTTTATTTTTCAAATGTTATGATACATGTATTGAAATACTGGGTGAATTGATGAAATGTTGGGATCAATTTTTAATTATTAAAGTGTTAGAATATTTTTAGAGAATTTTTGAATTCTGAATACTAAAGTGTTAGAATTTAAGTGTGTTAGAATTAAAAATTGAAATTTTTAAAAATCAAGATTCTGCTCTCCTTGTGGTCTAAGAATTTTTAATGTGTAATACTTACTTATGTAAGACTGTATATTTTCCTGGACCAGATGTGCTTAGATGATGTTTTTAAGATGTCCATATGTTAGCCACATGTACATTATTTTTTATATATATAGGTATTGTGTTGTGTATAATTTATATTGTTTTATTTTTGCAGTTTTTGTGTATGGACTGGAGCCCAAAAGTTTTTAGTCTTTTTCAGCCTTTATGTAAGTTGACTTGGTATATAGGTGTTGTATTAGAGTGGTGGATAATAGATGCCATGGACGGATTGGTCAGATAGTTGCAGTTGTGGTCAAGTATATTATAGATGAATTTTTGTTGCAGTTCCAATGGTTGGATGTAAATGGTAACCAAGGTGTACCAGTGTGTGGGTTTTTCGTGTAAGATAGCTTTTTTTTCTGGTATATGGGTTTGTAACTTAGTGAGTTTTTCATGGAAATGATAAGAGGGGGGGCCTTTGTTAGGAAATATATTTATATTTCCCTCCTATTCTTATCTTTCCATTCAACCTCTTTCATTCAACCTGTTTAACTTAACCTCTTTCATTTAATTTATCTTTATAAATATAACCCTCTTTAAGTAATTTCATAATTGTCTTTAAATAAAATATAATTTAAATACTTTATTTACCGTTCACTCTAAGTTTCTAAATTTAAACACTTTTCATTATCTTTATTTCAGTGTTTAAATATTACTTTATAATAAATATATTTTTATTACCTTTACCTTGAATCACTTCTGCATAATCAATTTCCTTGGGCATCTGTATTTACTTATCAGCCACGTTCTTGCCGGCATTACGTAATCTCTCTTTCAGCTTGTCAACAGACATCGTTCATTCAGTCTCATAAAATGAGGAGTTACGATGACTGTTGACAGATGGCGTTGCTTGTCCAGTACACATGTCTATCTCCAGTGGCCGATCGCTATTGGTTCGTTTTCCCCGGGATCGTTCGAGATGCCGCCGTTTGACTTGGCGATCGGAAGTCACGTGAGGGGGCGTTGTCGGCAAAGGGAGTGAGCTATTTATATTGTAGGAGCGAGTTCATTGATAGCTTCGTTTTTCCTTTAGATACCTAGTTGCATGTTGGCTGCATAACGTTTACGCTTATTGTTTTTAAGATAGAGGATGGAATGTGATGTGCTGGATATAAGATAATGGTGTCAGTTTTACTTAGTAGTTTTTATTATAATACTCTTGCTTTTTCATTTGATATGGAGACTGTGTACAGAATTAACAATGTCAACGTAGTGCTGGATATCGCTAGATGAAAGATGGTTAACAAGCAATAACTTTTGGTGTTGAAGAATACACCTGAATATATCCATCGAATCTCTTTTAGATTTTTCTTAGCGTACAGATAGCGGGCCATCGGTGACATGTCAGTTAGTTTGTCTTTATTTATTTTATTTGAAATAGAATACTTTTCTTTACAGTAACTTTCTCTCCCTCTTTAAAAGATATTTTGGTTTGAATTGTTTACGGTAATTATGTAAATGGAGATTAATCTAGTCAGCTTCCTTTTAGTAAGTGGATTGTGAACTGTAGGGTTGTAAATTGGTTCCAAAGGGACCAGGGACGTTTTTCCCGTCTTGATGCTGCAGATCGGTCGTAGCAATAGTGGTTCGAGACCTACGCCTTCTGGAAATATGTGCGAGGTACTTGGAGTTGTTACTGACTGGCAGTGTTGGGATTTTTGCAATTCCTTTGAGATCCTACAGACGGATTTCGCTAGGGGATCTCTGGAGAGGCTTGCTGCAGTTTATGATTTCATTTATGCTTTTCATGTTTGCTTTAGTTCTCCTATATTTTTAACTTCTAGTGGCAGTATGAAGTATTTGGAGAATTGTATTAAGCTTTTGAATATAATGAAGTTTGACTTGACTTTAAGTGACAAATCTTTTATGGAGAGAAAGATAATTTTAATGTGATTAATTGAAGATAAACCTTTTTGCTATTCATAATGTTTTAAAGATAATTTGATATTTTCTCTATTTAAAGTTTAATGCTATTTAAAGTTAATTGAAGATAAGTAAAGTAATTGGAGTAAAAATTTAAACAAGTTTCTTTTTAATATTTTTGCTTTGAAATAGTTTTTAGCTTTTGGTGCTCTGGTTCATTAAACATTGATATAGAGTGATGTTTCTCTGCACGGTATTACACAAAGTGCTTATGTTAATTGGATGCTTAAGAGAACTTGAGAACTTATGTCGATTGTTTATACATCTACTTTTATCGTTATGATTTTTAGTTTCATTTTTGTTTTTATTTAAATTTGTTTAATAAAATTGTTATTTGTTTTTAAATCTGTTTGGTCGTTCTTTCAAAAAATACTTTCTAGAATATTTCAGACTTTACAAATTTCTTGGGTAAACAGTTTCAGCTTAAACGCTCCATATGCATATTATGCTTTGCTTCCTTTTTAAATCCATTCCAATTACCTTTGTTAATTGGATAACAGTTTTAACCTTTGCAACCCTAACATTACCATTCTTTCCTGGTACAACCTCTAAGATTCGTCCTAGCATCCACTTACAGGGAGGTAAATTGTCCTCCTTTATGACTACCATCGCCCCTGGTTTGATGTTTTCCCCCTTTGCCTGCCATTTTGAACGATTTTGGAGATGACTCAAGTAATTTAATTGCCAATTTCTCCAAATTAATTGGACGAATTTAGTGATTCTCTGCCACCTAGATAATCTCGATTCTGTGATATCAATCAACTGAGGTTCTGGAATGGCATCGATAGGCCGACCAATTAGGAAATGACCTGGTGTCAATGCATTAAAATCATTTATATCGGTCGATAACGGAGTTAAGGGACGCGAATTTAGTACCCCTTCGATTTGGGTGGTGACTGTTTGGAATTCTTCCATAGTCAATCTAGCACCTTTTAATGTTCGTTTAAGATAATACTTGAAAGATTTTACACCAGCCTCCCATAAACCACCGAAGTTGGGCGATCTAGGAGGAATGAACTTCCATTCAATAGCTTCTGAAGTAAGGTAATTAGCTAATTTTTCATCCAGTCTACGAACTAACTCATGAAGTTTGTGCAATTCTGATTTAGCACCCCTAAAATTCGTAGCATTGTCTGTCATAATAGAAGCGCATTTTCCTCGCCTTGAAACAAAGCGTTTAAGTGCGGCGATAAACGCATCAGAAGTTAGATCCATTACTATTTCTAAATGAATAGCCTTTGTTACTAAGCAAACGAAAATCGCGACATAAACCTTATGAAAAATCCCTTTTCTTTGATTTTTATATTTAATCTCAAAAGGGCCGCAAAAATCGGCTCCTGTATGGTTAAACGTAAAGTTTGGAGTTACTCTTTTTGATGGGAGGTCACCCATGATTTGTTTAGCAGTAACTGGGTTGTTCCTAAAACAGACAACGCAATCATGCACTACTTTTCGCGCTAAATTTTGTCCACTTACGGGCCAAAACCGCATACGTACGTAATGGATTAAAGTTTGGGGACCAATATAAAAATACTTCCTGTGAAAATGCTCAAATATGAGTTTTGTGAGCTTATGGCCCTTCGGCAAAATGATTTGATGCTTCTTATCAAAGTTTAAATCTGAATTTTCCAACCTACCGCCAACTCTTAAGATATTATCTTGATCCAAAAAGGGGGATAAACATTTAATTTTACTGGAAGGGGGAACCCTTGATTCCCGTTTTAAACCCTTAATCTCTTCCTGAAATTCTGCATTTTGTACTAATTTAATTAGAGAAACTTCTGAATTTTTTATTTCTGGGGTTGTGAGGCTGCCTCTGCGCCGGTCTGCTAACTTACATTTGCAATTGTGAAAAAACCTATAAACATATGCCAGTATGCGAAGAATACTATAGTATTTACCACTTATGTTGAGAAAAAAATTTACTTCTTCAGGATTCCTGAAAAGAGAAAGAGAAATATTAGAATTGAAATCATTACAGTTATTTTTATATTTTGATTTAGTCTCTGGAATGTAATCTGTTTCTGGCACAGAAATAGTTTCTTGCTCAGTCACTAAGTCATCAGCTGCTAGGAAGTTTGGTCCCCTAAACCACATTGGATTCTCTAGAAGGGAATTAACACTCGCACCTCTGGTCAAGAGATCGGCAGGGTTGTCCTTGCTGGAGCAGTGATACCAAGAGTTCGAATCTGAAAGTGCATTAATCTCTATGACACGGTTAGCCACAAACTGCTTCCATCGCTTTGATGATCCTTTGATCCAGAATAAGGTTATTTTGGAATCCGTCCAATAGTACACTTTCGATGTGATTTTTTGATCTAGGATGGGTTTTACTTTATTGGTCAGTCTTGCACTTAGTAAGGCTCCGAGAAGTTCTAGCCGAGGCAGAGTTATCTCCTTTATCGGTGCAACACGACTCTTTGAAGTCACGAGATTGACTTCCACACCACTCTCTCTTTTTATTCTCAGATAAATTGCAGATCCATACGCTATTTTACTAGCATCAGAAAAGGCGTGTATTTCTACAGCTATTACTTGATTCAAGCAACCAAGAATTTTCCTCGGAATTTTTAATTCTGCTAAATTTGGAAGTTCTTCGAACCACTTTAACCATTTTTCGTGCACATTAGTTGGTAACTGTTCATCCCATGCTGTCTTCTTTAGCCATAGTTCTTGGAACAGGCATTTTATTCTAATGGTGAATGGCGTCAGCATGCCTAACGGATCGAAGATTTTACCAACTGCTTGCAATAGTAGACGTTTTGAGCTTTTTTGCGATGACAAGAATTCTATTAAACTTTTGACTTCGAATGTCAGACAATCTTCTTCTGTTTTCCAGGACATTCCTAATACCTTGCTTAGATTGCTTCCTAGGCTTATTGCAGCATGTTCTATTTGAATATTTAAACCTTCCTTTTGCCAGCACTTCAGTAACGCTTCATCATTGGTTATCCATTTTCGAAGAATCATTCCTGCTTCAGACATTATTTTGTTAGCATTCAGGGAAACATCAAGAGCTTCTTGCAGCGTATCTTCGCCAGATATAAAATCGTCCACATAAATATATTTATCGAGTAGGTGAACAGTTCTTGGGTGTAGGTTCATAAACCACTTGATGTGCTCCTTTATGGTAGCAGATAGGAGGAATGGAGAGGCATTGACTCCAAAAATAACACGTTTGAATCTGAAGACCTTGAAAGATTTTAAACCATCATCATACCACAGAAAACGGGCAGAATCCCGATCTTTTTCAGCTAGTGAGATTTGAAGGAACGCCTTCTCGATATCAGAAGAAAAGGCAATTTCGTATAATCTGAAGTGGATTAAAATATCAAATAGAAGTGGATTTAAGTTGGTGCCGGGCCATAAACAATCATTAAGGGACAAATCATTGTTATCATGAGAGCTGGCATCGAAGACGATTCGGACCTTTGTAGTAAGTTTATCTTCTTTACAGACCGCATGATGGGGCAAATAATAAACTGCCCTGTCTAAAACAGGTTCATTTTCTTGCACCTGCTCTATAATTCCTTGCTTTAAATATTCTGTGATTATTTCAGAATATTGTCGAAAAAGCTCTGGGTTTCGATAAAATTTTCTTTTTAGACCTTCCAAACGCTGTTTCGAAACATTAAAATTATCATTTAAATCCTTCCAGTCTTTTTTCCACGGTAACTGAACTTCATAACGATCGCCTACAAATTTGACAGTTTTATCGAATATTTGTTGTGCTTGATCAGTTTCCGATATTTTCGGATCATCATGTTTAATGCCTATAGACTCAAGCTCCCAAAATTGTTTTAAATTATCATTTATTTCATCAAAATCTCTAACGAAATTGCACATAGTAATATTGTTTGTTTGTGTGTTCTCCTCTAGCGCCCCAGTTGGGATCCATCCAAAAACAGTGTCTTGCAGAAAAAGTTTATCATTTATCTTAACTGAATTATGCTTTAAAATTCTATAAAATAATTCACGCCAACCAATGCGTGAATTTTTCCCGGTTTGAAAAATGTGGGGTCTGCCAATTCCACAATATTCGGTAAATTAATGTCCGATACATTTAATTGCTTTGATGGAATTACATCCGTGATTTTGGGAACAATTAAGAAATCTATATTCTCCCTGAAAGAGCCATCTTCGTTTGTAATTACACTCGAAATTTTATTTTTTACATTATAAGTATAACCGTTTAATCCTGTAACGGGTACATTAATTATCCTTTTTTTAAATTTCAGCATGTCAGCGCAATCCTTAGTTAAAATATTGACATTGCTAGCATTATCCAAAATTACTCTAAACTTTCGTTTATTTCCGAAATTATCTTCTATAAAAACAAAGCATGCACTCAATAAAATTGATTTTCTTTCTTTACTTATATTATTCAAGGTCTTTAAAGATTCATTATTTATCGAAATGTTTTCCGTTTCTCTATTTACCGCACCTGCAAGAGGGGAGGAAATTTGGGGGGAAGCCAATTCATTTTTGGATTTATTTTTTTTATCTCGATGAAGCGATGAGCTGTGTCGCAATCCACAAGTATTACAATTATATTTTGAAATGCAAGAATTTACAAAATGAGAATTATTCAAATAATTGGTACACAGTTTATTTTTCTTCACAAAATCGTATCGTTCAGAAACATTCATTTTTAGAAAATGAGTTCATTTGTTCAAATTATGAAAAGCCAATTTACACAGAATACAAGTTTTTCCATTCGATTTATCATTCGAATTTAGCATGAAATTTTTTTGTTTGTTCGAAAGAGGAATGTTTTTGTTTAAGGGTTTTGAAGCAGAGTATCTATTTACGCTTTCTAACGTAGAACTGCGGTTTTCCAAAAATGACATTAATTCATTAAATTGCGGGTATTCTGATTTTTTAATCGAATATTCAAATAATTTTCGAGATTCCTTATCTACCTTTTGCAATATAATATTGATAAGGATAGCATCAGACAGATTGTTTTGTTCATATTGTAATACTTTTAAGGCCCCCAAATTTTTATTTACACAATCAATAAAGGATCTCAATTCTTTAGAAGACTCGTAATGTATTTTTTCATAATTAATTATGGCTGATAAATGAGTGTCAATGAGCAAACGTTGATTTTCGAATCTTTCAGTAAGTGCTGTAAACAATGACTCAAAGGAATCGTCTGGGCTCTCTAGTTGTTTTGCTTCATTTTTTAGCGATGCTCGCAAATAAAACAGCTTCTGAGCGTCATTTAACTGGGCATTATTGATAATTAAATTTGTAAATTGTACTTTAAAGATTGACCACTCTTCATATTTACCATTGAATGTTGGTAGTGGGATTTCAGGTAACTTAACTTTAATATTATTCAAACTTATAGATTCAATACTATCAGCATGCACATTTATTTCAGAAACTTTAAGATTTTTAAGAAATAGGTTGAGACTTACCTCAAGTTTCTCGAGACGATCTTCGAGTTCATGTAACTCGTTTTCGATATCTGGTAAGTCCTTAATATCAGGGATATCATAATATTTATCCCGTATTTCCGATACTTTTGCTTGAAGCTCAGGTAATTTTCGAATCTTTATTTCGAGCTCGGTACTCGAGTAATTAATTTCGTCTGTATTATCTTTTACGAAATTTTCTAATTTCGTTATAGCACCTTTTAGAGCACCTTTTGTTCTATTTAATTTTTCCATAGCAGCTATTTCGCTGCGAAATCGACGGACCACAAAAATGTATGTGAATGCTGTGTGTAACTTTAAGATTGAAGACAAATAGTTTTCTTTTTCACATTTTTATATCACACAGCACACAAATGTTACAATCACAAACACTGAAAAACATGTAGAATGATGAGGTGACTTTGGGGTAATAACCCGCTGTTAGAACAAGTGACGTTCGTAAAACATATTTTTGGGGAATACTCCCGCTATAAGAAACAGAATAATTGGGGATAAGACCCGCTATAACATAACGTGCCACAATGGCAGCTCAAGAACAACACACTATACTTGGGAATAAGACCCGCTCGAATACACAACGTGCCGCAATGGCAGCTAAAGAACAACATACTCTATACTTGGGGATAAGACCCGCTAGAATACACAACGTGCCGCAATGGCAGCTAAAGAACAACATACTCTATACTTGGGCAGTGATGCCGCTGTACTTGAAAAAACCTGGGTCCCCGGGACCCAGGATTTCAAAAAATCTGGGTCCCCTTTTTACAAAAGCGGGTCCCCATCAATAATTTATATTTTAAAGGAATAAATGAAAGTTGTTTATTAAGATAAATGAAATGCATTAATTATTGTTTGAACAATAATTATATAATGAATTAAAACCAGCATTATTTGCACTCAAATAAGATATTTTAAAAAAATATTAAGAGAAATTTTCTTTACTTTTTTAAAAGTAAAAATGCAAGATACAATTTTAATTGTAAAATAATGTTTATTTGAGAGTAGAAGATACCAAGTTCCACTAACAAGTATCACTAATGTTCGCATTCTTTTAAAAAGAGGCAAGGCGTGTTTATTGAAAAAGATATTTTTGCTGAAAAAAAGAACACTTATGTTAAGTAAAGGTGTACTTTTCGTTGAATGAATGGGTTCTTTCATTATTATACTTCCCATTGAATTATTTGTCAGCATAGATCTGTGTTGGAATCAGACATTTTCCTTGGAAGGGAAATTTATATCTAAATCACTAATAAGTATCAAATCTTAAATGTTCTGAAGGCGGGAGACATTTCAATGCAGTAAGAACGAGGGGGGTGGGGGGGGGATTTTTACTGGTCCACCTAATGAATATAAATATTATCAAAGTACACTGAAATCATGCTGTATTTTTAAGAATCTCATAAAAAAGAAATTAAATCCCATTTTATGAATTTTCTACCTATAAGTTTTAGTTTGCACATCTTTTTTGGTGCTTTGACTAAATTCACGTTTTTTCCGTGTTACTTTGACGAAATTCGCGTTTTTCCGCGATCCTTTTGTTGAAATTCGCTATTTTTTCGCGAGTCTGTCACGAAAATCATGTTTTTTCCGCGATACTTTGACAAAATTCGGCTTTATTCCGCTATTTTTTGACGAAATTTGCTATTTTTTTGCAATCTTTTGCCGAAATACACTATTTTGTCTCAGCCCTTTTACGAAAATAGCGTTTTTTCCGCTATATTTTCACGAAATTTGTGCTTTTTTCGCGATCCTTTGACGAAAATCGGCTTTTTTACGTTATTTTTTGACGACATTTGCTATTTTTGGGGGATCCTTTGATGAAAAACAACTATTTTTTTGCGATCCTTTGACGAAAATCGGCTTTTTTCCGCGATTTTTTGATGAAATTTGCGCTTTTTTCGCGATTCTTTGACAAAATTCGGCTTTTTTCCGCGCTTTTTTGACGAAATTCGCTACTTTTTCGCGATCTTTTAACGAAATACGCTAATTTGTCGCGGCCCTTTTACGAAAATCGCGTTTTCCGCAATATTTTGATGAATTTTGCGCTTATTTCAGCGATATTTTCATGAAATTTGCGCTTATTTCCGCGATTTTTTGACGAAATTCGCTTTTTATTTCGCGATGCTTTGACGAAATACGCTACTTTTTCGCGGCCCTTTTATGAAAATCGCTGCTTTTGCGCGATATTTTGATGAGATTTACGCTTTTTTCGCGATTCTTTGACGAAAATTGTCTGTTTTCCGCGATTTTTTCACGAAATTACGCGTCCCACGGGACGCGTAAGAGCTATTTTTTTGCGTCCCGTATCCGATTTTTCGCGTAATTTACGCGCTATAGCGCGTCCGCGGCATCCCTGCTTGGGGATAAGACCCGCTAAAATACACAACGTGCCGCAATGGCAGCTAAAGAACAACATATTCTATACTTGGGGATAAGACCCGCTAGAATACACAACGTGCCGCAATGGCAGCTAAAGAACAACTGAACTGGGTCACATGACCGCAAAGCTGCGGAGCTCGTTCGGCATGCGCACAAGGTCCGAACAATATGATTGTGTTAAAATGATAAAGTGTGTCTTTGTATCCATTATTTGATGGAGATCGTTTACATACGGTTTAATCTGTTGAGCTATTTATGGTAACAGACCCGATGTTATTGCCAAAAGATTGTCTGAGTGACTGATGTCGGTTCAGGTAACTCAATAAACAGAGCATTACAGCCATAAGTTTGGAGTTTGACTGCAGACCTGGATACTTTTTCACCCAGTTGGGAAAATGTCCATCTGTATGATATTTTTACAAATCAGTATAATTGTGTTAAAAAAATAAAGAGTATATTATTGACGTGATTAGCACTTTTTCAACCTACTTTCCTATTTCTTTTTTAATATTTGCATCATATATAAAAAATCTAGAATAATTCCACTTTACTTTCCGCACAATTTTTAAAAATCTGCGCGTTCAAGTCAATAGTAATTTGATAAAAAGACTAGAAAACATGAATTCTGCTTTTTCAGAATTTAGTGTTGCCTCTGATGAAAAAAAAAAAATATGTATATAAATATAGATAGTGCAAAACATATTTCAATTTTAAGACTTAAAACACACACTTTTATTTTATATAAAATTATGTCATTCGCACCCGCTGAAGAATCCCACATTTACAATCTAGTCTTAAACAACATCTACAGAAAAGTATCCATATGATGTCACTATCGCAGAATAATACACAATTCCAGCAAAAAGCGATGTCATCATTTAAGAAACTCGACCCAAAAAAATTGGCTATCTAATGATTCATATCCCTTCATTTTTTTGTAATATTAATATAGATACTTAAACTTGAATATATTTTATAATAGCTCCATGTTTTATCAGAAGTCAGTCATATATATTTTTCAAAATAGTACATATTTTAATTACATTTTTTTTCAGTTATTATGAGAAAAGGGCAATAAAAAGATATAATAGTCTACAGTTTTCCAGCTATTTTTCCTTTACTTTCTACAAAAAGAGAGTATTTCAGTTGCCAACTTTAAAAAAATTTCGTTAAAAACTACAAAAAAATTAATATTTCAAAAATAAATTGAGATGCAGTTTTCAAACAAATTGCATTTTAAAGTACTTTTTTCCCCCCATATGAAGGTATAAAAATTGAAAATGTGCGATGCTTAGAAGTTAAAAAAAATTGCAGTAGAAATTATCCCATACAGTGATACATCTGCTTTGTTTTACAGCTGGCTTATACAACATAACGTTACTTTTTAGAGACGACATTTTAATTGTTGGCCTAAAGAAATAATAAATAAAAACTTTGATCCTAATTTTACAAAGGTGAAATATTTTTACTGGTGAAAATAATCTCATGTTTTACAGAAAAGTTGAACTTTCATTTATAAAACTTAAATATGTTTCTAACGGCCTAGTTTTCAATAAATTTTCATTCCACCTGTGTTAAAATTAAGGCTTATAAATTTTTTTTAAAAAATAAGAAAAAAATTTATTACCGAATTAAATCATTTTCTGATGAAACATAGTTGTATCGACATAAGATGAACGTGAGCAATAAAAATAATTTTATTCAGATTTTTTTTTTTTTAAATGTTCATCAATTATTGTCACAGAATGGTTAAAAACGGTTGAATTAAAGTTTTGATGTCAAACCCATTGGTCAATTTCTTTGAAAATTAATACAGTTTGTGCAATAGTGGCCTGTAACATATTCACCAAATGAGAGCCTAATTTAAGGCATACTTTGGACCCTATTGCGTTCACTCTCTCTCACACATACACAGACATGATCAAAAAACAAACTCTGAGGACCTAAAAATGCGATGAAATTCTAATAACATATGCATACATCCAGATATAGGGTTGACTCTTTTTTTACAAAATGATTTTTTATTTTTAAAATATTGAACCTAGAATAAAGTTTCATATATCATTTTATTCATTATACAATCAGTTATCAATATAAAATTGTGACCTAAGTATGACGAGGCCATGTATTGCAGTTCTATTTTTATTCAAAAATTAATCCTTTTTCTAAATTTATTTTCTTTTCTTCTGTTAAACGCTGGCATTCAAAAAAGATATCTCTTTATTTATAATTTAAGCGCAATCATTATCCCTGCAAAAATATTCTTTTATTTATATTTTTGTTTGATAAATTACATTCCTTTCATTTTGATGAGAGTCATTTCTTATGGTTTACGCAATCTAAAAATCAGACAGCTAATTTAAGCATATCTGGCACCTCCTATAAACATTAAAAACCCATAAATTGCATTTTACATCTGCCTGCAAATAGATATTTGTTGTTAATTATGCGAGCCGTTTTACTTTCTGTAAGCAAAGATAGGTTTGCCTTTTTGTTTCACTTTTTAATTGATGGCCAAATGTGACCCTCCTTCTTGGCACTTATCTCGTTCAAATTTTAGTATTGCTCACAGCCTGACTGTTAATTTGTGATTGGCGTATTGGCTTAACACATATGTATTCTTGGCATTATTAACTTATGCAGATTGAACTTCATTTCACCTCTGATTTTCATACTAAGAAGATCTCCAAAGTTTTGCTGAGTATGGGGGGCCACCACTATTTTACATCTATTGTTCTCTGCTTTCGAAAAATAAAAATTTTTCCATGGAAAGGTTTTTCTGAATGTTTGCCTGGTAGACTTTTACAGGAAACGATCTCATTGGATTATTGTTCGCAATGCTTTTGGATATATATTTACGATCACTTCTTATCTCTTAATCAAGATAAATCGTGTTTTCAAAAATTCAATACAACCTAAACCTATGTCATAATAACTGGTTTAAAGTTTCCTCATATCAGGTGTCATGATCAGGATCCATTTTTTATCATAATTACAATACTTTCATTATACTGTATGTACATGTAAATTAAAAATGTTTATTTATTTAAACTTTATTAATTAATTCATAGTAAAAAAGACATAAAAAAAGTAGTAAAAACATAGTAAAAGGTAGATTACTAAAGGACAAAATTTATTACATGTTAAATACATTTCAAAATATCAATGGCAATCAACTGAAATGAATACCAACAGCATTCACAGCCTTTGAGACAGCAGTTATGCAAATAGCGTTACTGAAATAATTTTCATTTCATTTGCAATAAATTTCAAAAATGCTCTTTTCTGGAACAGTTTGCACTTTTTTTTTTTTTTTTTTTTTTTTTTTTTTTTTTAACAAAATTGCTATTTTTAAACATTCTTGAAAAAATTTATGGTAGATTTATGTAATTGTTTTTTAGAAAAGATGTGTACACACTTTAAGATGAAAATTATTTCCTTTTGTTTGCATTTTTGCTTTAATACAGAATCAATAATAATTTAGTAAATTTTCAGATGTAATATTTCTGCTGAACTGTTATTTAATGCTTAAAATGCCACTTTTCACACCAGTAGGCACTTGAGATAATGCACACATGTTCAGCCTGAGCCTATGCCCAGAGGCATTACCCCCTACAAAAGAATTACACATTACTACGTTCAGAGTGTTTTTTTTTTTTATGTTGAATATTGAAAAAATACATTATCTTACATAAAAAGTAGAAATCTGAGCTCCTATCTGTACAGGCGTGAAAAAAAAAAAAGTAAATACCCAATACTCACTCTGCAATTAATTATAATAGAAGAAAGTTACTGGTACAAAACGTTTGGAAATAAAGTCTAATTTTAAGTAATGCGTATAAAGTTTGCTTAGGGGGACCATCTGCAAATCAAAACCAGGCCAAACTTTATTTTTTTTTTTTTCAATAGCAACATTCAATTTTGGCAATATATTTTAAATTTTAGATTCAAACTATGCCTAGAAGCGAAATTTCAAGTCATTTGGATGATAAGTTTTTGAATTATAAACAATTAAAATTTAGAGCTCCTAATGTTAAATTACATTTTCATATATTTATTAATATCTCCTGAAATTATAATGCTAATGTGATAACATTTTTGTGTGGTTATAATACTAAAAAAACACAAACATAAATATATTGAATTTGTCATTTTATAAAATTTTTACTATTTTAAAAATTTTATCTTATGAATTATGAAATTAATATAAAAAAAAATGAATTATAACCTACAATTTTTTTGATAGATTTATATTTATCATGTCCTGCTTTATGTGAATTCTCAATTTAATTCTTTTTCAAGTAGTTTTCAAATTATGATTAAAAAACGTCAAAATGATAGTTTCAGGGACCGTCTATGAAGTACAGAAAAGCATAGTTTTGTAGGGGGTAATGCCAGAGGCGGTTCCAGTTCTCCATATAGAGGGGAGTCATGTGTCTTTTTTTTGGGGGGGGGGGGGAGTATTGCCATAATTGTTTAATGATATTTTAAAAGAATAAGAATTGTGATTTTTGTGGATTTCTTGCAGTGGTTGAGTATAAATGTATAAATTTACTATTTTAAACAGATTTTCAGGAACATGAAAATTGTAAGAAGACATAATAGGGGAGTAAGTTATTTTTATGTAAGAAAATTAATCTTCAACAATTTTTAAATGTTATTAACAATCTTCAACTGGGTATTTTCAATATTGGGCTCGGATTTCAAATTGACGGCCTTGTGCTTCCAAAAATAGCTTGAACTCATCTTTAGTAGGCACAGATATTTACTGTTGGTCCTATAAGGATTAAGAAATGAAATTTTTGCATGCTAAACTTAAAAGTACAGTATGGAACCATTTATCCAGAAACCAGTTAACCGGAAAACCAGTTATCCGGAATGATATTTCTGATAGACTGATTTCAGAATCTTTGCAGAAAAAGGTGTCATACACTGCCAGTTTGACATAGGCTTTGCTTGAAACAATTGTATAATTTGATGACAACATCTAGTATTTAAAAAGAAAACATATTTAGTTGTATTTTAGATGTTTTAATTTTTATGCAGAGGGAACAGAAGAATTTTCGTTCCTAAGGGATTCCCATAAATTACCTTCTTTTAAACTCTGGTTAACTTTTGATCTTTCTTGCATTGATTATTAATCCAAGTAATCTAATAATTTAAAATCAGAAATAATGCCACAACCACACATATTCCACAAAACTTATCAAATGGATGCTGCTTTAATGTACAACCAGTTAACCGGAAAAACCAGTTATCCGGAATACATCTGACCCCAAGCATTCCGGATAAATGGTTCTGTACTTATATGAAAACAATATCAGTGATTTCCATTATTCTGTTTTTTAATCTAGATGAATGACCAAGGTGATTATTTTCCATTATGGGGGACATGCTTAGGATTTGAACTGATAAATCTTCTTGCTGTTAATAAAAATTGGATGAAAGCTTGCTCTGCCATGGATATGTCTTCAAACATAAATTTTACTAAAGGTTGTTTCAACATTTATTTCTACTTTAGTTATTATACTATGTCATTACCTAGCATGGGCATCAGCAGACTGAAGTCCAGGAAAGAGCAAGATTTCCCCTTGGGGAATTTGAAGATAAGTTAGTGCCTTGTTATAATAAAATTAAACACCCTTTTCCTCTTAGAGTCTTATTATTTTAAGTCATGTGGCAATTAAAATGTTACTTTTATTTTTTTCAAAATTATTGAAAAAAATGTTTTGAAATCCAGGAAAGGGTGAATGATCTCTCCTGGTCCCCATCCCTGCTGCTGCTCATGTTATCTAATTATGCATACAATTTTCTAGAATAATTTTTTAAACAAGGAAATTGATGCCTTAATCCTTTCAACTTTAAAAGAAAAATCTTTAAATAAGTTTTTGTAATAAATCCCTCTTTAACCCTCTCGCTGAGTAATTTTTTAAAATCAAAATATGTTAAAAAATTGCATGTTTGTTTTATTACATGTTTCAAATCTACATATATTTCACTTCACAGTTAAAATATGTAATTTTTTTTTTGTAAAAGAGTTTTTTTTAAATATAGAATTAGATCATAAAAAAGGGTTGTCAGAAAACTGAATTCGAAGAATAATCATGTAAAAGCGAAATTTTGAAAGTTAATCTTGGTTAAATTATGCTTTATTTTATGAAATACAAAGGTAAAACATATATGGGACATTCTCACAATCTTTTGACTTTCATGTTCCTGAATAATAATTTTTTATTTTATTCACATTTTTGTGTTTTTTTTTTTTATTTCATATACTGGGAAACATCCCATTGCATGATTGCATAACAATATTAACGAGATAAATAAGTTTTGGACGATGTTGGGGGTCCAAATACCAGGAAAACTCCTCTACCGTCGCGTGTCCCTGATGCTGATTTTTAAGTTTGGAGCTGTCTGTATAAAATTGTTTCAATAAAAGTAATTCAATGTAATTTTTTTTCGAAACTGGGACAATTGTTTTATATAAATATGTAGCAAAAAATTAACCTGCACACATTTTTACGGTTGATATTATTTTTTGAACTCTGTCACTGGGTTTTTCATCCTTACCATCCCTCTTGCTAAACTTATGCAGAAAATCACTTCAGATGTAACCACAGAATTTTTTTCAATTTTTTTTTTTTCATGCAGAAGTATGCTAGAGAAAGAATGTCTAAAATTCTTTGACAGAAAATTTACTGCAGAATTTAAATCAGCATTTAAATATCAATTTCAAGATCGTGCCTTTATTGGTAGTCTTACCGTCCCTAAGGTTTATTTCTGCACTTTTCGAGGTAAATTAAAAAAAAAAAAAAAAAATTTAATCCAATGTTAACAACTATTTCTAAAAATCAATGAACATTGTGGCTATCACTTAGTCTTAACATGATTTTCCTAAAAATAGGTGGTAATTTTCCTTACCGTTCCATCCTTACCGTCCCTTTTTCTATCATTTCGTCCCTTTTTTTACCTTACAGTCCCTTCTTAAACACCCCTTTAAGACAATGTTATACAAAAATTCTGTATTAAAAGTACTACATTTTTATTATTTCTTATTTGAATGTCCTGTGGGTACTATGCAAATTCATTATAAGTAAAAATTTTGAAGAAAATAAAAAGTTATAGGATTGAAATGGTAAGGAAAATTAAACTCGCAAGTTTAACTTAAACCTCAGTTAAATAAAACAAATTTCGCTGCTGACCATTTTTTCTTTATTTTGAATCGTTAAGGCATTCGTCTATCAGATTAAAATGTTATTTTAGCAAGTTTAATTTCGCCAGATTTTTTTTTCCCAAAAGTCAAAAGATTGTGAGAATGCCCCATATACTACTGAAAATATGCAAAATACTTATAAAATTGTACTAGAAAGGAAGTTTAGTATGATAAATTTCAAAACAAGGTACGAGGCAAAGTATTACTTTGCAATCTTTGCGCCAAATTCGCACTTTTTTGCTAGTTTTTTTTTTTTTTTTTTTTTTTTTTTTTTTTTTTAACAACAAACAGCACATTGTCTACTATGCTCTTTCTTGATGGGATTGGGGGGGGGGGGGGGTGTAAAGGGTAGCAAATTGTCGACTGGTTAGTCTCATGGGGTGGAGACATCTTTGAGCTTTCAAAAGAGCGTGTGGAATGCTTGCAAAACAAGCTTGTAAACTTCACAGAAATATGGACAACTAATGCTATCTATTAACCCAGACTTGAATCAATAGCAGAAAAGCCAAAATGAACTGTTAAACATGAAAAAAACGGGCTGTGCTTTTAAATAGATGGAAATGCATCCTCGCTGGTTGTGCAAATTTGGCTACTTTTATGTTGCCCATGGAAATCGCGGGATATGCAGCGATAGGGTTAAAAGTCTTTACTCAAAGTATTTTTTTATTATTATTATTACACAAGCCAACAGCTGTTTTGGTGCCTAGGTTTTTGGAGCTGATATTATATGAATTTGATGTCCTGAATTCAAATATGGCATCCAATTTTGCCTGGGAGCTCAAATATTTAAGATATAGAACTTTTTGTGAAACATATGTTACACTATTTTAAGTTAAATCCATAATTAAACTAAAATAAAATAAATAAACACAGAATTTTTTTTAATAATATACAAATGTTAATTTTCATTATTATAATATACATATATTCAAATAATATTTTTAAGAATTATATTATACAAATATATTTACTCACAAAGATAGAGGAAAAAGTCATCGATGAGACCAATTCTCACTAAACATTTCAGAAGCTTCTTTTCCGTGACATTCTTGAATTTATTTTTGAATAATCCCTTTTTAAACTCCAACAGTAATCTGCCATAATGTGTGTATCCCATCTTCCTTGGTAGTGGTCTTACATAGTCTTAATATACTGGTGAAATCTTTCGCCCTGTTCCTCACTGGTGTCTCCTACATTTTCAGGAAAATACTCTAAGTGGCTGTGTAAATAGTGCACCTTAATGCTCATATTACACCCAAGAGATTTAAAACTATTAAGCATTTCGTTTACCAGTTCTACGTAGTTTTCTGCTTTGTGTTTGACCAGAAAGTTTTCGACAACTGCAACAAAAAAAGTCCAGGCTTTTCCCTCAGTCTCATTCATAGAATTTACGAAGGCAGGATCCCTAATCAGTTGTTTTATTTGTGGCCCGTCAAATATTCCTGATTTAATTTTTTCATAACTCAATTGGGGCATTTTCTCTTCTATATATGCAAAGCATGACCCGTTCTTATTAAGAGCCTTTACAAACTGCTTCATAAGGCCGAGCCTGATACGCAGTGGAGGAAGTATGATTTTGTCTCACCCAACTAAGGGGTTATTAATGATATTCCTTTCCCCAACATCCATGTTTTCTCTCTTAGGCCACTCGTTTCTAACCCAGTGGTGTGTTTTATCCCCGCTATCCCAAAGACACAAGAAGCAAGGATATTTGGTGTAACCGCTTTGCTCAAGGAGAAAGTTTACCATTTTTAAATCAACACAAATCAACCATTGATGTTCATGATACTTTATCTTGTCAAAGACCAAATCTATTATGTTATATTCTTCTTTCATTTTCATTGAGTGAGCAATTGGTATTGAACCCTATTTATTCCCAATGTGTAGAAGGACACATTTTAAACTCCGCTTTAAGCTCTCTACAAATAAGCGCCAATGATCTGGAAAATATTCAGAAAGACCCATTTTTCAAGAGTCCTCTAATTCTGTGACAAAATACAAGATTGTCTTCTTGGGAGAAGAAGGGTAGTAGACCCTTTTCTCTTGTGCGGTAAAAGGTAATTTTGGTTCCTTGTTCCAGTAAATTTTTGTCCTTCAATCTTGAAGCCAGTAATTCAGAAGCTTCTTTTGACAGGTTGAGATGGGTGAGATCATTTAACTCATCCTGGTTGAAATGTTGAGGCATTGATGACATCTCCTCATAATCACTGTCGCCTTCATAAGTATCGGAAGGATGATCAGAGGGACAGTATTCATCCTCTCAGAGCTCTGGTAGCTGGTAAAACGTTGGGATCGGCACTTACTTCCTCTGAGTGAGGAACCGGGCGTCTTGCAGAGACTAAATCAGGATAAGTCCACTTACTATGTTTCTTTCGATTAATTCCTTAATATTTACTAGGCAGAAATAACAATCATCGAAGTGGTTGTGGGGTTCTCTCCAAACCATCGGTAAACCAAATTTGAGACAATTTTCTTTTCCCGTTAGTCCACTGTTGTAAGTGTTCTGTACAAGTTTTACAGACCTGATGCGGTGCCCAGGTTTTATCCTGATCACCAAGTTTAACACCAAAGTGTCCAAGATAAGCTCTCTTTACAAAGTCAGTAACATTTTTTCTGTTCTCTTTTAACACGTATTCTCCGCATATGTAGCAAAACACATCAGGATGATTTACACAACTTCTTCTACTTGAACTCATTTAAATTATATTCAACAACCCAAATACAACAATCTACAATACAGTATGTTTTAAATTAACTTTATAAGAATTCTATACTAAACACAAATATCACAAAAGGTCAACAACATCTACCCTCCACGGAGAAAACTCACAAACTAACCTTATCTCTTTGCGGCTTTTCCATTTGGCTTTATGGATGAGCGGCACGAAATCATAAGCATGCGCAGAACCTCAGTTTTACTTGCACATCTGTTTTTTTCAAGGTCTTCTGAAATTTCAGTGCCTCCCAAATCGCTTTGAGCGTTGCGATAGGCCCATGTGTCAAAGGTCAGTTTAAGCGTTGAAGGTCACTTCAGTTCTAAAAAATCTTTAGTTCTCTTCGCATAGCTAAAAAAGTGGAGCTGATAGAGAAAAACTGATTTCATATTTGGATTCAGTGTCCCAAAAATATCTAAAATCAGCTGAAAAATTATAGGCACCAAAAAAATTTTTTTTTTTTTTGTAGGCCTGTGTTATCATTAAAAAAAAAGAAAAGAAACTGTTTCATTTATAAAAGTAAACATTGTGATAAAATTTTTTTGAATTGACATATTATGCTATAGCTCAAAAATTTAGAATGAAAAAATTTTTATTGATATATTTATATTTTTACCAATAAATTAACTGCTTATTACTAGTTGTAATTTACTAGATATTTTGGCACATAAATTCTTACTAAAATAATAAAATTGCATCAATTAAGCAACTTTCTTGCACACATATGCTTTTTTCTGGACCTAAACTGTTTCACAGACAATTGCTAATTGGAAGGACATTTATAGAAGAGATATAAAACCATAAAAGTTGGATTACCTTGTCTTATGTGCCAGTCATCTTATATGCCAAAATACAGTAAACTCTCTGTAAGGCAGACTCTGTGTAAGCCAGAAATCTGTCTAACTCGGAAAGATTTTGAAGTCCCTGTGAATCCATAGACATGGAGTAAAATTTGTCTAAGGCAGAAAATTTTCTCGGTCCCAATCGATTCTGCCTTAGACAAAATTTACTGTATATGGTAGTTACATAAAATATATTTTTATGTATTTGTAAATCATATTTTTATTTTGTTAATTCTTTTTAATAGGATTTGAAAATAGCAAAATTTTTAAAGATCTTGATGATTCTCTAAAGACTGTGATGTTGAATCAAAATACTACAATACATTATCATCGTTGGTGTTTTACTCCATATGTAAGCACTTACACTTTCTTAATAATTAAAGTAACTTAACAAATTAAAAAATTTTCATTTAAAAATATCAGTTTTGATTGGGCATTTTTTTTCTCTTTAGTCTGAATGCAATTTAAATTCTTGAGAATACTGTATTTTTTCATGCATGCCGCATCTTTGTTTAACATGCCCACCCAAGCTTTTAATATGTTATTCATGGAAAAAATTATCACATATTTTTTTTTTTTTTAATCTTGTTTTATTCTATTAAAATCAGTTATTATTAAAATTAACAATATTAAGAAAATTTGCTACATGATTTCATAAATTAAAATGTAAAATTACCATATGGCAGTTGCAAATCTCAAATACTCATGTACATGGGTGCAAGACCTTCAGTCTCAGGACTGATTTAAGTCTTGAAGAAATTTTTGACTGATAGTAAATTTATGTACTTAAATAATACATTTTTACCATCAATCACTTATTTTATTGTAAGAGATCAATTTTTAGCCATAATACAAGATACAGAAATCTTCTAGTCCAATTTCATTTGGTTCTTAATACTGAGAAAAAATTTCAGTCTTGGCTTAGATAGACTTCTTGCACCCGTGCTCATGTATCATGTCCATCTCAATTTTTAAAGTAAATTTTTGTAATATTCTAGCAGATTCTAATCTTACTAAAATGAATGAAAAAATTATAAAATTTAGATTCAATAAAGCATTAACTTGGTATCATTTGCTAGATTAGGGGTCATCCATTACTTACTTCATGTAAATTTCATGTGTTTTATCTTACTTAAAAGGTGACTAAAGTAATGAAAAAGATGTTATAAGTTTAAAATATACATTTTATTTAAATCTTCTTAGTACTTTCAAGCCTTCCAAGCTCATCATCAGAGAATATCTTAATAACTGAATGTTGTTTATTTATACAAATACGTCACTTTGTTTTGAAAATGAGATGTTCACATTATATATTTTATGTTGAATCAAGGTGCAAAATTGCATTCCGTCTTATGATTATAATTTATAATATATGAATTATGAAATTAATATTCGAAAAATTTTATGTACTATAGTAACATAGAATTTTTTTTTAACAGATATCCATTTCTAGAAGCTTCAAATATGCAAATCCAAAATTTTGGCTCATTCTGCCAAATCATTTTTGAGTTATGCTTAAAAAACTGCCTGCATTGAAGTTTGTTTCATAACTACTAATATTCTTGAAAGCTTTTGCTCAGTCTCTTTTTAAGACATGACAAAAGGAAAGAAAATAAGCGTTTTTATATTGCTGAAATGTTACTTTACATTATTATAACTACTAATATTCTTAAAAGCTTTTACTCAGTTTCTTTTTAAGAAATGACAAAAGGAAAGAAAATAAGCGTTTTTATATTGCTGAAATGTTACTTTACATTATTATAACTAGGACTTCCCTCAGAGGGATTAGTCTGAGCGATATTGCTGAGAACATAGATTTAATAATAACAGGTGGAAGCAAAGAAAATGAGATATTATCTTTAATTGTCCATATACTGCGATAAATTGAAATGATGAAAATAAACGAAACGTAGGATTACAAAATCTTACATATAAATTCGTATACACTGTTTAGAAAATGGGAAAGCAAACCATGCAACATAGCCATGCATGGATATAAAATTGAAAGTACGCAATATATTAAAAGTAAAACAGAAAATGAAACACTAAATTATCTTATATCGAAATTTTAACTGTATAAAATGATGTCAAGAGCATAATCAGACGCTCTGCACCAATTTGAGTAAATTTAAATGACAAATATATGATGTTTAAAAAGAATGGACTATACTTTATATGGTATGTACTGCCCCAGAATAGTTAAAATTGTACAATATCTGTTTTCCACGGATGCAATGAGGTTGTCGATAAGAGATAAGGAATTCCCTCTTCAAAATCTGATATAGTATCAAAGTACCGAACACATCAACAGTGGCATGCAATGCATCGTTAGAGTGTGTTTTAGATATGCTCGGTCGGATTTTTTGTCGCCAAATTTGGCGATATTTCGCCATATTGGCCAAAGTTTAGCAATATCGTGGTAACCCTGTCATTAGTACTTTTCAACAGATACTCATTGTTGAAGCTAATGCTGATTTCTCTATAGAAAATCAAATGTAACCATTAAGTAATTCAGCCCCCCCCCCCTACCGTTGCCCCCCTTAGGGATAGAATTTTAAAAAATCAATGTCCAATTCATATATTGCTCTCAGGAATACATATATATTCTGAATTTCAAAACTCTATGTCAACAGGAAGTAGGTGAAAAATGAATCACAAGATTTGAGTGCCACAGACAAATATAATTGTATTAAAAGAATTGTAAGTTATTGAAGAAATTGTAAGTTAAAAGAAAGCATGTAAAAAAAAAAATAAAGAAAATAAGAAGAAATGATGCTATAAAGCAAAATATTTTATTACACATCATATAATTGTTTCTAGTTTTCACACGCGAAATATAAAATATGCTTTTGGCGATTAAAAAATGCTATTGATTATCGCAAAATCTCAAATCAAAGTTTTTATGCTTTTTTCTTTTAAATGGAAAAACTATCAGATTTATCTTCCTGTTTGATTAATTTTAAATATGTTTTATGGTACTTCAATATTATTGCGTGCATATTTTTTTTTTATTTGCTCCATGCGTTCAAACCAGTTGTCTACGAAAACATCAACCGGTGAAAGTGACACACACCAAATTTCTGTGACGTATGCAGATTAATTGTGCTTTTTTTATCAGTTTTTTCTATATAATTTTTAAACTGGTTGGAACTTATTTTTCATAGTAGGTACATTCAGTAGGCGACACTCATAGGTACCTTCTGGTGCAATCAGAAACGAAATACGACAAATATTTTTTGAGTTATGCTTGAAGAAATGTTTTTTTAGGCTTTTTATTTAGTAGGACATGGCGTTTATATCTATCGTAGCTGTATGTGTCGCTGAGTATTAGCCTTCGCTTCGCTCAGACAACTACTAATGGGTCAATATCACAAAATACAGAAATTGCAGTGCGCACAATAAAATTTCTATTTAATGTTATATAATGCAATTTTCTTTTTTTGCATTCTAATAAAAAATATTCTTAGAAGTATTTTCAAGAGATATTATATTCATAATAACACAAAAATAAAGCAATTAAAAGACTTAAAATTTCAGATTGTCATTTTCCTGGCATGTCATACTGTGATCTGGGCAGGGTTCGTAAATATCGTGATATTTTCAAAAATATCCGATATTTTGATATATATCCGATATTTTCAAAATTGTCAGCATACTGCTGATTATAAACATTTTAAGACTTAATATAAATTAGAATCTAAAATATGTTATATTTAGCATGAAAACAAAATAAAACAATATTCTAAATGTTTTTTTTTTTATTTTATTTTTTGTTACAAAATTTATGATCAAATAATTGAAAACACAAACAATCTTCTGTAAAAGTTGCCTTTACACTCATCAAAACACAGAATGCAGGATTCAGTTTAAAAAATAAATAAAAATACACAACAAATTTTGAAATACAAAATAAAGTTTATTTTTTATTTTTTCTATTGAAGAATTTGAACATGAATGTAAGTTTATCTGCTTTTTCATTCCTAACCTAACTGCACAATTTAGACTGAAGTAAATCAAAACTAGAAAAGATTCTAATGCATCTATTGAAGGAGAAGTTGTAAACAACTGATAAGTTAAATTGTCTTTAATGGGCTGTTCTAATTTAATATAATATTACCAAATTTTCAGTTCAACATTTAAAATTCACTTTTAAACATAAAGCTTATAAAATTGAGATTTTTTTTTTTTTTTTGCTAAAATCCAATCACCAATTAATCCCTTTATCCCATTCTAGCAGGTGCAGTATACAAAAAGAATTCAGACAGGGTAGGGAGGTATTGTTCAAAGACAGATTTCTTATGATGGTAATGGGAAAGCTGCAGGTACAGTCAAAACTAGTTTTTGGAGTGTAGGGAATATTTTGCGAGCTATTCTTTTTAGTTATTTATTTACAGATGGGCTAATTTTTAATAGCAGTTGAAGAATTCATTTGCACTTCTTTTGACTGAAAATATTTTGAAAATAAATGTCAGATATATGAAAAAATACCAAGGAATACGACATTTAAAAAATAAATATCAAATGTATGAAAATAAAGATATTGAAAATATCAAAAACCTTGATATTTTGAAAATAAATATTGGGTATATATCATGATATATATCAGCGAACCTAGGATGTGGGCAAAGTGAAAGGTTTTCTGCTGTAATGTACAAATGTCTTTTTCTAGTTTTTTTTAAATTTCTAATTAATAATAATACCTTATATAACACATATATGTTGAAGGTAACAAGTTCTGTATTTTACAAATAATTTTCCATAGTTGAAATATCATTGTCACTGAAAATGAATATCATTGTTCTAGCCTGCTCATTTTAATTCTTTGAGGTATAAAGATGATGCTGCAGAGTAATTCTTCTTGTTCTTGACATAGTTCAAGTCAGAAGCAGTAAAATCATTGCTACCAGCAAGATCTTTTAGATATTTCTTTGAAAATAATGTGTTTAAAGGCTTTGTAAAAATTGGGTAGACTTTTATTATGTCATTTTCCTGGCTTCTATAAATTACAAATAAAACTGAACATTACACTAAATTTGAGGTATTATAGAGGAAACATGTCCCTTTAAACAAAATTAAAATGTTTGTTCTAAAAATAAAAAAACAAGAATATGAAAAATGTTTTAGAAGGAAATTGTTATTATCCTGGGATACATATGCCGAGAAAATGACACATAATTAAAATTACATAAAAATGAACTTAAGCTATTCAAACTTTAACAATTTTACATATAAATTCCTTTATTCAACTGTTCAACCAAATTTTTAAAAAAAATCACAAGCTTTGAAACAATTTAAATTTTCAAAATTTTTGTTTTGAAAATCTCACATTTTGTGATATTCACCCTAATATTCTTAAAAGCTTTTGCTCAGTGTTACTTTACATTATTGTAACAAACACGTATTTGTTGTTGGGTAACATGATAATAATTTTTTTAAACTATACAAATGTTTGAAAAATTATCAAGGTTTTCTCGACATGTAACCAAAGTTTAATTAAAATTAATCTATTAATTGAAAATTGTGTTCTGAAAATGTGAAAATGTTGTATTGCTATTCTTCCAAACTTCCTTTTGTTAAAATTTGAAATACATACTTTGAACCAGAATTTTTTGTTAAATAAAATGGTACCTTCCTTCTATGTAAATATCTTTTCATTCATTAAATAAAATTTCTGGTTGAAATATATTTATTTGACTTGAAAAAAAAGCAGAAGGTTGGCAGCTTCCAATATATTTTTTCCCAATGACAATAACATTGACGACAATACCGAATTCTCTTAAAATTCATCTTTTTTTTTCTCCTAAGAAAATGCATTTTTTTCTTTTTTACAACTGTCCCCATCTTGTCTGATTTCTGCATACCTAGATTACATATGCTGCTTGCAAATAACACTAATCAAGTTGTGTTCCTATTTTAGATGTGATTTCAAAACAGGTTAAACCCCTTCCCTCCTCTTGTGATACTTTGTAGACACCTCTCCTCCCCCCTCTTGAAGTGCGACATAATTAATGGATACCCCTTATATGTGACACCAAAGGTACAAGATCTAAATAATCACTTGATCAGGAAGAACAGGCTAGGATTCCATTTAATAATAAAAATCATTTATCTAGATTTACTGTTTTTCAAGCAAAATTAGACCCTTTTTTAAAATATACTTGTCTTATAAAATTTTGAAAAAATAACTCAATATATGATTGTGTATTTGTGTTCGTTTGTAACACTGATGATGAACAAGTGTTTGCTCGAAAGCACTCAGTTTATATGAAAATACAGTTTTTTATATAAAGTACATCTTTTAAACACCTCCAGTAAAGTTTTTATAAAATGATATATGTGTTATTAGAACATTTATATAATTTTTAGTTATATCTCAACATATATTTTTCAATTCATTTTAAAAAGAAAAAGCTTCTTTATATAAAGTCATCATAAATGTCATTTGCTCATTAGTGACATTGCATGCAAGTTCCATCGGACTTGAAGCAATTTTCCCAAATGTCTCATTTGATTAAAACAAATGCACAGATTTGAAAACCACATAAAAATATGTCTATTGTAATAAGTTATTTCATGATGAAGTTATTTTTTTATTTAAATGATATATTGTTTTAATTACTTAGATTTATAATGCACTCTCTTAATAATCCGATCACCACTTACAGATCAGTTGTTTTTGGCTTTGCTTCCAAATCTCAATTAGAGAGACTTGAAAATTTTCAGAATAATAAAAAATTACGTAGGTAATTTAAAGCAACACTACGTTCGTAATGACACTGTTCATAAAGATTTAAATATTTGCCCTCTATTTGCTGAAATTAAAAAACTCGCTAGAAATTTTCATAATTCTATTCCACTAGTGAAGAATTATGAGTTAGATGCAATTCTGAGATATGATGCCAGAACTGGTAAGGGGAGAAAAAGGCCCCTTGCTATTCTTCAGTGGGATGATGGTTTCGTCCCGTGTTCTAAAACATCTAGGAGAAATCCATCTGGTGTCACCTAAACTCTGAAATTCTTCTGAGTTTTGAACTCAGAATTTTTTATTTCCCTAGTTTGAAATAAAATTTAACCTAATTCTGGCATTCCTGTTGTTGTAATATTGTAAATTTATTCAGTCTTGTATGTGAGCATTTTGCTTTAAATAAAAAGAAAAAAAAATCCCTTAAAATTGTAGTATTTAATTCTTATTAACCATTTATTTTTACTATTATGTAATGTGTAAAGTAATTGTCTGCATTCTACTTTACTTAAAACTTATCTATATATCTTTTTTATTTTCTATAGTTTTATACCCAAAGGGCCATACTCTGCACTCTTTGTTCTACATCCTGAACTCATCCTCTTTCACTATACAACACCGCTTTAGCTCCTCCTACTGCATATATAGCTAAGGCAGTTCTTCCTCTTCCGCTCATTCCCTCCATGCCTGCAAAACCATGCACACCTCCCAATAGTGGAGTTAAATTGTTGAAACAGAAAGTAAAACCTAGACTCCTTAATTTCCAAATATGTGGCCTTAGCCTTTTTTATTTTACAGTTTTCAGGGGATTTTTCAAGCTTCCTCTGAACCTAGTGGTACCCCTCGATGCTTACTTTCCCCACCTTAACTCAACCGTTCTAGTCTGTCAACAAAGTGATGATTAACTAACATTGATTAGATATTCATTGCACCACTTGGGGCTATATGTAACCCCGGTGCTACCCAACTCTCTAATGCATACGAGGAAACTCTGGTTTTTTTCTATGCTCCACCTGAGTCTCCAAATTATATTGTTTTTAGGCCAGGCTATGTTTTAAAATTTAATATTATGTTCTTTGACTTTCAATGGAGGTTTAACAGGGGTTGTTACTCACTGTAAGTACTCCTTAAGCACTCGTGTTGACTTGATTTGACTCTCTTAATCATTTAAATAAATATTATAGATAAATTACAATTTGATTCACTTTAAAAGGATTTCATTACTTTATTTTTTTAATCAGATTTCAGTAAGTAAATTTATTACTAGTGTCATTTTGTAAGTTTCTACTAGTTATTACCAGTTTTGTTGCAGAAATTAGTTTCTTCTGTGCTGGCTAGCAGAAACTTAGCAACTCTGCTTTGAATAAACTTAAATTAATTGATAAATGTCCCTGTATTTATTGCTATAAAATTGTTTCTCCCTCTCTCTCACCCACACATACATATTGAACTTCAATTTTACATCCTCTACAAGACTATAAGATGTTAGAAGGGAGAGGGAAAAAGAATTGAATGATGCAGCGAAAATGTAAAATTGGGATTTAAAGTAATTTTCTGAGTCAATTTTACTAATACAGAATTATGTCTATACTTAATAGACAATATTTCAATTAACTACCTTAACTGAAATATTGTCTAAACAAAGCAGTATCAACGTAAATAAATAGTTTATTTCATTAATTTTATTGCTGTGGTTTAATTTGTTGCTAGAGGGATTTTTTACTCCACAACTGTTTTGTATTGCCCTGAAAAATTTTAGATATGTACAGAAAATATGAATAGATATTATCTTCAAGTGGAAAACATAAAATTTTAGAGATTCACTGTGCATACATACATATGCATACATTTGTGCAATTCACATTTGTTTCTATATCTTGTTTAGACAAACTTATTATATGCTTTCCAATGTTTTTACAAGTGTTTTTTATTTCTTTCATATTTTCTCTATTATCTGTGCCATTTTAAATATAGAATTCATTTTCTCTAGTACTGATTTTTCTTTCTTTGTTTTGTAGAATTATACTGCATCACGCCTAAATGAATATTTTAAAGTATTGGCAACTAATAAAGACTCTAATATGGTAGACTTTATTTCAGTAATTGAAGGTAATATTCTTTTGTACTTTTTAACAAACTAATTTTATTCTCAGTTTAAAAACCTCCATTGTTGGATGATCAAATCATATTTTTGGGGAATAAATATATATATATATTTAATATGTGTAACAGGATATTAATATTTTTTTATAAATAAGTTGCATTCTTCTTTTTCCGTGAATAAAAAGAATACAAATTGTTAATTCTTTTTTCATTGTGATGGTATCCAAAGTTGTTAGTTTTGGCATATTTTGGAGAAATGTTCACTATGTTTAAAGTTGCCGAATGGTTTGGTCGAGTTTGCTACTTTATTATAACAGTGATTAACCACATGAAATCCTCCATCAATCAGAAATTGCTACTTCCTACTCTATCCCCTCTCTTTTTCCTTATACATAAAATTTAGTTTTTAAAGCTGTTTAATTTTTTCTGTTTTTAATTATAAATTTTTAGTAGCAATAAATAATTAATCATCTAACAAACTCCGTACCCCATAAAATTTCTGATCCCCCCCCCCCTCCCCTCAAGCTCACAAAGTTAAAATTTTTTAAACTTCTTTATTTATTTATTATTATTATTATTTTACTTTGTTTGCTGCATTTGTTACTTTATTTTAACAATAACAATAAATAGTTATTTAAAAATTCTCTCACCTGAAATGTCCCCTCCTTGTCTTTTCTACCACACAAAATTTATTCTTTAATGCTCTTTCATTTTTTCTGCCCCAAATGTAAATCTTTAGTAATTATAAATAATTAAGTAATGATCTAATCAAACTGTCCCTACCCTCCCCAAAAAATTAATTTGCTTCTTATCCCATCCCCCTCACTTCCTTTCCTTTTCCTCTTGCACACTACGATGCACTTACAATCTTTAAATTTCCTCCTCTCTCCCCTGCTGTATTTGTCATTTTGAGATAACTATAAGTTATAGTCTTCTAAATTTCTACTCTTTTATGCTGAAATCCCTCCCTCCTGGCCATTTGAATGTTTAAAACTTGTATTTACAGAAATGAAATCCTATATTAAAAAATGCATATTATAATTCATTAGTTAATTCAATTTCTAGGTCCTTTTCTAGGTTCAATTCCTAGGTCCTTTTGATTTTGGTCCTTCAAAGTCCTTGATTTTTATTTAAAGGAATGTGTATGAACCCTACCTGGGCTGATTCTTTTTATGCAAACGTTTGAATTGTCTACTATAAAATGATGGATATAAAGACTGTGATTGATACGAATTTCTTCCTTTATTTTTGTACATCTTCTAAGGAAATGTTTTATTATATGATGAAACATTTTTACATTTCATTTTAATCTTAAAAAAGAGAAGAAAAAATGCTAGTTTCTTTAACTTCACATTATAAAAAAAAGGAAAACATTTTCAATGTCATATACATTAATTTCTGGGGCACTATAACAAAGTTTACTTTCATTGTCAAAAATGTTTCAAAATACATTTAAAATTGTATATATGTATGTACATATACACAGTCTGAAATTTAGGTAGTTGTGGCAGGATTCATGCCCAAAATTTCAAAATTCCACCAAAACAATTTCACAGATGGGAACCTCTTGTCCAAGAAATTTCCCTAATTTTGGGAAAATTTGTTTTTTTGGAACAATGATTGGAAACAATACAATAACTATTATGAAATTACGACCATAAAAACGGAATGAAATCCAATTATTGAGAATATATAACATTTGGTAAAAATTTGGTCTTTTACATTTCTGTCTTAGCAAGTTTTTTCTAAATAGCACTTATTTCCCCATACATGTAAAATAACCTTTTATTGCTAATTTGTAAATTTACATTTTATTTTGCTGTTCTTAGACTTATTTATTCTTAGCAGTTTTACATAGAACAAATTCAATCATGTTTAGCTAGAAACACTGTATATTTGTTTCTTATTTTTTTTTCTAATATTTGGGAAATAATTCAAAATTATTTGGTTCTTGAATATTATTTAGTAATTGAGTGGAAACACCAAATATTTTACTTTAAATGTTATAACATTGTTTAAATTCTACAAACTAAGATAACTCTGAAACATAAATTTTGTTTTTCTTGAGTTTGATTTAAGATGAATAAACTATTATCAAATTAGTCAAATAATTAAGTTATTCTAGTTTTAATATAAACCATAATAATACTTTTTTTTTTAATAAAGTTAATAGTGCTTATATGATTATTTGTTGCTTTCAATATTCAGGTTATTATTCTTTTTAAGTAACGATATTATTGTTTTTCAGTTATTAATCACTTTATGGTTTATATTACAGCATACAAGTATCCTTTCTATGGTGTAGCTTTTCATCCAGAGAAAGTATTGTTTGAGTGGACGTTGTCAAAAACACATCAAAATACACCACATTCTGCTGAAGCTGTGAAAGTTTCTCAGTACTTTTCACATTTTTTTGTGAATGAAGGTTTGTTATTTTTAATTGCACATTAATTAAATAAATGTGAACAGCTTTATTTCCCCTTAAATTATATTTATACTTTATTTACATTGAACATTTCAGTTATATTTAAACTTTATAAATTATATTTTAGTTTAGTTTGTTTAAGTCTGAAATTAAATAAACCTTAATTTTATTAATTAAAGAAAAATAAGAAATGATATTGTTTTCTGAAATATCTGAATTCTTAATAAAAGTAAATTTATTGCAGTTTTATCTATAAATAAGATTTTTTTTTTTCAGAGTAAATCATTTTAGTACACATCTTTCAATAGCATAAAGACAATTGTATGTATGCAAATGGTTTCAAAATAGTCATTTTTATTATAATTTGTAAAATTGGCTGTGCTTTCTAAATATGGTAAATCAAAGTTTTTTGCATTAAAACTAAAATATTTTGTTATCAAATATCACATTAAATACGCTTTTTATATATAATTTTTTTTTCTGGGGGGGGGGGGGGGTGTCAAATCTCATAAAAATAGTCATATATTTACAACTTCAAAAATATTTGTTACAGACATTATTGCTTAGAGCAGGGATGGTGAACCTATGGCACACGTGCCATAAGTGGCACGCTGCAGATTATTTTTGGCATGGCAAAGATTCAGGTTCTACTTCAAAATATAGTAGAATTTCATAAAATAAATTTATTAACCTTTAACTGATGTGACAGAAATTGTCACATAACTACTGTGAAGGCGAGATTAACTCATAGGATAGTGTTTTTTTACTTAACTTTTTGTACAGGACTCTTATAATTAAAATTCATCTGTTCAAAAGTCTCTGGCGATAGTATTAAAGTTCCAAACAGAACAAAATTTTGGTAGTGTTTGTAGTTAAACTAAAAGTTACTAATTTGTAGCAACTTGGGATTCAATTCCAGACACTAAACACTGCAGAATCTGGCTTTTGCTATTTTGACAATTTTTTTCTGCAAAACATTCTTTTCGGAAATAAATAATATGAATAATTCAAGTAAACATCTCTTGTCAAATGAGTCCAATTCAACTTACATTCTCTTAAAAATAACTAACAAGGAAGGTCTCCATACGGGCATATTCAGAAAAATCTGAAAAAATTACAGAATGTTCATCTCATGTGGATATATATGTTTATAAAAATTTTTTTGGCGGAACCCCGATAGAACGTTCGTAAAAAAATAATGAAATTTTCGTTTATTTGGCGATTTATCATCGGTTGGCGATGAAATGAAATTTCGAAAAATACTTTTTCATGTCGAATACCCTTTAAGATAAAAATATTTCATATTGAACTTGTTTAAATAAATTTAACTTAAATAACTGTAGTTTTGCCAGTTTTAGTTTCATTTAGGTATAGTTTTGTCATATATGTATTTATAATGAAAGTTAAATATCAAATTTTATGAATTAAAATAAAATTAAAATTGTTTCAATATCAAGTCCAATTGAGTGCTGTTGGTTCAATTTTGTTGCTATGGAAACGACGAATTCCTTGGTTTGAAATGAATAACTGCTAAATGAATCTTGCCTTTATTTTGGAATACGCTTAAATATATGAAAGTGTTTTTTATAGATGAAATTGTTTTTAGAGTAATAAAATTAAGTAACAAGCAACATAAATATGCAATACGAAAAAATGTATTTATTAAACTCTCTCATTGTTTATGTTTAAAATCATTAAATACTTTTTATGCGCATTCTAAAAATCAATTAACAAACAATTTTCAGATTCATTAAAATCGTTTGCTTTTGACGAGGAATAGTACTGCTCGCCAAATTGCGTGACGCTTTCGTCTTTTCGCGCCAAATACTCGAAAGTATTTTATTTTTTTACAGACTTTCTACTGTAATTTCGCCGCTAAATTTGACTGATCCTTTATTACATGCATAAGTAGTTTAATTGGTATTTTTTTCAAAATATTCTGAGTATGCCCAGTATGGAGACCTTCCTTGTAAGTACGAAGCTGATATAAATTATTTGCCATCTGACATGAGACAACAGAAATAATATTTAAAAAATAAATTTTTAAAGTATAACGTCTAATATTACTAATGTTTTTTTTTTTTTTTTTTTTTTTTTTTTAATGATAAGAACAAAATTTTAAGTAATTTTGATTTATTATTATTTGATCTATTAATTTTTTTTTCTTGTTGGCACGTCATGACAACGTAAAATATATTTTTGGAAAAATTTGGCATGTGGATGTGAAAAGGTTCGCCATCCCTGGCTTAGAGTCTATAATAAATTTCATGTGTTCAGTGTTAGTTGAAAATATGTGCAGTTAAAGAAGTTTTCTTCAATTAATTGAATCATCAGATTTGAGTTTGAAAACAATTATGTGATTTAATGCACAATTTAAAGTAAAACTTTTGACAGATAGTCTTTTATTATTATTATTTTATCTATAATTGAAATAATGGATACAGTTGTTACAAAAATTGTGATTAGGAAGAGTTTTCTATGGTGCATCTCAACAATATTTTGAAAAATTTATAACCATTTAAAGTGGTCATACTCAACCTACGGCCCGGCAACCTTTTACGTGAGGCCCAAGACAAGTAATCATTAATCCGTATTTTTAAAATTGAGATGTGCATGAAAAGTATTTAAGACCTATAATGTTGCTTTATCTATTTTCACTGGAAGATAAAATTCTTCACATAATTTTTAATCTTTTATCACCAGACTTTTAAAATATAAACTTTTGCCTAATTTAATCCCAGAAATGCATCAATTAAATAAGGCAAAAATTTTCAATTAAAAATTTTTAATTGCAAATGAGTTAATCTTAAATATTATTCAAAATTAATTAAATTTTAACAATGTACTTCTACATTTAAACAAAAAAAATATTGAGCAAATGACTGATTTATTAAAGACAATCTACTGACTATTTTTCTTCAGAACTTGAAAATTCTGCATTATTTATATTATTTCATTTCCAAATATATTAGGGTGTTTATTAGAGTTTAACTTTGTCACGATAAAATTGGCACCAAAAGCATTTTATACCACCATTTCCAAACAGCAATCCTAGCAGTATATTTCTACAACATTTGCAATAGAAATATACCACAAAGTATATTGTTTGAAAATAATAATGATAATTTTTTTTGTGCGGGGGGGGGGGGGGGGACATCTCTCGGACAACAAACATTAACACTACTGACATTATTAAATTTGTTATATTCCTTAGTTATACTAGTTTTGTTATCTTACTACTTTAATTACCCTTTTCTTGAATTATTATATAAGTTTGTTACAGCCAAAGTAACTCCACAAGCATATGCTTGTGGCCTGTGAGAAAAAAAGCTTGAGTATAGCTGATTTAAACCATTCAAAGATTATTTTAAAGTATAAAAAGAAGATTCAAATTATAACCTTCCTTAGAGGTAATACTTTAATTATTTAATATAATTTCAGAGAAAAAAATCTTAATGAACTTTAAAAACTCTATTTCAACAAAATTTTGAAATTTAATTACAATTGAAGATTATTATAAAAGTCAGTACAGACAAGCAATATTTGAAAGAAACCATGAATGTTTTCCAGGGCTGCGGAGTCGATGGAAAAAATGGACGACTCCAACTCTTTCACTCAAAAATGGGCCTGACTCTGACTCCGAAGCCCTGATGTTTTCAGTAAGAAACAAAAGACATTTGACAAAACTGTTTGAGCAATCAAATAGGAGAAGAATTTCTAATGAATGATGAGAAATTCTATCTCATAATTTATTAAAGCATAGTTTCTAATGAAATTATCCTTCACAAAAATTAATTCTGATAATAGCAAACATTACAGGGAGGGTACATTTTGTGAAAAAAACTTGACAAGTATTTGTTTTTGTGAATTCTTTATTTAATTTGTCAATATCACTTGAATTAAGAATTTTATTTTCAACTGAACTATTAGACAAATCATTAAATTTTTCTTGACTCATTCATTTTTATCAATAATTTAGTTTTTGAAAAGTTTTGTAAACTTTAATAAACAAAACAGATAATGTTAAAAGAACTTTAAATTTTATCAAAGCGTTGAGAAAAACTGCTCGTTGAGTTAGTATTTTTTAAATCCATTTCAGAAATTAGATCAGGTAATCTCGCGATCTGATGCCCTTATTAAGATCTCCGTTTTTTAGGCAGAAATTATTTTCTTAAAACTCTTTCACTTAAATTGTTTTCAGCTTATGTTAATGCCTTTCCTTTGATTTAAATATTCCTTTTATTTCTTTGTCATTCCTTTTTTTAAAAAAAAAAATAATGTATAAAAATACAAAATGTCTTGACCGCTTCTAAAAAGCTCTTTCATTGAAGTAATTCAAAATGCCAAAAGAAATTATTTAAAAAATTATTTTGTTCGATTCAAGCTTCTCAAGAACATTTGATTTATTATCAAAAACATGTCACCACTGCAGGGATTTTAAAAATTCAAAGTATTTTAAAAATTATGAATAATGCAAATAATCAAATAATATTAATCTGATTTTGTTATTGGAAATATTGTCACTTTCATATCCATGTTTTCCAAGTTCAACACATTCATCATGCAATTTATTTTCATTAATATATCCTGTCGAATGACTAGATCCCAGATGAATTTAAAATTGTTGAATTTTAAAAATACATGTCTGCAATCGTTTAATCACATAATATATTTCATTAAGAATCAACAGTTATTTCCTGATAAATTTGTCGCTTAAATTGAATCCATTTTTCCTATCAGGGAATATATTTAGTACTTACTTTTTTGCTATTACAAACTCTTTATTTTATACATTCCCTCTAATTTATTTCTTTGCTCAATCAAAATTTTCATTACAAACTATTTTACAATCCAATTTATTTAAATATAAATTAAATAAATTTATTTAAAATTTCACAAGAGAAAAACAAAGGTAGGCATCTTTCAACACTTCTGTGGACAATTATTTTGATTATAAATATTGCATTTGGTCTTAATTAGGGATGCACTGAGTAGGGATTTTGGCTAAATACTGAATATGTGGCAGACAGATAAAACTAATGCTGAATATTCAGCTGCCTGAATACTCCTATATTTCAAGGTTTACATTAAATTTAAAGACGATTTTACATAATATTTAACACAAATACTTCCATTTTGATGAACACAGCTTTTTCTCAACTAAACTTTACACTAAAAAAAATCTATGTTTTGAATTATGGTTTGAGAAGAGGGCAATCTTAAAACTTTTATAATTAATAAAATTTTAATTTCATTTCTACTTATGTAAATTGAAATAAATGTATAAAATTTTCATATATTCTATATTATAAATATTTAAAATTGTTTCAGCAAGAAAGTTTTTAAATGCACCAAAGTAGTAAGCGATAACTTTCGGAGGTTGTAAACATACAAGGTGTTCTACGAACTTCCAGGAGAGATAATGTGGTCAAGCAAAATATTTTTGTCCAGGAAACCAATATTTTTTTTCTCTGGCAAGTTGCTTCATCAATAGAGACAGCTAGAGTGTATCACATTAATTATAAGATAAAAAGATGGCTCAGAGGGAATATATGTATATAGACATTACAAAAAAGAAAATTTAAAAAAGAATAAAAGAGCACAAGAGTGATCTAAAATATTAGCAAAATTAAATAACTCTGAAAACCTAGAAATAGACTTTAATCATGTGAAAAAGCTGGTAAACTACATTAACAGAAATTAGCTTTCTACTGTAAAACAGTTGAAATTTCTCAATTTAAGATGCCAGTAACTTATCGGAACTACCTTCTGTTTTTTTTTTTTTTTTTTTTTTTTTTTTTTTTCCAAGTCAAATAAACATATTTTGAACCACATTATTCATTGATAATTATAATTTCTCTTTTATAATATTTTCTATTTATTTATAATTATATTTTCTCTCATATATATTTTATTAAATAAGCAAATGCTACTAGCTAGATTGCATTTAGTCATATTGAAAAAAATTAAAATATGTGCGAGTTCCTTTGTCTAAGTAATTTTAATGTACAGTCGTGAAAAAAAAAAAAAAAAAGTAACCCCCTGCTAACTGAAAAACAAATTAATGTACAGTAGTACCCCAACTTATGTCCCCTCGACTTACGTCACCCTGCATTTATGTCGTCTAGCTTGGGAAAAAAAAAAAATCTTTAATTGAGAAGCACTTTGAACTTTTTTGAACGATTTTGGTTCTATGAAGGGAAACTTTCCCGCGACTGTCAAGTGATAGTGACAAAAAAATAAAAAAGTCACTTTGAAAAGCTCAGAAAAATCATCCTGTTGTTATAAAAAGCTAAAAATAAAAAAAGAAAAACTTTTTGGTTCTAATTTCAATGGAAGATTTTTTCACATCCTCAAAGACTCGAATGGCGTAGCTAGAAGGGCAATAAATTGTAAGTTAACAACTTATTGATTTATTCCAACTTCTTGTATTGCAAACATTTTTTTTTTCTTTTTTGTTAATGTTAAAAGTATGTAATATAATCCCTAAATACAACCAGGTTTCGTACGCTTCAAGGACTTTCAACCAGAACTTTTGTAAAGTAATATTTGCCCTTTTTAATAAAAGATAATTCTATCTTCAGATATAGCGATGAGTACTGTGCGAAATTCCTGGTACTAAAACACCTAAAATCACCTGAATCCCTTGATGCATACAAACCCTGTCAGTAGAATATGTTCATTAGATTTTGGAGAATTTTTATTACTTATCATTTTTTGCTTATCTAAATGTACCTCGACATATGTCGTTTTCGACTTACGTGGCTAGTCTTGGAACGAATTGCTGACGTAAGTCGATGTACTACTGTAGAAGAAAGTTACTGGTACCAAACGATTGGAAATAAAGTCTACTTTTAAATGATGTATATGAAATTTGCTTAGGGGCATGGGTGCAAGACCTTCAGTCTTGAAGAAATTTTTACTGATAGTAAATTCTTCTTTATGTACTTAAGTAATACAATTATACCACCAATCCCTTTTTTTATTGTGAGATATCAATATTTAGCCATAATACAAGATATAGAAATCTTCTAGCCCAGTTCCTATGGTTATTCCAAATGCTAAGAAAATTTTTCAGTCTTGGCTTAGATGGGCTTCTTGCACACATGCTTAGGAGGCATCTACATATTAAAACAAACCCAAACTTTGTTTTATTTTTTAATAGCAATACCCAAATTTGATACCATAAATAAATTCTACACCCTTCAATTAGCCTAAATACAAATTTTCCTAAAATTCGTACAGTTAGTTTTCGAGAAATTAATTATTTGAAAATGAGCATGTTTTAGGGGCAGTATCTAAATTGAAGTTCGTACTCGATTGTTAAAATGCTACAGAATGACTATGCAACTTCTATTAATGTATTATTTCTTGCCAATAGGACCAATTCACTCGCTTAATATGTTTCGACTATTGCCAGCCCAAATATTTCAATAAAATGAGTAAAATATTTTTTTAATTATGCTTTTCTGCACATCATAGACGGACCCTTAAATCATCATTTTGATGTTTTTTAACGATAATTCGAAAACTGCTTGAAAGAAAAATTTGAAATTGAGAATTCTTATAAAACAGGCCATAATAAATATAAATCTATCAAAAAAATTGAATGTTGCAATTCATATTTCTTTCAAATATTAATTTCATAATTCATAATTATTATTATAATTTTTTTTAATTACAAATTCAACATATTTATGTTTGGGTTTTTATTATTGTAACTGCACACAAAATTATCACTTTAGGATTATAATTTCAGGAGATATAAATAAAAATATAAAAATGTAATTTAACATTACAATCTCTAAATTTTGAAAGTTTATATTGAAAAACATATCATTCAAATGACTAGAAATTTCGTTTCTAGGCATAGTTTGAATCGAAGATTTAAAATACATTGTCAAAATTGGGTATTGCCATTGAAAAAAATCAAAGTTTGGTCTTGTTTTGATTTGTATATGGCCCTCCCTAAGCAAATTTTATGTACATCAATCAAAAGTAGACTTTATTTCCACTCAATTGGTACCAGTAACTTTCTTATATTATAATTAGTTGCATAGTTAGTAGGGGTGTTTACTTTTCTTTTTTCCATGACTCTACATGAATAATATTTAATCTTTGTCAGTATTTTTAATTAAATAAAGTAATCTTTAACACATCTTTATCTAAATATTTTAATGGTTTGCAATTTATTTAGTCATTAAAAAATTCTAAAAGAAATTTCATTTGATGACATTTTGTTTCTCATTTTATTATTATTATTATTATTATTATTATTATATTGTGGCTTTATTAATATTCTCTTGTTTGTAGCAAGGAAAAGTTCTCATGCATTTCAACATAAAAAGGAAGAGGATGCTGCATTAATCTACAATTACAATCCTGTTTTTACTGGAAAGAAAAATTCTTCATTTGAACAAATTTATTATTTTTATTGAAAAAAAAATTGTTACACAATGTTCTTGTATGTTTTAATGTTGCTAGACATCTTAAACTTGAAGTATAAACAATGATGGAACAAATGGGCAATTTTGTTGCATCAAAATTATGTCCATGCTGCTCTATCTCTATATAAGAATACATGAAATAATTTTCTTCCAATAGCAATTCACTGTGATTTATTTTTACTTTTGTGTTCCATTTGTTTATGAAATTTTAGCATAGTTTTTTTTTAAGTACCATCAGTTTTAAGTTTATATATGGTCATTTTTATTTTATTTTATTATAGCACATTTTTTAGAAAATTTAGTCTTAAAGTTTAAAAAAAAATGTCTGAAATGAAATTGCCAAATGTGCTCATATTTTGCTAAATCTATGTATCACAGTAAATGCTTCAATGTTATAGTTTGCAAATTATCTTTATATAGAAAGTGCAATTGTACTGTTCTTCTTAATTTATATTCAAAGTTAATTTCAAATGCTATTGAAAATGCCCTCTATTGGTGAGTTGTTAATTTACAAATACATAATTAAAACATCTCATAAAAGATATGTTTCAGCTATATAAATAACTCAAAATTGGTTGTTTTTGAGTTGTGACATTGTATTTAATTTTGTAAGGTTTGTCTAAATTTTAATGACAGTTGAATCCATACATTTATGTTTTCACTTTACAACTCCTGATCTTATTTCAAATAATTTCAGATATTGCATTAAAAAAGAGCCTATATTATATTCCATCCAGGGTTTAAATTCTTCTGTATATTTGCAATTTTCTGTTTTTGAATATTTTATGATTTTGTGTTTTTTAAGTTTTTCTGATAACTTTCACCTGTAAAATAGAATCACAAGAACAGAGATGCCAACTCTTCTGATTTTCAACCTTTGATGTTTGTAGTCTGGAAAAATCCAATCAATGAAGTTCCCATTTCATTTCAATTTGTTTTCCCATCTAATTAGCTTTCAACTTCCCATCCAAAGCTAACACTGAATTATAGCATATGCTTTTTCTAGACATTGGATGTTTGAAAATTTAAAAGGATATGTCTTAAGCTTTTTTTTTTGTTTGTTTGTTTATTTGTTTGTTTTGTTTTCTTGGTTGTATTGATAAAAATAAGTTTTAAAATGCCTACTCATATCAAAGGTGTTTCAAACTTAATTTTCTGAAGCAATAATTTTGATAGTTTTTTGTTGTTTTTTTTCCTATTATTAACATTGTCTCTGTTGTTGTTGTTATTGTTATTTTTTCATTTATAAATGTTTATATATATCTCAGCTTTTGTATTTGTTATAAACACATATTCTTTTTAAAAAGCTTGCATACAGCTTTTATTTTTGGAGATCACTATATTACATTTATCAAGTTTGTATTAAATTCTATATTGAGAAAGCAGAAATTCTCCTTCTACATGTATACATATGTGATCATATTTTAAATCTGTAAATATTGATTAATTTCATCTGTTTCTGAAGTGTCTGTTTGTATTTGCTATACTAAATGCAATGTAATTTGACTAATATGCCCACTATTGTAACTGGCAAAATTGACAGAGGAGGCCACTTTATACAGTAAAGTAGCTTCATGTGACCACAATTTTGAGCTGGTTGGTCAAATTGGTCATTTTATCCCGATGGTCAACTTACCAAGTTAGTTACTCTTTGAAGTTCCAAATTTTAAAAGTTAAATATCTATTTTTGTGTGTATTATTTGAATAGTGCCTATATTTTGATATTGAGAAAGGAGAAATTCTCCTTCTACATGTATACACATGTGATCATATTATAAATCTGTAAATATTGATTAATTTCATCTGTTATTGAATGTAAAAATAACTAACATTTGTGAAGTGTCTTTTTCTATTTGCTATACTAAATGCAATGTAATTTGGCTAATATGCCCAGTATTGTAACTGACAAAATTGGCAGAGGAGGCCACTTTATACAGTAAAGTAGCCTCGTGTGACCACAATTTTGAGTTGGTTAGTCAAATTGATCATTTTATCCAGATGGTCAACTTACCAAGTTAGTTGCTCTTTGAAGTTCCAAATTTTAAAAAGTTAAATATCTATTTTTGTGTGTATTTTTTTAATAGTGCCCTTTATCTATATATTTAAAATGTTTAGCATTTTCTTTCGACAGTCCGTGAAAAGAAACTATTGCATCAAATTACATCAAATCTTTTTTTAAATGAAAGATATTTGGCCACAAATTTGTTATCGTACATTCATTTGTTCAAATATTATATTAATTAGCCATAATTTTAAATTAAAATTCTACAGTTGTGCATGCGCAGTATATAAGTACATGTCTGCCTTTGGAGCAGGGTTGCCGGCTTTTAGCCAGGCCAAAAAAAGCCGGCCGGCTTTTTTTGGTTTTAGCCACTTAAAAAAGCCGGCTTTTATTGGGTTTACAGCTAATTCATATTAAATTTAGATTAATTTTTTTAATACACTTATAAATATTTTCTACTAAAAAAATTACAAATTTCTATTAAATTTTGTCAAATAAATAAGTCTTGACTGCTAGAATGCAACAGTGAAGGCATTATATCTACAAAAAATTATAAATATTGAAAAGAATATAAGTTAGACTTTAAACTGGTGTTTTAAAATTCTATATTACATAGCCCACATATACTATTCATTTTTAAGATCTTTCATTAAACAATCACAAAATGTAGCACATCAAAATGGAAACATTCTTAAGAGTCCATATGGAGAGATTACGTTATAATCGTGAAAAGAGAAATTAGAAATAGCCCAGTGGTTAGGGGGCTGAATTCTGAATTAATTAGGGGAAAGCTGGAAATTGTTTTAATCCTTTCAGTTTTGGTCTAGAATGAATATGCTGTGTTTTCCTCCTTGTACTAGCATTAGGAAATATGTAAAGATTTATAGTAAAAAAACATATTTTTTTTACGTACCATAACATTATCTCCAAACAGCTAACTCTGTCAAAAACATTAACAATACAAATGTTGTAGAGCTTAAAATTCTGAGTAAAATGAGTACTGTTAAGCTCTGGTATCTTGGCAGATGGCCTTGGAGGAATCTATTTCTGACCGGGGTTTCAGGGTAAAAGGTTGCCATGTACAAGTGCGTAATTGGCGAGTGGACAGTCCACCAATTCCGGAAATAGGGATTTGCATCTGCAGTACTAGTTTAGCACAGGTTTACTCTTATCTGTTATCTCTCAGTTTAGTATTTCAGGCTTATGATTGTCACTATGTAGGCTAACGCGCCAATTATGGATGCCATTCTCCCTTGTACGTTACAACCTATTACTGATTATCCAGAATAGAATCGTCCGAGTCTCCTCGCTTGAAATGCCAAGATATCGGAGTCTAACAATACCTACACTTAATATTTTTGTTGAACATTAAGGTCACAATTCCACTTTAAAGTTTTAGACCGTAGTCAGGGGGTTGAACTCAGAATTAATTAGTAGAAAACTGGAAATTGTTTTAATCCCTTCAGCTTGGATCTAAAATGAATGTACTATGTTTTCTTCCTCATACTTGGGTGAATGATAGAAAATATGTACATATTTATTTTTGAAAAACACGTTTTTTTTTAATTGCCTTAACAATTACTCAAAACAGCTGAATAAAATGAGTACCATCATTAATATTTTTGTTCAACATTAAGGTTGCAATTCTATTTCAAAATTTTGCCTTATTCGCTAATCAAGAGCTTGAAGCCAGGAGAGACCAAGTTAACTTAATAATATCTCAAAACAGCTAACTCTATCAAAAACAAGGTAATTTTAAAAAAAACATGCTTTTCGAAAATAAATATGTACATATTTTCTAACATTCACCTAAGTACGAGGAAGAAAACATAGTACGTTCATTTTAGACCTAAACTGAAGAGATTAAAACAATTTCCAGTTTTCTCCTAATTAATTCTGAGTTCAACCCCCTGACCACGTGTCTAAAATTTTAAACTGGAATTGTGACCTTAATGTTCAACAAAAATATTAAGTGTAGGTACTCATTTTAGTCAGAATTTCAAGTTCTATAACATTTGTATTGACAATGTTTTTGACGGAGTTTGGAGATACTGTTACGGTATGTAAAAAAACATGTTTTTTTACTATAAATCTTTACATATTTCCTAACGCTCACCTAGTACAACGGGGAAAACATAGCACATTCATTCAGAAGGGATTAAAACAATTTCCAACTAATTCCGAATTCGGCTTTTTTTTTTGTTCCCCTACCACTGGGCAAAAAAGGGTATAATATTTAAGGAGAGTTTGGTACATAAGTGTATAAAAATAAATCTAGCAACTATGCAAATTAAATAAATAAATACATTCTGTAAGTAAAATTGAAATAAAATTTTGAAAAGTTTGTTGCTATTTAAAAGAGTGCATATTCATGCATATGCTATTCATAATATTGTTTTTAATAGGGAGAAATTGTATTTTTAATTTTATTATATAATTATGTATGGCTTTAAATATTAATGAGAAATAAAATAAGACTTGCATATTAATAGCTTTTAAAAATTGTTAAGTAATAAAACATGCAACTTGACCTCTTTAATTTTATAAAGCAGTAAAAATTAAGAAGAAAAAAAAAGGGAGGGGGGGGTTAAAGGTTAGTGTAAAGCAGTTTCTGTGACTCTTTTAAAATTTAGCTGCCATATTTCCAATTCTCACTTCAAATCACTAACAGATCCCTCTAAGTTTTTTTTTTTTTTTTTTTTTTTTTTTTTTTTTTTTTCAGTATTGTCTTCATTATTGAGAAATTGGGTTACTTATTGTATTCTAAATCAACTAAATGTCATTAAAACTAATTAAAAACACTTTTAAATGTGTAGTCTATAATTAAGATGCTTCATTGTATAAAAACCAATTTTGACCAAAAAAGGCCAATTTTGGCCGAAAAAAGCTGGTTAAAACCAATAAAAGCCACCTGCATGGCTTTTTTTAATTTTAGCCGGCTTTTTTGCAACCTCCTTTGAAGTGACGCGCTGCACATGCTCAAAGATGCTCACTCAGTTGAACTATCACATCACAGGTAAAAGTTTTTTCAAGTTTGTCTGCTACTCGATCTTACTGTAAACAAGCTTTTCTTTCTTTCACAAAGTTAATATTATTTGGCTCTTTCAGCATTATTAACAATTCAACAATTTATTATGTTGATATTAAGAGCTAAGTGCGGTTTATTTCGAGGTTGTCCGTATCATATTTTTTTGGTCATATTACACACAGAAGATAAATACAGTGATTTGAGGCTAAAAGTTATGGCTGGTGATCCATCTTATGAATTCCCAGTAGTTACACACGAAGACTGAGAAACTAGCATGTTAAGTCGTAGCTACTCCTTTGAAAAAATAAGGTATCATAAATATTAAAACTCAATACTATTTCTGTAAGATCAGAACTCAAATTCGAGGCAGTTGCGTATGCGTCAACTGTTTTTCGAACCTCTTCAATTTAGAAGGAAGAAAAACAAGTTCTGCTAGCGTAGTGGGTTAAAACAGCCGTTTAAAGCTCTGAATGTTTGTAGCTGACTCAGGTTCTAGCTCAAGCCTGCCAAATTGTGTAATGTTTGTCGATAATTTATTTCAATAATGACATATTTTATTAGGAAGAGAAGTTATAGGATTTTTATATTATTATTATTTGAATGCTTTATAATTAAATAAAATTTAACACTCAATAATATTTTGAAAAAATAATGATTTTATATTTAAAATATTTAAGCTAAAATATTTTGCATGTAATTATCAATTAAATAAATTGAGCTGATCTATAATTTTCGTTATATTTTCTGACCATTATCAAGAATATATATATGTGCGTGTGTCAGAAAGAAAAGTGTCATTCATTTGCGTAAAAAATGAAGTGGAAAGAAAGAAAAATATTCATATAAGAGCAATAAAAGAAATTACCTTGATATCCAGGAATCCAGGTTTAATATTTAAAAAATGTTAAATAAAATTCAAGTAATAAAAAATATATATTATAAATCATTAGCTGCATCAAGTTTCAAATTTAGGTTTTTAGAGAATGAGACAGATAAAGATAAAATTCATGGCAGCTTTTAATGATCGAGTAGTTTTAAAAAATAAATAAATAAATGAAAATAAGTATTCTTATTTTTTCAAATGAGGCCGTAGTAAGTAAAAATAAATTCTCTACCTGGTATTTTTAGGAAAATTTCTGATAAAAATCAAGCATGATTGGTTGTAAATTATAAACTTAAAATTCTTTCACTTCATTGAATAAGTTAGACTGACAGCACCATCTATCGCCTTAAAGAAATAGGAATCATTTATGCAATATAGAAAGTGTCACATAATTCGTCATTCAATAATTAATTTAAAAGCAACTAATTAAAAATTCAAGAATTTTTCTAATGAAACATTCCAGCTATTTACTGTCAAATCTTGACAAGCACTATCTAGTAGTTGTTTAAACTTCTAGAAGATTACTCATAATATATATATATATACAGTGTACTCTCGATTATCCGTGCACATTCTAAACTCACAAAAAAGATAAAATAAATAAAGACAAACATTTTTACGCTTATCATGCACGTAAAATCAATGTTGATGTGAATTAGAATCTATTTCGATTTAGCTGATAGTATTCTCAAGTACGTAGAGGTAAAATCGAACGCTCTGGAATCCATTTGACGGGTAGGGTTAAAGGGGATGGGAGGGCATGTGAGCCTGGCTACCAGTATTTGACAGATGGAAGACCTCGTTTCTAACTGTGTTGTTAAATCTAATAGTGATGATAGTAAAATGCAGAAGATTTATTAAATGAGGGAAATACAATTTCTCATTCTACTGCTCTACAATCTGTAGAAACTTTGACTATGTGGCAGTAAGGGGATTTGATTATGGTGACATTACTGCGGTTCGTAAAGTATGTGTTGATCATATAAGACAAGAGATGACAAAACAGCAGAAGCAAAGATGCATTACAGATTTTTTTAAGCAGTAAATATTAAAAGGAAAATTCCTAGTTTCATGTTATACAGCATGCAAATGTAAGTAATTTTTATATTTTTGTACTGATGTGGATTTTTTCTTTAATAAAAAGGAGTGACATTACTGCGGTTCGTAAAGTATGTGTTGATCATATAAGACAAGAGATGACAAAACAGCAGAAGCAAAGATGCATTACAGATTTTTTTAAGCAGTAAATATTAAAAGGAAAATTCCTAGTTTCATGTTATACAGCATGCAAATGTAAGTAATTTTTATATTTTTGTACTGATGTGGATTTTTTCTTTAATAAAAAGGAGTTTTCGGATTATCCGTGTTTTTCGATTGTCCGTGTGACCTCTCCCAGTGATTAACCCGGATAATCGGGAGTGCACTGTATATATGTATATATATATATGTGTGTGTGTGTGTGCTCCTTGTTTAATAAAATTCTTACCTCTGTATATATCAAGGTATCAATAATGTACTCTCTCTGTTTCAAAATGATGTAAAAAAAGAAGTATTAAAATCAAAGTTGAATTTTGTAATTCTTCTAAATATATTTCAATAACTGAATAGATAAAAAAAGTTAAAAAAAAATTATTATAGTCTTAATCCTTTATTCTAAAAAAAGGCTAATGCCACCGTCACCAGCAGTTTTTAATCGACCATGCCCTTTACACTTTCTCAGCTTATACTGAAAAAAACTATTGCCTTTAAACATGTGTAAACTGGTAGTTTTATATAGAAATGTATACTAAACATGCTGAAGTATTCAATGTTGAAATCTGTCATAATAGTTCAGTTAGTGGAATAGGATCAAAAACTATACATAGCAACTTAACCATCTTTTGCAGGCAAACTATTTACTTAAATAGTTTGTGTTATGTATAGTATGCTAATTATTAAATAGTTTAAGTCAGGGTGCAATAGCAGTTGCAAGTACTGGTTGAAATCGTGCTTTCTGGCACTAAAAACAGAAAAGTGCATTTTTAGTGCCAGAAAATCCACAATTTTCATTATATTGAAACTCTGTAATTCATAGATGAAAGAAATTATTGCTGTATTAGTTTGTAGACATCAAAGATATTTTCAAAATATAGCTTGTAGAACCCAGGGACATTATAATTTTTTTATTTTGTAACTTAAAAAAAAAAAAAATACTGCATTGATGTAAATAGATTTTCATATAATGAAGACATTTGAAACATTATTGCAACTGGAATTATAACTCTAAAACTAATAGTTTAGGTATTAGCCATTGGTAAACAGTAAGAAAGGACAACATGTATAGAAACATACTTATACATAAAAAAAAAAAAAAAAAATCATAATTGTAATTTTAATAAGTTAATGTAAATTTCTGGATTTCACCGGCACTCGGATTAGGACCTCAAAAGAAGTGTACCAATGTTCAGATACAAAATTGTGGCTGGCAAACATCAATTTGGGACCACATTTATCAATCACTGATAAACAAAAAATGACTTTTTATTATTTTTTTTTAATTTGAAGCTAATATTCCAATTATATACACTCTTCAGTAAATAAAAATTATACTAGAAAATTTTTACTTGGTTCTTTTTTTTTTTAAACGAAGAATATGTATTTATAGTTATTACAATATATCACAATTTTGGAGATTATACAATAATGTATAATAATAATATATAAATGTTAAATTTACCAGCAGTATACTTGTACACTGTTTATACACATTTTACCCAACTGAACACAATTTGAGTGCATCAGTACCTTTTTTTCCCATTTATATTTATGTTCAGTATCTTCTCTACCAACAGTAATCGGCAAGCATTGCTGCATTCCATTGCGATCGATTACGAGACTCGATAGCAGAAATTTGTTAGTGAAATTCTTCACCATGCTCATCGCTAATTGCTCCCATATTATCTGGGAAAAGTCAGTGTGAGAATGCAAGAAATGAAGCTGTAATGACATGTGACAATTTAGCTTTTTAAAATAGTTTACCATATTTTGAACTATACACTTGTAATATTTAGCTTTGTTATTCCCTAAGAAATTGTGCACAACGTCTGTGAATGAAAGCCATCAAACTTCAGATCCAGGTATATCTTGATGAATATAGGGGCTGATTATGTTTTGGTGTAAATCGCCAAACAGGTGACGCTGCTATGTTGAATTTTTCATGATTTTCGCATCCATCTGAAGAAAAAATGCCATGAATTTTCATCAAACTTCACATTCAGTTAGACGTTGACACAAGTTGTTCTTGATAAAGTTTTGTGTTAATCACCCAATAGATGGCGCTGCTGTGTGCATTTTTCTCGATTTTCGCAATAGCTTTATCTCAAAAACTAATGCACGGATTTTCATCAAACTTCAGATTCAGATAGATGTTAGCATAAGTTGTTGCTGATTAGGTTTACTTTTTTTTTCATTTACAGGTAATAAAGTGTACTCATTACAATTTATTAATCTTTGTTACAAAAGATTTTATTCAATTTTTAGAATATCTGCAGATGTTTTGTAATTGCTACATAAGTAAATATTGCTATTAAGGTACATTTAAAATTTCCTGTATGACAAGAAGCCTATGTTAATAAAATCAGTGTGTAAAATACAATGAAATTCTGAAATAGCAGAAGTAACAAACTTCTTAATGTAAAGTGTAAGAAACAATAAGGAGTTCAAGGAGTTCTGCTCACTGGGAAAATGCACATTTATATCTTAGAAAAAATTACAAGAACAAGAAATACAGAAACATCATCACTTGAAATCTTGTTAAACTTGACATCCTTAAAAGTTACATTTCCTGAATCTTCAATAAATTCGTTAGCTTGTGTAAGACAGAACTCATACTTGTTATGTAGTATAAGGATTTCTCGTCCTGATTGATGATATGGTAACGCTAGGACAGGAAATCATTCATATTTAAACTTTAATCCAATTTTATTCGTGGTTAAAGATATCAAAATAAATATACAAATGTAGAAAACTGGTTTCACTGTCAATTTTAATTGGCAAGTCCAAACACACCACTAAATCTAGTGAAATAATTGAGCCCACTTATTCATGAAACAGGATGTCTCTTCGAGGAATGGGAATCGCCTGTCTGCGAAAATCCAACCACACTCTCTGAGTCTCAAAACGCTTCTCCTGACCTCTCTAAAGATTTCTCCATCCTCTGCCTCCGGAGCCAAACGCGGCAGGGGATGCATCCCTTCTTACCGCACTTCCAATCGTTGCGAAGTCCCTGCGTATTGATTGGATTTCTTTGTTCTCCCTATGGCGCCAGTGTTGTCATCCAGCGTCTGCTGAGATGCTGAAACTCAGCTCAGCAAAGGTCGGCCAGAGGAGAAAGCCATCTATAAAGGATGCACCGTGACGAATTTTTAACGTCAAGGCATAGAAACTAAAAATACTTTGCGATACCTGCTTATTGTCCATGGAAGACATATCGTTCTCTGCCCGTGGGAAAATGTAGTCCATTGTCTAAAAGTCTGGCACAGTTCTGTTAAATTAAATCACTAATTGCTTGAAGACTTTACAATAGTAATAGCAGATTAAATCCACAGTAGAAAAACTCAGAGTTGAGTTTTTGTCAATGAAAAGTGTTAGTATTTATATCTCCCACTAGCCACTAGATACATTCATTAGTTTATTGAATAAATTGGTGACAAGAACATTGTTTCTGTTAAAAATCAGATACTCTAATGTATTTTATCTGTTAAAAGTCATAAAAAAAAATATTTAGAGCTTTTCGGAGTGGCTTTGTAATTTTGTAATAAATGCAAGTTTTAAAAAATTCAACATTGTTTGTTCTTAATAATCAATGTAAATGCAAAAGTATGATTTTTGTCCATTTAAAAATAATTCATGCATGGCAGGTTTACTAAATACATAATCAGGAAAATATCAAAGTTACTATATACAAAATCAGAAAAATATCAAACTCGTATACTTGGTTTTTTATAACATAAAACAGTAATCTCATTTTCTTAAACCCGAATTGTGTCAAAGGTGCCACAAAAAAACACTCATAATTAAAATTCAGTACAATATTACAATAAATAGAAAATGTCTAGGCTAATCTTCGGCAATTGAGTCTGCATCCAGGTTTTGCACCCAACATGAGAGTGACCACGAGTGACCACCCATAAATAATTACCACACAGGAAAAAGAAAAACAAGAAAGAAAAAATCAGGCTTAGATTATGAAACACTTTCCAACACATTCACAATAATGTAACAAAAATTCACCGTTTAATAAGTTGAAATAGGATATCTAATTGAACCTTTTGGAAACGCATAACACATTTAACCCTTAAATGCCTAAGTTTTCAAAAATAATTTAAAAAATGTTTTTTGGCTTTCTTTTTTTAAGTAAATCATGGAAAGAATGATGAAAAAAATCATATTTTGTTTTAAGTATGGTTTACGGCTAAAAAACTGTTTGTTACTAATCAGCAATACTGGTGTTTAATTGAAAAAATAATTTTCCTTGATAAAATTCTACCCAGTGGCAGAAACACGGCGACAAAGTCGCGGACACAAAAAATCTTTTGCGGACAATTATTGTCTGCACTAATGAAGTCAATTAAAAAAATTGTCTGCAACTTTCGGACAATTTTTCCCGCGTAAAAAGCGTGAATTTCGGCAAAAAAGCGCGTTAAAAGCATTAATTTCCGCATAGATCGCTTAAAAGCGTGATTTTCGGCAAAAGATCGGGTAAAAATCGTGAATTTTGGCAAAAGATCGCGCGAATTTCGGCAAAAGATTGTGTTAATGGCGTGAATTTCGTCAAAAGATCGCGTAAAAAGTGTGAACTTCAGCAAAAGATCGCGTAAAAAGTGTAAATTTCAGCAAAAGATCGCGTTAAAAGCTTTAATTTCGGCAAAAGAACAGGTTAAAGGCGTGAATTTTGGCAAAAGATCGGGTAAAATACCTGAATTTGGGCAAAAGATCGGGTAAAATACCTGAATTTCGGCAAAAAGTCGCGTAAAAAATGTGAATTTCGGCAAAAGATCGCGTTAAAAGCGTTATTTCGCTAAAAGATCGCGTAAAAAGCGCGAATTTCGGCAAAAGATCGCGTAAAAAGTGTGAATTTCAGCAAAAGATCGCGTTAAAAGCTTTAATTTCGGCAAAAGATCGAGTGAAAGGCGTGAATTTTGACAAAAGATCTGGTAAGAACGTGAATTTTGACAAAATATCGCGTAAAAAGAGCGAATTTCGGCAAAAGATCGCGCAAAAAGTGCGAATCTTTGCAAAAGATCGCTTAAAAAGCGCGAATTTCGGCAAAAGATCGCGTAAAAAACGCGAATTTTAGAAAAGGATCGTGAAACAAACGCAAATTTCGTCAAAGGATCGTGAAAGAAACGCGAATTTTGTCAAAGGATTGCGAACAAAACGCAAATTTCGTCAAAGGATCGCGAACAAAATGCAAATTTCGTCAAAGGATCGCGAATAAAACGAAAATTTCGTCAAAGGATCGCGAACAAAACGAAAATTTCGTCAAAGGATCGCGAACAAAATGCAAATTTCGTCAAAGGATAGCGGACACAATGCAAATTTCATCAAAAGATCGCGGAAAATGCGAATTAACGTCAGAGGATCATGAAAAAACACAAATTTCATTAAAGGATCGCGGAAAAGTACGAATTTCGTCAAAGGATCGCGGAATAAACGCGAATTTCGTCATAGGAGTGTGGAAAAAACGCGAATATTGCCAAAAGATCGCAAAAAAGAAAAAAAATCTGCAAATTTCCAAAAATTGCGGGAAAAACGTGAAATTTATCAAAAAGCCATGGACAAAACGTGAATTTCACCGAAGAATTACAAAAAAAAAAAAAAAAAAAAAACAATTTCCTGAAAAGGACACAGAAAAGAAAAATTCGAATTTTGTCAAGGGATCACGAAAAAAACGCAAATTTTGTCCAAAAATTGCGGAAAAAACGATAAATTCGTCAAAAAGCCATGGAAAAAACATGAATTTCACCAAAGAATTACATCCTCAAAAGGCTGCAGATGTCATTCTGGGGTTTTAGAAAAAATTCGCTTTTCGTACTTGAGGCCTCTGAAGCTCCCGAAGGTTTTTAAAAGTATCGTTATTGCCTATGTGTGGTTCTGCTTATCCTTCACACTTTAGAAATTCTACAAGAAGTTAGATGATGAAATGTTATAAGCAAAATTAATGAGAATGCATCATGCTTACCATGTTTTAAATAGAACGATAAAAAAATTCCTAGTTTAATTTATTATTTATTCATTAAAATGACATGCAAAATTTGCAGACAGATTATGAAATTTTAAAAGCTTGTCGCAGACAGCTACAAAACTTTCTGCCACTGGGAAATTCTATAATATTAAACACACAAGAATTTTGAGAACTGTGATAAGAAATAAATTTTAATTGCTTACTGCAGAACAAAATAGGATATTTCGCAAGCTTCCAGACAAAACAAAAAGAACAGTTATCAACAATTGAAAAAATAAATCTATCTTTATTCTTAAACAGCACAAGTGTTGCCATCTAAATGTTGAAAATCGATTTAATAATATTTTAAGAATGTATTTTATTGGCAACACTATTCATTATAGCTTCAATATTATTCTAATAGTATTTATAAGCCTAAATTGGGTATGTTGCCAAAAAGCAACACCCGGCATTTAAGGGTTAAAAACCCAATTTCAGCAATTCCCATCTACATTCAGAAAATTAACCGAATTCTTTGAGCAGCCTTGTATATGATATATAGATTTGTATCAATAAACTACATTCATGCAAAAATTTAGTTCAGTCAGGAAATATATAGCACAGTTGAAAATTCCCCTTTCAGCAATTTCTGCTATAAGGAGAAGGGAACGTGAATTCTTTTGTGCAGCCCTGTATATGAGGTATAGAATTTATACACAACAAGTAACATGCAAAAAATGAGTTAAATTTAAAAGTGCATACTGAAATCGAAAACGCATTTCCAGCAAATTGTGCTTAAACACAATACTGTAACCGATTTCTTGAGTGTCCCTGTAAATCAATGATAAATGTTATGAATGCCTCAATCTATAGTAGTTATCTTATAGTGAAATTCAGCGATTTATGTCAATTTCAATACATCTGAAATAGCGTAATGTCATTAAAATATGCTACAAAAGATTTTTCCTCATTGACTATAATTTAACGGAATTCTTTTGAGTGCCCCTGTAAATGAACTATTAATGCAACGCACTTCATATTCAATACCAAACATGCCTTGGTGCCCTAAATAACGTTTATCAATTGCATGAGAATCCGAGTGTACTTAGCAGAGTTAGAGCGTGGACAGACAAACCGAATGCATAAACATAGATGCCAATATCTCCGGAAATTCCGGAGTTTCTCCGGAAATGTAGGATAAAATACGGAAGTACGGTAATAAGGTAGAAAATACGGAAATTTGGGGCAAAAAAATCGCGAATTTCTTCGACCGATCGCGGCAAAAAATCACGAATTTCGTCAATCGGTCGTTGAAGTATATCGCGAAAATCGTCTATTAATCGATAAAACCGCCAATTTCTACAATCGCTCGCGGCAGAAAATCTCAAATTTCGCCAACCGATCGTTGAAAAAAGTTGCAATTTTTGTCAATCGTCAAATTCATCAATAGGTCGTTCGGTTAAATCACAAATTTAAAAAAAAAATGGCAGCCGCTGCAAAATATCGCGAATTGCGTTAATCAGTTGGGGGGAAATATCCTGAAATCCGGTAATCGGCCAATGATAAAAATCGCGAATTTTGTCAATCACTCGCTGCGCTGCAAAAAAAATCTCGAATTCCGTTAGTCATTCGCTGTAAAAAATCGCTGTTTTCGTCAATCAGTCGCGGCAAAAAATCGCTGTTTTCGTCAGTAAGTTGCAGCAAAAAATCGCTGTTTTCGTCAGTAAGTCGCGGCAAAACATCGCGATTTTCGTCCTCGTGTCGCGGCAAAACATCGCGATTTTCGTCCTCATGTCGCGGCAAAACATCGCGATTTTCGTCCTCATGTCGCGGCAAAACATCGCGATTTTCGTCCTCATGTCGCGGCAAAACATCGCGATTTTCGTCCGCAAGTCGCGGCAAAACATCGCGATTTTCGTCCTCTTGTCGCGGCAAAACATCGCGATTTTCGTCTGCAAGTCGCGGCAAAATATCGCTGTTTTCGTCAGTAAGTTGCAGCAAAAAATCGCTGTTTTCGTCAGTAAGTCGCGGCAAAACATCGCGATTTTCGTCCTCGTGTCGCGGCAAAACATCGCGATTTTCGTCCTCATGTCGCGGCAAAACATCGCGATTTTCGTCCTCATGTCGCGGCAAAACATCGCGATTTTCGTCCTCATGTCGCGGCAAAACATCGCGATTTTCGTCCGCAAGTCGCGGCAAAACATCGCGATTTTCGTCCTCAAGTCGCGGCAAAACATCGCGATTTTCGTCTGCAAGTCGCGGCAAAATATCGCGATTTGCGTCTGCAAGTCGCGGCAAAACATCGCGATTTTCGTCTGCAAGTCGCGACAAAACATCGCGATTTTCGTCTGCAAGTCGCGGCAAAACATCGCGATTTTCGTCTGCAAGTCGCGGCAAAACATTGCGATTTTCGTCTGCAAGTCGCGGCAAAACATTGCGATTTTCGTCTGCTAGTCGCTGCAAAACATTGCGATTTTCGTCAGTCAATCTCGGCGGGAAATCGCGAATTTTGTTAATTGGTCGCGGGATTTCACACTCATGTCAATCACAGATTTTTTCTCCGTAGAGATAAAGGAAAAAAATCCATTTTTATAAATTTATTATAAAAAATTAATACATTAATAATAGTAAAAGTAAATTAAGTAACCTTTATTTAAATTATGTTTGTGTTGATAAATGCAAAAGCTGCTAGAGGACTGAAAATATTTGTAAAAAATATAGCTCGTAAAAAAACTTTGTGCAACTCCTGAAATGACTCCTGAAACGTGAACATTTTACTCCTGAAGAGTGTCCAAAACTCCTGAAATTTAACTGGTTTACTCCTGATACAGTCTTTATAATGTTGGCGTCTATGCAAACATTTTTCAACTTTTCTGGAAAGTGTTAAAAATTTTTCGATATCCTTTTTAGCACTTTTCAACAAAGTTGAAAAGTATTTAGGAATTTGGTTTGTCTGTCTGTCCGCACTCTAACTCGCCTAAATATACTAGGATTGCCATGTAATCGATATATGTTATTGAGGTTTACCATAGCATAACATGTTCGGTATTGAAAATGAAATGTGTAGCAATAATATTTCATTTACAGGAACAACTCTAAAGAATTCCGTTACATTATGGTCATTGGGAAAAATCGTTTGCAGTGTATTTTAATGATGTTATACTATTCCAAGTGTATTGAAATTTATATACATCATAGAGGTTCATAATCAGATGCTTACTCTAGAATATGGTTTTCATAGCCTTTATCGTGCGTTTACAGAGGCACACAAAATAATTCGTTTACAGTACAGTATTTGAGCAATGATTATTGGAAGTGAGTTTACACGTTTGTCATGTGTTTTTAAATTTAACTAATATTTTGCATGTAACTTTATGTGTATAAGTTCTATAGATCCTAAACAGGACTGCTCAAAAGAATTCTAGTACATTTTGTTTATTGCCGGAAATTGCTGAAAAGGAATTTTAAACTGGGTTATGTGTTTCAAAAGTGAACAAAATGTTTGCATACTATGTAGTATACAATATACAAATCTATATATCGTATGCAGGGTTGCACGAAACATTTGGGATAATTGTCCGACTGCAGATGGGGAATTGTTTAAATTTTGTTTTCTATTGTATTATACTTTTTTCTAATCTGTTTAGACATAATTTTTCTCAATATGAAACGGTGAAGTCGTGTTACATTATTTTGAATGTGTTGGAAAGTATGTCATAATCTATGCTTGATGCATAATTTTTCTCTCTTGTTAAATCTATTTTAAGTGTGCAAAATATGTTTTTCATCCACTAGAGTCGAATAATGTACTCGGACGTAGAGGTCTGCACGGACCGAAATTTCCAGGCCCTGTGCCCGGCCCGATATAAAATTTAAAAGTTCGGCCCTGTGTCCGGCCCATACAAAAAAAATATTGGCCCGGCCCGGTAAAAAACTTATGAATCTCTATTTCTTCTATGTAAATGTTTCAGTTATCATTTATAATGTTAATCCATATTCCATGTATTGAAGTGTTAAAAATCTGAATTAACTGAAGACGAAATAATAATTTTAGCGGACAGCACTCTATACTTATAATTAAGGATCGACCGAAACAGATTTTTAAGACCAAAACCGAAGTTTGGCAATCTTCCTATTTTTGGTCGAAAACGAAAATATCCAAAATTCTTTTTAAGTAATTAATACATACATAAATATACATAATAATTAATTAATTATACGTGTTTATTAAACAAACAGCTCAGATTCAAAATATTAGAATAATTACTTTTTTTTTCACAAACTGGAAATATCCTTTGGTAATTTAACATCTTTTAATGCAAATATGCAAACGATATTTTTATTAAGAACTTATTGTTGATTAAACTTATTTATTATCTTAAAATTAATATCATTTCTGAAAAGAATAATTGAAAAAAAAAATTATTTTGAAAAGTCAAAATATTAGAATGTTTATTCAAGCAGTTCAAAATATTAGAATATTTCGCCTTAATTCTCCTTTAATTATCACCAATTCATAACTGGTGGCATCATTGATTAAATTCAGACGATTTTATTTAAAATCGGTGTTCTTTTTACAGTTTGTTTGCTTTTTCGCCTTAAAATGGGTCGTGTGGGTGATATTCTTGAATCTATTAAACTTCGTATGTTTGATTTGTATCGGAACGGTAAAAATCAATGTTATATAGGGAATTATTTACATTGTTCGCAATCAAGTGTTAGTAAAGTACTAACACAATATTAAAAAAATGGAAAATTTCAGAATAATCGCCGAAATGGCGGCCGAAAACCAAACGCATCTGCTAGGGCTGACAGGAAACTGAAGCGTATAGTTAAGAAAAACCGATTTAAAAGCGTGCAATTCTTGCACCGAAAATGGAAAGAAGAAGGAGTTGAAGTTTCTACATCGAGAACATTAAGACGTCTCCATAAATTTAAGTTTGAATCTCGTATACCGAAAACAAAATCTCATGACTGTAAAACAAAAACGTATAAGATTCAATTGGTGTAAATCAAGACGTTTATGGAGCGAAGAAGATTGGGAAAATATATTATTTAGCGATAAAAGTATGTTTTGTATCTATACAAGATAATTTCATCCCTAACTAATATGTTTTTCCAATCTTCTTTGCTCCATAAACGTCTTGATTTGCACCAATTGAATCTTATACGTTTTTGTTTTACAGTCATGAGAGATTTTGTTTTCGGTATACGAGATTCAAACTTAAATTTATGGAGACGTCTTAATGTTCTCGATGTAGAAACTTCAACTCCTTCTTCCATCCATTTTCGGTGCAAGAATTGCACGCTTTTAAATCGGTTTTTCTTAACTATACGCTTCAGTTTCCTGTCAGCTCTAGCAGATGCGTTTGGTTTTCGGCCGCCATTTCGGCGATTATTCTGAAATTTTCCATTTTTTTAATATTGTGTTAGTATTTTACTAACGCTTGATTTCGAAAAATGTAAATAATTCCCTATATAACATTGATTTTTACCGTGCCGATACAAATCAAACATGCGAAGTTTAATAGATTCAGGAATATCACCCACACGACCCATTTTAAGACGAAAAAGCAAACAAACTATAAAAAGAACACCGATTTTAAATAAAATCGTCTGAATTTAATCAATGATGCCACCAGTTATGTATTGGTGATAATTAAAGGAGAATTAATGCGAAATATTCTAATATTTTGAACCATTTGAATAAATATTCTAATATTTTGACTTTTCAAAATAATTTTTTTTTCAATTATTCTTTTCAGAAATTATATTAATTTTAAGATAATAAATAAGTTTAATCAACAATAAGTTCTTAATAAAAAATATCGTTTGCATATTTGCATTAAAAGATGTTAAATTACCAAAGGATATTTCCAGTTTGTGAAAAAAAAGTAATTATTCTAATATTTTGAATCTGAGTTGTATATAATAATTAATTAATTATACGTGTTTATTAAGCATACATAATTATTAATTAATTATACGTGTAGCCCAAGTGGGCTGTCTGTGCCTCTGACCAAAACTTTTTGTTTTCATATAAAATAAAATGTAATTAATTCATCAACGACACAGAATGATCTTCTAATTATACGAATTTCATCTAATTAAAAAATGATTTAGTTATACATACCTCGATTTATCTTTTATAATGATTTTTGTAAATAATCATCTTATGCTAGAACTTATGCTACTCTATGTTATACTAGAACTTATGTCCTAATGCACCTGAGGCTCATTTTTTTTTATAATTAGCTGAGATATTAATTAAAAATCACAACGAAAACTCATCAAGGAGACATTCTTTTTCACCCAATGGCGCGTAGTATCCGATACGGAACATCATTAGCAAGCAGAGAAGATATGAAGGTTAGAATCGGTATTTTTTCTTCCGTGTCAGCATAAAACACGTCGCGTCAGCAGTCTTCCCATCAGCTAAACGGTTGGAAATAAGAAAAGTAAGTCCCGCAATCGATATTATAATGTATTTTAAGCTCTCTAACGGAGCAATCTATTTCGAAAAATAATAATATTAACTATTTCAAAAAAATTCTTCATATTTTCGATTTTCGCGTTTTTCCACGGGAAAACATTACACCGAATTAAAGATAGCACTTTCATCTTCAGAAAGACGTCTTTGATTTTAAAAATATCAATATTAAGCATTTCAAAAAAGTTTCCCAAGAACCGTTTTGATATTTTAGCGTTTTTCCTCAAAGTTTGAAAATCTGCATCCGCGCTTTGGATCGTATTACAAAAGAAGAAAGACATCCACTAAATCCGTTTACATTCAACTTAAAAAATAGGAATACAGTCGAACCTCGTTATCCCGACACTGTAACGACCAGAAAAAAACGTCGTCATAAGCGGAGTGTCGCGGTAACCGGAGTTGGAGAAAAATATGTTTCTAAAAAGCTGTATTTTTAATTAATTTAAGACATTTAAATTCATAACTGTTCTTGCAGTTTTAAGCAATAAAACTGTATTATTAAACTTAACACAAAAACAAAATGAAAAGAATAAAAATCAGATTTATTATGACTTTATATGAAATATTGATGAATTAAGGTTTGCTTATCCCTACATGTGCTTCCTGTAATTATTTTTTCAATGTTATACAGTGAATTGTAATCAATATTCGTTGTTTCAGAAACGGATGTTAGATAATTTCTGATCGCTTCAGTGCAATGCAATGCTTCGGTTTTAGTCGGATGAAAAACGCCGTGTAACCACAAGAAAGCGTCGACGGACCAGGACAAAAGACCGCGAGTAGACTGATACGTCTAAATGGAGCTTAATTGGGTCATTCATAGTGTGTGTGTTTATTTATTCAGATAAAGGATTGAAGTAAAATTTCTCATTTATCTCAATGGGTATTTTAGACACTTTTGTGAAAAGTTTGGCTAAAACATTTCTTATCGCTTAATTTCCGTACTTATAAGATGGATTATGAAAAATGGACAATTTTTCTAAATCGTCGGGATATCCGGAGTTGAAAATTATTCAAAGACGTAAAATCCGGAGTTTATTTACATTAAAATAATATACAGAAAATCGGGACTTTGAAAAAGTTACGTGATAAGCGGAGTGACGTGAAAACCGGGTGTCGGGATAACGAGGTCCGACTGTATTAACCTTTTCAAAAATTATTCTCTAAAAGTCACTTTCGCAGCGTTCCACCCATTGTAACCGAAATGCGAAAAAAAAACCGTTCACGCTTAGCAAGCGTACTTATAGATTTAAAACGACATCTCCGGTTTTAAAAATACACTGGTGAAAACAATTAAAGGGACAAATGTTCTTTTTGCAATTTAAAAAAAACTAACTAAGCAAATAAAACCAAACTTGGCCAAAATATCATTCGATATAAGATCAATATATGGGAATAGAAAAATGGGCACAACCTGCACCCTAAATAAGGAAACTGGTCACGTGTCCAGCACAGCAGCTGACCGACACCCTGTCAGTCAGAGAAAAACATGTCTAATAGGGTGTATGATCGCCTGTAACAGCTACACAACTCTCGCATCGGCGATTCATACTGTTTACCAGGGTCCTTATCAATCCCTGTTGCAACTGCACCCACTCTTCCACCAAGGCACCATAGAGCTCATCGATGGCCATTTGAGCTGGTGTTCGAGCTGCAATTGATCGTCCAAGGGCATCACATACGTGTTCGATAGGATTAAGGTCATTGGACATCGCAGGCCACTCCATTCGTTGAACATCATCCGATTAGAGATATTCACTCACCAACTGAACCCTATATGGACGGGCGTTATCGTCCATAAATACGAAATTTGGTTCATATGCTACGTGGAAAAGTCTCATATAGGGTGCAAGGATCTCGTCCCTGTACCGCTGACCTGTCAGAGTACCTCTATCAAACCCATGAAGGTCGGTATGCCCGTCTGCAATGATACCTACCCAGACCATCAGGCCACCTGTACCATAGTGATCCCTTTCGACATTCTTAGAGGACCGATATCGACTCCCGGGTTCTCTCCAGATGAGAACACGTCTCGAGTCACTGTCCAGACTGAATAGCGACTCATCACTGAAGAGAACCCGCCCCCAACTATCCTCTGTCCAGGACAGGTATTCTCGGCACCATGTTAGACGGCGTTTTTTGTGGTTCACAGTCAAAGAGATGCAGACTACAGGACGCCTGGCATACAGGCCACCTGCATTAAGTTTCTGGGTGACTGTTATTCGTGAAATGGAAGTTCCTATTGCATTATACAGGTGACGAGACAGTTGTGTCGCTGTCAAGGACCTATCCCTTTTGGCTAGAAGTCTCAAACAACGATCTTCAGCCAGCGTTGTTGCCCTTTTGTGGCCTTGACCAGGTCGGCGGACCACTGTTCCTGTCTCACTGAACTGTTTCCACAGAGTGGACACCACATTTCTCGAAACACCGAGGTCATTTCAACAGGTAGCCTGTGATTGACCGTCCTCGAGTCTTCCAACAATTCGCCATCTTGTGTCATCATCTAGACCATGACAATTAGCCATACCCGGCCCGTAGCTACACCATACTTCCAGGTCGGGCAAAGGTTTTTCCAGGGGTGGCAGATTATTTCATCAATTTTTTCTGGTCTCTTTAGTCCAGGCAATAGGGAATTTTACCTAGCAAAATTAATGGTAGTTCTGGAAATCAGCTTACTTTATGTTTTTTGGGTCGCTGAATCCGAATTTCTAACTTCCCACCAAAATTTCCCCCGGCAACGCCCCCAAATTTTGGTAAAAAGCCCCCCAAAAAAGGTTTTTATTAAAAAAACCACTTAACCACTTACACGTTTACATTCGCCCTCCCATCTCCCCTCCGAACATTCCTTATAAGGTTTACTTTAAGTTTTTTGGGTCGCTGAATCCGAATTTTTAACTTACCCCAAAATTTCCCTCCCGAAAACCCCCCAAAATAGTTATTAACTTAAATTTCTTATTGTTTTAGAGGAAAAACATTACGAAATTCAGAAACTAGACAAAATTTGCAACAAATAGGATATATGGCATTATGACGTAGGATAAACGGAGAGAGGGGGGGGGAGGGGCTGCCTTGGAACATTCCCCGCACGCTTTTCTCAAAACCAAATTTTCCCCAAAAATCAATTTTTTGGGGGGTTGCCGGGTGAAATTTTGGTGGGAAGTTACAAATTCGGATTCAGCGACCCCAAAAACATAAAGTGAGTCGAAATCTAGAACTAGTATTAAATTTTCCAGGTAAAATCTAGGGATTACAATCCCGAGACAAATTTCCAATCCCGGGATTTCGGGATTGCTTTGATTCAATCCCGGGATTAGGAAAATTAGAATTTCTGTAATATCAATTTTGACAATAGCTAAATATCATAATACTATAGAAAAGACAAAGAAAAATTACAGCCTAATTTACGTATGAAAATATACCAAATTAAAAAAAATTAACTTCAATTAATTATCAAAACTTATAGGATAAATTAGAACAATTGAAAATTAAAAGAAATACGCTGTTGATGCTTGAAAATGCAACAAAAAAATGAAATGTCTGTGCTTCATCTTCTATATAATTTCTTTTATTTCCTGTTAAACAAGTTTTTGAATAGTTTAATATTTACAATATTAAAAACTAATTAATATCACGAATTAAATTATGAATTATTCTCATACCCACGTAATTAAAGTTTATAATTCTAGGATATTGCAAATGCAAAGTTTTCCCTAACATGAAGATTTTCTTCTTGAAATAAAAGAACTTAGCACACACACACATAGAATAAAATAATACATAGATGTGTAGTTTAAATTCCTAAATAGCAATAGCTGTTAAAATTCTAAAACGTTGCATAATATAAAAAATTATTACGTACCTCGTGAAAAAAAAAAAAAAGATTATTTTGAATAGTTCACTGTTTCCTAACTAATCGGCATTCCTTTGAAAATATGTTCTAAGAAATATGACGGCATCTAAAGTTTCATCTCCAAGTCCCAGTTGTAACATTGTCTGTTTTTAGGGAAGTGTCATATTCGTTTAAGCACTCTTAGTATTTCAATGCACTTTTTTGCTGTAAAAGATCCATATATGCGCATAAGGCCTAAATTCCTGAATTTGCTCAAATTTAAATTTCTTGAATGTGCATTAATATTCATAAATCGCTCGCTTGCAGTAAATGTCCATTCGCATAATCAGTAAGTTTCTTAAATCAGTTGAAGTTAAATGAAAAACAGTCTTTAGCTGTCATTCGCAATAAAATTAAATCCAGTGATTCCTTATCACTACTAAAATAATCTTCTATTTTCCGCTTTTTAGAAAGCAATGCATGTTCTATGCAATCTTGACGTGTGGAAGGAAGAGATGATGTATTAAATTCTTTCTAAACTTTAGTACCATGTTTCGTCGATAAATGTGCATGCAACCTTTAGTCGATGCTCCTAACGTTTTAAGCACTTGGCTACATCTTTTACGTTTAGCTATTTTTTCATCTTTTGACCTTAAATAGCAGTGCCATACTGAAGATGTATCATTATCTTTCCTATGAGCTACAAAATCCTTTTCATTAGGCATCTTTAAAGCAAAATAGGTATAAACGCCCGAAAAGCAAAGAAGTTAACACATAATAATGACTATGAAACTCAAATGCGACGCTTATCAGTAAACTCTAATTCGAAATTTTGTGATTCCCAATTGCTGAAACGACCGGCTTTCTAATCGCGGCGAAATCGAAATAAACAAATGATTTCATTGTTCCCGAATAATAGCCGAGCGGGTTACATCTGTTTGCAAGTCAAAAGGTTTTCATGTTAAACGATTTAATCGCTTTGAAATATGTAAAAAATACTTGAAATGTGTATATTTTTTCAAGGATATATAAATTTCATAAAAATTAATTCTTTTTCTTTCCAAAAGAGAAAGTCTATAAATATATTTTTTTTATTTCAGCTGAATATTATTCCATTTAAAAAAAAGGAAAATCCCGGGATTTGGCAGACAAGATCCCGGGATTTTCGGGATTAAAAATGATGCGGATCCCGGGATTCTAATCCCTAGTAAAATCCCCTATTGCTTGGACTTCATAACTTAGTGCACGTAGCGCCGCAGTACATGTTCAGAGCAGCCCTCCCCCTCCCCGTTCATCCTATGTCATAATGTCATATATCCTATTTGTTGCAAATTTTGTCTAGTTTCTGAATTTCGTAATGCTTTTCCCCTAAAATAATAAGAAATTTAAGTTAAAAACAACTATTTGGGGGGAGTGGGGGGGGGGGGGGTTCGGTGGAGAAAATTTTGGGGGAAGTTAAAAATTCGGATTCAGGGAGAAAAAAACTTAAAGTAAACCTTATAGAGAAAGTTCGGAGGGGAGATGGAAAGGCGAATGTAAACGTCTGAGTGGTTAAGTGGAATTGCGCAACTCAGTTCACGCAGCACCGCGCGCATGTTCCGAGGCAGATCCCCATTTCCCCTTCATCCTAAGTCATAATGTCATGTATCTAATTTGTTGCAAATTTTGTCTACTTTCTGAATTTCTAGATACTTTTTCCCTAAAACAATAAAAAAAATTGATTTTTTTAATAAAAACCTTTTTTGGGGGCATTTTACCAAAATTCGGGGGGGTTGCCGGAAGAAATTTTGGTCGGAAGTTAAAAATTCAGATTCAGCGACCCAAAAAACATATAGTAATCCTTTTTCCAGAACTACCATGAATTTTGCTAGGTAGAGCCCCTATACGGTCTCTATTGCCTGGACTACTTATTCGTAGTTCTTCAAAAATATGTACTGCGATTTTAGGGAATAATATTATTTTTCATTTAAAATATAAGCTATTTCTAAAGTCAGTATGAAATTTGTAAAGTTTCTTCAGAGACATAATAAAAATATATTAAAGTTAAATAAGATATTTGCCATAACCAGGGCCGCAGGAACCGCCCCCATTTGGGGGGGGGGGGGGGGTGAGCAAAGTCAGTGGCCCAGTAGTAAGTTATTGTACCTTTGAGCCGAATAATGTTTTTTAACTTTTATAATTATTTTTTAATGTATTTTTTAATAACATAATAATTTGTTTTATCCAAATTCATTTTTTGTCAAAGATGTTTGTCAGATTTAGAAAACAGATATGCGCTTTCCTTCTATATCCACTATTCTTTATAAAGGTGCCCATATGGAAGAGCTTTTGAAGGCTCTAAATTCTTTTTGAATTGTGTTTTTAGGGCCTTCTATAAAAGTGAGGAAAAATTGGAACCCAAGATTCAAAACTTTTAAGCCAAATTTTTCATTCAAAGCTTTAAAAAATATGCTTTTTAATCTCATTGGGGGCCCCAATAAGTTTCAAATCTTCCTTAATATCATTACTTCCTTCAAAAAATGTGTGCTTTCTTTCTATAGTCATCGTTCTTTTTAAACGTGATGAAAGAAATTTTGCAAACTCTAAATTCTTTGAATTGTTTTTATTGGGGGAAGGCTATGGAAGTGAGGAAAAGTTGGAACCTAGGATTCAAAACTTGTAGCCGCCATTTTTTTTACTCAAATGTTTAAAGAATGTGCTTTTTAATCTCGTTGCGGTCCCCAATAAGGTTCAAAACTTCCTTAATACTATTACTTTCTTCAACCAAATCAGACATGCGCTTTTTTTTTATAGCCACCATTCTTTTTAAAGGTGCCCAGATGAAAGAAATTTTGCAGGTTCTAAATGCTTTTTAAAATGTCTTGTTTGGAGTCCCTATTAAAAGTAAGGAAAAGTTGCAACCCAAGATTTAAAACTTTTAATCCTCATTATTTTTATTCAAATGTTTAAAAAAATGTGCTTTTTAATCTCGTTGAGGGTCCCAATAAGCAGGCATCTGTGTGCCATGCATTTGCCACCTATCCCCTTATGTTCGACCTGTTTCTTTTTTAACGTTTCATTTCTCTTCTCTCGATAAATTACTAATGTTAATTATACATAAATTATATTCTGTAATTATTTAATCTACTAGCAGAGCTTCGCTTGCTTTGCTGGTTGGTTTTTCCAAAAAAGAACCTATTTTGGGGGAGTACCCTCTTGGGGGCCCCACTGTCTTCCGCAGCGTAAACCCGTTCGGGATATCCCCAATCTGATCTTGAATCAAACAATCTTTGAATTATTGTAATTTTTCTTTCGATAAAAGTGATAGTTTCCAGGTAAAAGCTAAATTTTCCAGCATCGTCGTTCACGTTCCTATAGGAGCCCATTTGTTATTTTCCCATTTTCAGCTTAATCATGACAGGAGCAAAATCTACTGGATAATTCTTCGGTTTCAGAAAAACTTGTAAAAAAATATCTGCAAAGCGTGAAAAAGGGGGTATAAATCACATAAAACATTGGACAAAAATTCAAAAATAGCCAAGAGCAAAATTTGACTGTATCGAGCCATAAGATTGAAAATGGGATGTTAAAAAATACGCTAAAAATCACATAAAATGTTCGTAAAGAATTCAGAAATTGCAAAGGATAAATTTTCTATATTGAGCTAAAAGACTTAAACCTGATTCCTTTTAGAGATGTTTAAAAAAAAACACCACGGAAGGCAAATAAAACGCCGCAGAGTGCAAAATTTACTATATTGTGATAAAAGATTGAAACCGTATTCCTTTTACATTCTCAAAAAAATAAATAAATCAGTGAATTGGATGGTTTTTTTTTTCGTTGCTTTTTCTTCCGTTCAAACACACACACACACAAAAAAAAAGCTTTAATTTGCCCATTTTTCGCAAAAATATAGAAAGTCACTAATCTAATGTAAAAATTACCTAACATCCTTCAATATAAAGATGCATTTTCGTTAAATGAAATTCCAATAGTGTTTCGTCAACTGTGTTGCATAGTGTTTTTCCCTATTAGAAACCGAACTTTTACGCATGAATATTTTTTTCCTTCTTAACACCAAAAAATCACGAATTAAAGATCAAAATTTCTATAAATTTTCCATTCAAAATACGAAAATTTCTTCAAATATGAGAAAAAATCTCTTCTAATCGCAGGGGTCTTAAAAACGGGAAAAGCGTTTAAAATCGCATAAAAAGTTCGCGAAGAATTAAAAAATTGCAGAGGACAAAATTTTGTACTTTGGGCTAAAACATTGAAACCTGACTCTTTTTACTAGTGTCAAAAAATCCCGTCGGAACGGGAAAAAAAGTTAAAAATCACATAAAGGACTTCATGATATATTCAAAAATCGCAGAAGACTACTTAACTATATTCGGCTAAAATGGAAAGATAGATTGAAAATGGATTCCTTTTATGAAAGTGGGGGGAAAACACAAAAATAGCATAAAAAATTAAATTTAATTAAATTATTTAAAAAAACCCAAACACCTGTATCGAGATGCATAATTTCAGGCATACAGGTATCCTTCTTGTCAAATCTTGTCCTGAACAGAAAACAGACAAAAAAAAAAAAAAAAACTTGACAGAGAAATATGTTTTTATTATTATCTACTGGAAACCCGTCTTCGTTGCCCCATAGATGACATTTACAATGTAATTATAAAACCCTTTTACTCTGAAAAACCCTTTCTGGATATTGCAATTCCGTATGACACTGATCGATTTTACAAACTTTCATAATTTGCTAATAGTGTCAAGAAAGCTGTTAAAGAACATTTTCCACTTTTGTTCAAAAGCAACTTAGTGAAGTTAACAATGACAAAACCACATGATTGTAACACATGATAGTTATATATTTTGTACAACCTGTTTTCTCAAGCCATAAAATAGGTAGCTAACTGCAACTGAAAATCCATATACCTTTGGTTTCCCTTACCTGATAATAAATTTCATGTATGACAAGTTGTACAAAGAAACCAATTTTCGCGGACATCAGTTAATCAGTTTGGGGAAAGGAGTTAAAAGGATAATCTCTAAAACGTATTATTCTCTAAAGTCTGTAGTTTGACTGTTTCGGGAGGCGGTAAGGTAAATTTCTACAAAGCAACAAAATGAAAAATGTCCTGCAGTTCTTGGAACGAAAGGGAAAAAAGTCTTCGCAAATGAATTTTTTGTTTAAATAGTTTTTTTTTTTAATTGAGAAGTTTTAGGGATGGATGTCTGCTAGTTAGGTTACAGTGTATGCTTAAAAATTTTTTTTTAAATAAGGCAAAGAAAAGTTCAGAAATTTAATGTGTCGATCAGGGTGTCCAGTCAATTGTGCTAGGACGGGCAAATACTTTTCCAGGTCGGGCAGTGCCCGACCTGGCCCCCACCTGGCTACGGGTCTGAGCCATACTAACAATGGGTAAACAAAGAAATTCAAAAAACAAGGATTGAGTTATGCTGTGATGTTTCAAAACGTCCTTACGCTACAAGCTTCGGCGGCCAAATGAGGTACCTCTGCACAAACGCAATCACAGCGCCACTGCCTTATGACGACACAGACCACTGCGTAGCTGGTGTGTCAGCGAGGAGCTTAACTATCATCTGATACCTTATTTTCGTATGGGATAACTTATTTTGTTTTGTTTTTTTAAAAAACCGTTTCTCCCTTTAATTGTTTTCACCAGTGTATTAATGTTAACCCTTTGAAAAAAATTTCCCTTTCGAATATCACTCTGCCGGATAACGTTTTTTTTATGCGTATTTTAAAATTTTTCACATGATTTGTAAATCCAAATACTAAAAAATAAATCTCATACACTTAACAAGGCTACATTTAGCTTTAAAATGAGTCTTCGGCTTAAAAAAATATAATATTAACCCTTTAAAAAAATGATTGACTTAAAGTCACTTCTCGACACATTCTGTTTTTCTAGGCGGAAAAAAACTAAATATTAGTATTTTGACATACTTTTTTACACAGTCTTTGGACACGTAATATATATGACATATAAAATTTTAAAACATTCAGACAATTCTGAGTACTTGAAACTAATTCAAATCTGATCCGTTGTTCGTTTGCTGCTGTAATGTACTATAGTTACAGAAATGGCATAGCATCAATAACTTTTTTAATCAGGATGTGAAAAAATCATGATAAAAAAAAATAAAAAGAATCAGGTATTTTTTTTTTACATTTATTTAAACCTGATTTTTTGCTCTTGCGTTAAGATATTGAATGGCGAAGAAGAATTGTTGATATCCAAAATATTTTTTATTCATACTTCATCTATTCTTGTAAAAATCTTGCTTAGTTTAAAAAAAAAAAAAAACCCTACGAACTATACGTTCTCCAATCCCCATCCAGATCGCACAGGCTCTAAAAATACGCTATTTTTTTCTGTTTTAAAAAGATTACCCAATTACGGAATATTTAATGATATTATCAAGACTTAGTGGGGTCAGTCTTGCCAGATTGGGGACTTTTTTAATTCAGATTATTTGATTGTCACCGCTTTTTTAAAATAGTAGGGTAACTCCGGGAGAGTCGTCGCATACTGGATAGATGCCGCACCCCTTGTATTTCTTGTAATTATCGATAGATGGCCGTCAAACGCACAATATACGTGCGCAATGAGATTATTTTAACCAGTGTAGTATAGCGTGAATCCCATTTCGATGTTTGCTTGTAGAAGTACAATCCTTAATTTGATGTAAGTGCATGATTTCACTGTCCAAAATTTTAAACACGTTATGTTTAAATACTTTTCATACACTAATTGCTAAATGCATGCATGATTTCGAAGTCAAACCTAAGTGTAGCGTTTGTATAGAGTACTGTGTGTATGGTTACGCCATTCCCCTTGCCGATGGCAGGTAACTGTGATGACCGACGTCTGCACCATGCAAAATGGGATACATGCCGCACTGCTATTCCGGTATACACGCCGCAGTTTCTTTTGTACGGGATGATTAATTATTATTAACTTTTCCTTTTCTTTTTGCACAGACAAATCATGTTAGGCATGTTATCAAGTTTACTAAAACCAAAGGAGAAAAAGGGGAAAATATAAAGTAAGAAGTGCAAGAAAGATGCAAGTCAAGATGATAATAATGAAAAATTGGATTACGCGTAACGTAGACGTTCTTTGCAAACTACTCCAAAAAAGAGGAAGTGTTATTGGCTTCGTTGCATCATGTGTTTAAATGTAGTTACATAAAGACTGTACTTTTTCGACGCTTTTTCTGTAGATTGTACACGAAAAAACAGGTCTCTTAACCCATTCGGGACCATAGGTGCATATAAGCACCTTCATAAAGAGCTTACAAAATTTGTTTCTGGCACCAGTAAAAAAGAAAAGTAATATTTGCTTTGTTTAATTAGAGCATTTTCATGATTATTTAAGTAAAGTTAACTTCTTTTAAAAAAGTGGTACCAACCGAATAAAATTTGTGTAAAAGCCACCGGCCCCGAAAGGGTTAACAAATGAATTATATAAACACAATTTTACTTTTTTTTCTTTTCCCTTTCTAATACATTGATGTTATGTTGTTTCTGAAATAACAATTAAAATTTAATGTAAAAAAATAAGTCGATAATTTTAATAGGGAAAGTAGGCAAGAATTACTAATTTGAATATACTAATACGTTTCATTGTACTCATTTAGTTCCATATTGTTATTACATCATTAATTATAGTCCAGATATGAATATTTTTTTTTAAATATTTTTATTTACAATTTCATTCTGTTCTTATTACAAGCGCGGTATAACTACCGCACAAGTGCGGCGTCTCAGCATGAATGTACGGGTGACGTGCCGCAGTGTAATGTTTTAGAAAAAAATTGTTAAAAAATATTAATAGTTTGTTTTGAATTTTTTTGTTGCAGTACACGCGTTGTATATTTAACATTAAATAGCACAGAATGATTTTTTAATTTTATGTCCACCATGGGACTTTATACATAAATTCAAAAACATTTGCGGCATAAATTCCGGAATTACCCTATAGTTCACCTTATTTTTCAGAATTTTTAATCTATTTTAAATAGACCGAATACTTCTATTTTTAAAAATTGGTGACAATCAACAATCTGGGGACAAAAAACTCCCCAATCTGGCAACATTGAGTGGGGTTTTTCTGTAATCGGGTTGCCATTTATTTCCCGTTGACTGGAGGATTTAATGCCGCATCCACCGCTATTGCGACAGATGACACCCTATTTCTTGACTGAAAACTTGAATGCTTATTGAATTTATTAACAGTGAATTTTCTTTCAAAACAGTAGCATAAAATTTGAATGTATATATATATATATATACACTTTAATGATTTTCAAAATTCATCACACATATTTGTTATTTATTTATTTTTTGAATAAGTATAAAATGTTTATTATTAATTCCATGATGCGTTGCCGATAAGCATAAAAATTTTGAAATCAACGTGCTCATTCAAAAAATGTACCTTCTGCTCTTAATCTAGAATTTCAAAAGTTTCTAATAATTCTTAATTACTATATCAAAAAAGATATTATTCACACTTTTTTTCTCACACACACTGTAAAGCTTATATTTTTACAAATTTTTTGATATAACAACAAGGCCGGCCATAAAAGGGGTGAGGCAGATGAAAAGCACCGGGCCCCACACTTATAGGGGCGTCCAGTGAGACTAAACGATATTTTTTCGACCTTCTGAAAATATCGGTCTCATAAAAAGGTTTACACAGGGGTTTTTACAGGGGTAGGGCGGTTAGCTTGAATTCCTTGAAGGTGAAGGCCGGTCCTGAACAGTACTGTTTAAAAGTAGATTATTTTCTCCATTTGAAGTTGCACCTAATCGCCTTTTCATCCGCCAATCACAACTGCCCGGTTGACCTCGGGAAATTTTCTGAATCATTTTTGAAAGTAGAAGCATGACTAAATTAGCCGACAATTGTAAGTTATTTGGAATCGAATAGCACTTTTCATTTTTCGAGAAATGTATTGCATTTTGACTTTAAGCGACTCATACCTTATGGCGATATTTCTCGAATTACAACATAGTAAAATACTATATATTATTTTATTATATGTATGGTTACAGCGTACGGAAATTCGGTCTAAAGCGCCAATTTTGCCATTGATTTTTTATAGATCCTTTACATTTGTCAGGGAAAAAAAAAAGGAACGTTACCGACTTCATTGTATTTGAATAAAAGCATCTCCATTCTCCAAGTTGATGCGCCTTGCTTTTAAATGTGCCAGAATGCATGAAATTTCATTTTCCCCAAGTGAGAACTTAATCTTTTCTCCACCAGGTAGCGCATTTAAGTGCATGAAACACCAATACAACAGATCACTCTATAAAAGTATAAGCTCCATGATCATAGAGCAACAGCATCAGTTAACTGTGTTTCGTAATGTTTGTTTAGGTTTAACAGCGCCATCTGTTGTTGCCTTTTGTTGTAATTGTCATCAAGGCAATATCATCAACATGACAGATCACCTGTTTCTAACGTTACACACAATGATTAAAAGATGACAAGGTTTGTTTTTAATTTTTGTTTTACAACTTTAGTTTTTCATGACATCTGCCAAAATTTAAACTATATGCATTACATAATAAATTCAAGGCATTAACTCTCTTACACGTTTATCGTATTTCAGTCAATAAAAAACTCTTGACTAATTTACCTATGATAAAGATATTCTCGTGGATCTTTCTGTACTTTATCTAATCGCCTAATCTGTTAAGATTGTACGCCCTATAGATTCCAATTACACATCATAGTAATCAACGAGAAGATATACAAATCTGGTATCATCATGTATTTATTGAAAATTTTGCTGTAAAAGCTAATTTTTTGATTAACTTGTGCTTAAACTATCAGCTTAATTTCTTAAGTTTTACTCAATAGAACTTTACAGAGAGTTACAGAACTTTAAATTTCACTGTTTATTTACTGTGCCTAGAAATATTTTGTAACCTGCACTTTTTTAAGTTTCGTTTTGTTTATTTATGTTTTAATGTTAGTTGCATTTATTTTTATCTTCAGGTAGTTAGTCTTCCATCTATTGTTGTTTGCGTGTCTCAACAAATTAAAGGAGAATGGTGGACGGAACAATGGATGCTGGAGAGGGTTATTCCTCAATGGTATTTTAATTTTCCGCATTTAATATTTGTGTTAATACCTGCTATATCCACCTTTTAAATTTCTATGTTTATAAACATATTCCAGGAAAGATTTTTAACTTTAAATTTCATGACGTTTTAATTTAAATTGAAGTTCGCCTTTTATAAATTTATTCTGCTGTTAAAAGAAAAAAATATATTGAGAAAATAATGCTATTTTTGACAGTAAAACAAGGCTTTATTCATTATGTTGTTCCAAATTCTTTATAGTCTCTGAGTATAAAAACACAACAATTAAAGGATTAGTTAAGAAATGTTTTAAAAGTGATTCTATTCACACCCAGTTGTACATAATAAGCAATCATTTAATAAAATATATTGCTTTAATTTTTAATAGAAGGCTGTTGTTATCTGTAATTTGTATTATGGTGATCTATCGAAAACAAACAAACAAACAAAAACAGTATTTTTCTTATAGAATATATACTATTTTAAAGAACACATGCCAAGAAATTTTTTCATATTATCTGTCTTAATAATTGAAACATTATAGTGTTCATTTTTATAATTTATTTTTTATTTTGAATGCTATAGGGTAGATGTGCCAGTAATGGACTTTCTTAAGGAATTTCTTTTAAAATTATTTTTTTTATTAACAGTTATACTTATTATATTCAAGTTTTTTCAATATTATATTAATCTATCAACACTATTTAACCATTCTTATAGTCTCATTTCCCAATATGAATCAAAATTTTGAATAACAGAAATATATCAAAAGTCCACTAATGGACACCCCCTGTTCCAGTAATCGACACCCCACAAAAAATAATAGATATAATTGTTTTTATGACTGTATTAAGAACCAGAATTTAATGAAAGCATCTTAATGAAACAAAATAGTTTTTTTTTTCAAATAAATTTACCAATTAGAATATCAATAATAAATCAAATATTTACGAGAATTATTCACTGTTTAAATTAATTACTGTGATTATCACAAGATCAATATTTTAAGATCGATATTATTTTAGATAGATGATTTAAAATACTAAATGTCAGGGAATTACAGCTATCAAATTATTGAGACAGTGGGGAGTTTAGAGTTAAGTAATAATAATAATAATAAAGTTTTGGAATATTAGCGCATAGATTCGTATATTTATTATTTCCCACTATTTTTTATTTTTAACTGTTAAACTCCCCGAAACTATTTGATACAGTATTTATAGTAATTAGTATTACAAATATGAAAGAAATGATACTGCAGGTTGAATGTTTAAAATAATTCCAAAATAAAACTGCCAAACTGACATTTGAGGCCACTGGTCTGCAGGTTTACTAGTATATCATTACTACTATAAATTTAATTAATATTGCGATTTTTTTTTTTTTTTTTTTTTTGTCAGAAGTTAATATAAGCAAACATTTAAGATGGAAAATAATAGATTTTTAACAACTTCTCTAACTTAAATGTTTTTATTTAAATGTGGTGGTCGTGGTGGGTGGGGGGATTGAGCCCTATGAGTCCCTGTTTTCCCTATGCCCTTAAACAATATTCTCTGCTTGCTGATTTGTTTTATTGATTGCCAAATTCTAAAATACACAAGGCAGAGTTATTAAAAAAATTAATTTGATAAAATATTGAAAATCTTATTGACCACGTGAAATTAATTAAAAGCAGCTATTTATAAAAATTTTGGTGTTATTACAGTCTGGTAAGTGCAATTTAAAAATTAAAATTTTATTACTTAGTTTTTCTTTTCAGTTAAATCAAAAGATTTTATACTCTATTACATTACAGAAATTGCATTTTTAGCAATGTCTACAATGGGGTGTTGATTACTGGAAATTCACAAATTAAGCGTTCCAGTAATGATAAGGGTCTCAAAACATTAAAAATAAAGGAAATTTTGTAAATGGCCATTAGTATATAAAATTCAAAGTTTTCCATTACTACTCAAACAAAAACATTCAAATTTTGCAAGAAAATAAAGAAATAAATTTATTAAATGAAGTTCGCTCTTAGAGCATCTTCATTAAGATTTTCACTGAAAAACAGCAGAACTTTGAAACATTTTTTTTTTCTGCTTCCTGATTGGTTTCATTAAGGGTGTCAACAATAACCCAGATTATAAAACATGCAAGGGAGAGTTATGAAAAAAATAATTATAGCTAAATTTTTATTTGTTATTTTTTTATGAACCAAAAATATTAAAGCATATCCATTACTGGCATATCTACCCTATATGTTTTAAGCTTCTAAGTTAAATGCAAATAAAATATGTTAAAATTTACTTTGTAGTAGTACGTATATTGTTCGTTTTTCTAATTTAATTCCTTATTTTGAATGTCCTGGATCTGTTATTTTAAGTATCCTTCATTTTTTTTTTTCATATTAAAACAGGACCCTTCACAAAACTTTTTATCTTAAAACAGGGGCCTTCCAAAAATTTTTCCCATAACAGGACCCTTGACAAAAAATTTTCCCATAAAACAGAACTCTTCACAAAAATTTTCACCATAAAACCTTTCACAAAAGTCTTTGTCTTAAATATAGACTTTTCATAAAACTTTTCTATCCCCAAACTGAACTGTACACAAATTTAATAATTTTAAAATAAAATCTAATCACAAAACAAACAGCTGAGATTGCCAAATAACTTAAATTATCTACCCTTTTTTGTTAAAAATAGGTAAGCAGAAACCTACATATAACATTAATTTCAAATTCACAAAATTATGATTTAGGTTTTCACAAATGTAAAAAAATTTTCACAATTTCACAAAAACAAGACTTTGTGAGAAAAGTCTGGACTGAACACTGTATATATGCATTAAACTTTCAAATCAAATTTATTTGTCAAAGTTTACTGAAATAAACTAGTGTTAAATAGTTGTAACAAGAACTTTAAACATCTGAGAAGTTGTGCGTTATATGGAGAATTGCATTATATAGAATTGCGTTATAAAGATCTTCTACTGTAATAGCATTTTTTTCAGTAAAAAGGTCTTAAATTAGAAGATAAAGTTGAACTAATGTATCAAATTTAGTCCTCTAGAGAGTAGCAATATTTTACAATGTGAAAGTGCAGGTGCTTTTTAACTGCAAAAATCATTGTTTACATCTGAGAAGTTGTGCGTTATATGGAGAATTGCATTATATAGAATTGCGTTATAAAGATCTTCTACTGTATTACAGTAAAATTTTTTGAAAATGAGTAATATAATGAATGGTTTGGTCTAGGCATATTTGAACCATATTTATAAAATAAATTTAAAAATATGTGGAATGATCTACATTATGGAAAAATTTATAATCTGCAATAACTCCTGGTAACAAGGAATGCAATATAAAGATACTCTATTGTATTTTGGTATGTTTTAAATATATTTGACCATGTTTACAAAGTAAATTTAATTATGTGGGAAATGTGATTTATATAATGTACAACCTCACGTTTTTAGGTTTGTGTTATAAATATCTTCTACTATGTATATAGTCATTTATATTTTTAAAAAATGTTTTTCAATAAATGAAATATTCTAGACTTTCTTTAGAAAAATTGTGTTAACTCGTCCCTGACCTGCAAGAGTCAAAACAGACTGGCTCAACTCAAAACAGTTAGAGACAACCCAATATACATTAACAACAACAAAAAAAAATGTTAAATCAGCTCAACCCGAGCCACAGATTAGGTTCAGGATTCAGGTAAAATCAGATTATAGAATCCAAATGTTGGACTCTACCTCAAAATTGAGCTCAGTTTATTTAGAGCTTTGTTTTTTAAATTTATCAAATTATAAATCATTCCTTTACACTTCCAAATTTATGCAATGTTCTTTCCCCAGTCATTAGAATAAGGTAAGCAAAGAGCAATTCTTGTTTGAACAGTAATTTATTTTTATTTCCATGTTAGGTGCATTTTAATGTTTTTATTTAATGCCCTGACCATAACATCCCTGCATATTCGGACCTGTATATCCCTGTATCCCTGGTTACCTGGAACACCCATCGTAATGACTGCTATTCCAGTAAAAGGCGATTGTCTTTCATTTTTTCATGGATTTCATACTTTTCAATTAATTTTTTGTCCTATAACTGAATGGGATGATTCAGAATATAATTAAGTGCAAAACAATGAACTTATATTTTAAAACCATAGGAGTCATAATGACTGATTTCTGAGTAGAGAGTTAAAGAATTTCAAATCTAATGTGTTCATAAACACTTACATTTCACTGCAGGACTTATTAGTAATAATAATTAGTACATTGAAATACTAGAAAAAATGGATTTTTTTTTAAAGTTGTTATTGTAACATTGATTTTTAAAGTAAGATTTTCCTTTAAATAACAACTTTACAATTAGAATTTTCATTAAAATAAATATATACCATAAAATCCCGTTAATCTGCCCTTCCCGATTAAGCGCCCCCATCCCACTTTGTAAGCAAATTGGAAAATTCAAGAAATCCCGAGAAAGCACCTTCCCTGCAAAAAAATTACGGTGCACACGTCAAGTCATGGTTGGTCAGATCAATACCAAAAATTTTATCTTGCGAGTGATTTTTTTTCCTGACGAATTAGAAAGGCACAATTCTTTATTATATCGCAAACGTAAATAATATATTTGCACTTACCTTTTGTTTTCATATCGCCATAAACCTCGAAGGAAGCCATAAATGCAGTTCAGTTATTCGTTTTACGATTCAATTAAGAATCGATTCACGTCACTGAATTCTGTACAGCTGTGTAACTTCATATTTATACAAATAATTAATATTTTTCATAATACTATTAGCTTTGTATATTATTATTACTAAACATATAAAATAATAGTGATAATAATAATTTACATTTTTTTTTTTGGTAACTTTCGGAATTCATTTTATATCGTGTTGGTTTTCTTTCTTCTAAGTTATGGTAGATGGCGCCAAAATAACGCGAAATCAGATTTATTGGTATTATTTATTTTATTAAGTATTGAATTGAATTTGATATTTGAAGGTGATATATACAATATTTACTTTATATATCACTATTTAAAATGAGTTAATGTAGTGATAAAGTTATTTTTTAAAATTAATTCTATGTCAGTCTGCTTTAAATATCCCATTATAATACATTTCTTCTTTTTTTTTTTCATAATTAGTTTCATTTGCAATATTTTTTATTTTATTATTGTCTTTTTTGTCATTTGTATTATTTATTTATCCTTTATAGATAAGAAATGATGATTAAAAAAAAAAAATACAGTTATTTAATCTCCCTAATTTACAACAGATGGCGACACCGCATAAAATGTTACTAGTTTTAGAATAAATTTTAGGACATTTTCAAATGCAATTTCTTAGTGTTTTTTAATTAATTTAAATTATTAAGTTCCTTTTATTTTTCTGTTACCATATTAATGACAAATATTAGTGTTGTTAAGTGTAGAATAAACTTTGTGCAAATTGTAATAAAAAGCTAAAATCTTAAACAACGATTTTTACGTGCAAATAACGTACAAAACGATAAAAATACTCATACGATCGTTTCGAGGATACTTCGATCCCCTTCCTCAGTGAAGAAAAAAAAAACCCATTTAATTTTTTTTTAAATTTCTCACTGAGGAAGGGGATCGAAGTATCCTCAAAACGATCGTAGGAGTATTTTTATCGTTTTGTACGTTATTTGTGCGTAAAAATCATTGTTTAAGATTTTAGCTTTTTATTAGTGTCGTTATTTATCTTATGACAGATATTAGTGTTATTATTTATCTAAATGCATTCCAGTTTCAAAGCTTTTGAAATCCAGAATTTTCTATAATTTGAAGTCACCATTAATCGCGAAGTTATATTGTTTTTCTATTTTGTATGCAGGGTTCGCACAGACTCCTTAGACTCCTTGGAAACTCCTTAGAAATGAAAACGTTCCCAAGTAGTACTTAGAACTACTTAGATAAGCAAACCACTACTTAGAAACTCCTTATATTCTATTGCGGTTTCGGACGCATGCGATAATTGCTGCCGAGGAAGAAAAAAATTGTGATTGAAAAACGCACGGTAAATCCTTTATAGCACGTCATTCATCTGAAGCACAGCATTGATTGGGTAGGGTAATGTTGATAGCAGGGCTCCGACTAGGTCCGTTTTTCAATTATTAGGTCCGTAAAGTCCGTTTTTCGACACTGTTAGCCGACTTTTATTTTAAATTTATCGATGTTTGGCATTTAGCCAAGAATCTCGGAAAAATCGCGTTTTTCGCAGATATGTTCCAAAAAATACCGTCAATCGATCGCGGAAAAAATTCTTAAATTTTGTCAAAGGTTCGTGAAAAAACGCGAATTTCTTAAAAGACAGCGAAAAAACGCGAATTTGCTCAAAGGATCACGAAAAAACGCGAATTCCGTTAAAGATCGAGAAAAAAAAAAAAAAAAAACAGATTTCCTCAAAAGATCGTATAAAACGCGAATTTCCTCAAAAAATCGGGAAAAACACACGGTTTCCATCAAAAGATCGCGAAAACGTTCGTTTCGTCAAACGATCGAAATAAAACGCGAATTCCATTAGAAGATCGCGAAAAACACGCGAATTCCATTAAAAGATCGCGAAAAACACGCGAATTCCATTAGAAGATCGCGAAAAATACGCGAATTTCCTCAAAAGATCGCGAAAAACACGCGAATTTCATCAAAGGATCGCGAAAAACACGCGATTTTCCTCAAAGGATCGCGAAATACACGCAAATTTCGTCAAAGGATCGCGAAATACACGCAAATTTCGTCAAAGAATCGCGAAATACACGCAAATTTCGTCAAAGGATCGCGAAATACACGCAAATTTCGTCAAAGGATCGCGAAATGCACGCAAATTTCGTCAAAGGATCATGAAAAACACGCGGTTTCCACCAAAAGATCGCGAAAAAAACGCCAGATTCGTTAAACAATCGCGTTAAACAATTCGTTAAATAAAACGAGAATTCCATTAAAAGATCGCGAAAAAAGCGAATTTTCTCAGAAGGTCTCGAAAAAAAAGCGAATTTCTCTCAGAAGATCGCGAAAGAAACGCGATTTCCCCCAGAGGATCGCGAAAAAAACGCAAATTTCATAATAAGATCGCGAAAAAAATGCGAATTCGTCAAAATTTCACCTTCAAAGAAAGCGATCACCGCTGTTCTAAAAGAATAAATTCAAAACTTGTTATATTTTTTCTTGTATGTTGCATTTAGCATTCTTTTTTTTTTTTTTTGCCTTTTAAAATTTTCTTTAAGATGTATCATGTATGTGATATACATAATAAGTGTTTGGGGTTTGTCTAATCTCTATTTATATGACCTAGGAGTGATTCTAATCCGAATTTTCCGAAAATGTAAGGCATTCATTTATGAAAATTTTAAAAAATCGGTCACCAATCCAAAAATTCGGACATATGGTCGGCGAAAAAAAAATATTTGTCCATCGTTTGCAGAAAAATCGCCAATTTCGTCAAAAGATCGCGAAAAACCGGCAAATTTCGTCAAAAGATCGCGAAAAAACGGCAAATTTCGTCAAAAGATCGCGAAAAAACGACAAATTTCGTCAAAAAATGGCGAAAAAACGGCAAATTTCGTAAAAAAAGCGCGAAAAAACCACATATTTCGTCAAAAATTCGCGAAAAAACCACAAATTTCGTCAAAAGATCGCGAAAACCCCCACAAATTTTGTCAAAAGATCGTGAAAACCCCCACAAATTTTGTCAAAAGATCGCGAAAAAACGCGAATATCGTCAAAGAATCACGGAGAAAACGCATAGCTAGTGTCGGGAGTTGATTTCCCCCTCCCCTCCCCCTCTCTCGTGTAACTTTACAGAAAATTTGCTGTGAATTTCAGAATATTTTTTTTTTTACTCAGAATCACCCCAGTTGATTGTCGATTTTATATTTAAACTTACGAAATCATTAAGCTATATATTGTGAATACTGTGCGATTTCAGCACTAACAATTAGATTCTGATAGAGTAAAATTTGTTTTTGAAATATTTTTCTCTCCAAATTGGGTATTAAAAATTGGAGTGTGCATACCACATAACGATGCAGCACAAAACAACATCGACAACAAAAAAAAATGGCAAATCCTTAAAATTTTTTCGACTCCTTGGATTTTTTGGGTACTCCTTGGATTTTTTCTTCCCAACTCTGTATGAACCCTGTGTATGTAATTTTTTTTTTCAAAATGTTTTTATTTTCTCACTTTATTAAAATAATGCATATTTTGCGACGATCAGCCATTACCATGCCCCACCCCCACCACCCATAGATAACATTACTACAATTTTAATGCCATGTAAGTGCCCCCTCCGATTTTTTTTACGATTTTCCGTCGTGTTTTTTTGGGGGGGCAGATTAATGGTATTTTACAGTAGGTACATCTTTTAAAAGTTACATTCATTGAAAGTTCCATGATCACTACTTTTGTTCAGTGCTTACTGTTCCTATAAGAATGAATTTTATAAGTTATACAATTAAGATTTACTCATATTTCATATGTGGAAATGTTTATTCTGTTTTATTTTATTTTTTATATAGATGGGGCTTATGTATGTTTTCAATTTAATTGTGGGAACTGGAGCACTTACTATGCCAGCACCAATAGCAGAGGCTGGATGGTTATTAAGTCTCATCATTTTAATTATTTTAGCCATTATGAGGTAAGTCTCTCTTTCATAGTATTATGTGTGCATTTTTATGATTGCTTGTTTCCCTTTCTCTTTTTAATTGCATGCAAATTATAACCATAAATCTTTATTTGTGTCAATGCATGCAATAAAATTATTTTGGCAAGTATTATGTTGGTTATTCTATTAAAATTTCTTAAGTAATATCTGAATAATTTTTCAAGGTGGAAAGTTCTTGTTTTTTAAATATAATCTATCGACTGTAATTTTATATGCATGGAAAAAATGGTCCTTGATTCTTTTCTTTTCTCTAGATACACATGTAAGTATACACATACTCTGCTACACATACACATTCTAGATGCACATGTGCATTTCCATACGATGTAAAAAAATGTTGTAATCATGATAAAAGCCCGATTATTGAAATATTGGTATATTTTTACATTTTGAGGTTCCTTGAAATCGTTTTCGCTATTTTTAAATCTGTTCCATATATATGCATTTTATTAGATCTTCCTCCCGTTTTCAAGTCTCCAGGGTCTATTTTTGGTATTTCTTTGATGATGTTGGTATTACATATAGTGAACATGATATCGTTTAAATTGTGCTTTTGATTGAGCTCCCATTTGGTGAATCTGTCATCTGGTGGCAAATTGGACAGTGAGTTGATCACTGGAGATGGAGACTATATTAAAAGAACGTGAATACACAGGGTTCGTAAATATCATGATATTTTCGAAAATATAAAAAATATCTGATATTTTGATATATATCCGGCATTTTAGATATAATATCCAATATTTTCGATATATATCTGATATTTTCAAAATAGTCAACTTACTGCTGACAATAAATATGTTCAAGCATAATATAAATTAGAAACTAAAACATATTGCACTTAACATAAAAACTTAATCAAACAATATTCTAAAAATGCATTACTTTTTTCATTTTTTTTTTTCACTTATAACGAAATTGAAGATCAACTAGTAATTGAAAACAGATACAATTTGCTTTATACATTATATATATATATATAATAAATTTGAAATCACAAATATATGAAGAAATTGATAAATTCTAAAGATGATTTAGAAAGGAACATATGAAACCAGTATGTAAAATAAGAAACTATGAATGGCTCGCAGAATCATCAGAGGAGCTTGTGAGTTCATTCATAGAAGATGCGTTATTTCATCCAATTTTGTCGGCATTAAGCCTAAAATGACAAAATTTAGCTCCTTATAATGCAAATATTACAGAAAATAGATTGGATCTGGATTAATAAATTGGAACTGGATTAATAACAATAATGTTTAGAGTTGCCATCTTAAGTCCAAAAAAAAAAAAAATAAATAAAAATAAAATAAAATAAATAAATAAATAAATAAAAAATAAAAAGAATGAAAATAATTGAAGAAATATATTCTTTAGCTAATTTATGGCTAATATGAAGATGAAACCACACATTTTATTTGTAGAACTTAAGGCATTTGGGACCCGATGATTCTGTTTAAGTTCTATAAATTTCCATCATTCCATTTCTGTTCAATTTCTGCTGTTTTTTACTATGTTTTTGGAATCTATGTTAAGTGTGTTGGGGTGGAACTGTATTTGTAAATGTCATTTTATTCATAATTTCACAGTTTTTGTTGGTGGTCGGTAATGTTTATTTAATGCTTATACAGTAGACTCCCTCAAATCCGCACAGCTTGGGACCAGAGGTTGTGCGGATTTTAGAATTTTGTGGATTTCTGGTCATTGATTTGTTTACATTTTTGAAACATTAATTTGATTGGTAGTTAAGCAAAGGAAATTATAATGAATGCTTACAATAAAGTGAAACATTAAAATAAGTAAAATATTAAAATAATTTATCAGTTTAAAAGTAAGTAATCATTAAAATAATTATGTAAAATAGAAATTTAGAAAAATATTACGCATGAAATTGATTCAATTCGATTCCAAAAGTCCTATGCTGCCATCTAGTGGTAGCAAGAAGAACAGTGTTAATGCTAATATCAGTATATATAGCTTATTGCACTCACTGTAACTTTTTTCATTGTTATTTGGAGTGTTGAATGCTTTTCTTATACTGCTTTCTATGTTTACAAATAAATTTGTCTATAATTTAAAAAAAAATTCTGCGAAAAATAATTTTAAATTAGCGTTCCGGTTCGTGGATTTTTCCATTTCGAACTCTAATTTTTGATATAGATATGCTAATTTATATCAAAATCAAAAGTAATGTAAATTTATTTAGTAATAAATCAGCTGTAATAGTCAAAAGAGAATGATTAACAAAAAATTTAGTAAAAAAAAACATTGCGGTAGTCGCTGATTTCGGCGCCATCTTGAATTTTGTTCCTGCAACTTAACTGAAAATTTCATTGTTTACATCTGAAAAAAAATACGTGGATTTTAGGCGTTCGTGGATTTTAGGGTCGCGGATTTAAGGGAGTCTACTGTATATATATATATATATATACTAGAATATAGCCCGTCAGAATGACGTGTTTGCATTTTCAAAAAAAATTATATAGCATTGCATTATAAAAAGAATTGTGAAGTAATAAATTTTGTCTTGTCTGACTTATAGGGTCAGGTGGGGTAAAGTAAAAACAGCCCATTTTTCATTGAAATTTAATTGGCAAGAAAATTATTAATTGAATTGGTAAAATACTGATATAAAGTATGCAAATGAACTTCACTCACAAAATTTGAAGAAATATTTCACAAAAACATTCAAATTAGTACTAATAATGTTATTTTAAAACATATTATCAATTAACTATTTTATCTGATGGTATGTGGTAAAATAAAAGACAATTCCAACAGAAAGTTTATTTGTTTTTATTAATTGCCAAAATAATAATTATATAACTTAAATTTTAAAAAGTTGAACAGAGAAAATCCCGATTTTTTTTAAACATGCATAAAAGAAACCTGTAATAAATTTTGATAATTAAAAATCATCTTTTATCACATAAGTAAATTGCAAGTATTAATTACATTAACAATTTATTTTCCCAAATTCTGTTATTAAATTACAAATTTATTTTCCCTACAAAATACAAAATTTTATTTATTATAATAATGCATTGATATACTATATACATATATATATGTATGTAATACACGGCATTACATATTTCTGATATTCTAATTTCATTTTATAAAAAATATTCATTTTCCCCCCCAATGTCTTCAGAATTCAAAAAACATTTTAAAAAGAAAGTTTCTTTTTTTAACTACCGACAGATGGCGCAACAGAGCATATAAACGTTTGTTTTAATATAATAAGTTCAAGACGAATGAATCAATTGTTTGTTTACTTTCATATAGGGATAGATAAAGCTACCAATCTAATTTAAACTAAAGTTATCGCAGCAGAATATTAGATAATTGAATGTAATCGCATAAATATTAATTTATTTTGAATAATCTGTCAAAAATGTAACTTTTGCGAATAGTGGAAAAGAAAGCACGTTTTACTCAACGTTTTAAGATTGAAAATCAAATCAACAATCACTCGCATGTCGTAATGCCACATGTACAACACAAATTCCAAATCCAGAAGCAATTGAATGACTCTTTGAACGAATCATTAAAAATACGGTCGACATCCGATTTTGCTCTTAAAATATTTGTAAAACCATAATAAAGCTTTTAAATAATTTGAAATACGTTTGTTTTTAGAAAGGAAACGTTAATCCGGTACAAAATAATTCACGGGAATGAATCACCGAATATAGCTATATTCACTGAACACCATAAAGTGTTCTCATTGGTCAGAAAATAGATAGCCTTGAAAAACAGAGGTAATTTTTCACGATATTTTTAACCGTGTATACTGAATTCAAACTGTAAATAAATGTAAACAAAAGTGAAAAACGTATTTCAAAATATTAATATGCTTTTGCAAAATATTTTAAGAGCATTTAATGAATAGCTGAAAGAGTCATTCATTTGTTTTTGGATTTGTAATTTGTGCTTATGAATGGCAACGGTAATCGCTTGTATACATCGGAACCGTGTTGTTGGTATCTGGTTATTTTTAAATTAGATCTTAAAGCGTTATAATTGTATACTTTTTGAAGGTTTGAGAAAAATTGAAGAAGAATATGTTACACAACAAATAGATAGACAGATTAAATAAGGCAGTCGGCAAATACGGCATTGGAATGCTTAAGCCTAACGTGGCCGCGTTTGGATTATCAGGAAACGGATGAGTTCAACCCCGGAAGCGTTATACATTTTGTGTCATTCTATGTATAATATATATAGTACAGAACCATTTATCCAGAATGCTTGGGGTCAGATGTATTCCGGATAACTGGTTTTTCCGGTTAACTGGTTGTGCATTAAAGCAGCATCCATTTGATAAATTTTATGGAATATGCGTGGTTGTGGCATTATTTCTCATTTTAAATTATTAGATTAGTTGGATTAAAAAACAATGCAAGAAAGATAAAAAATTAGCCAGAGTTTACAAGAAGGCAATTTATGGGAATCCCTTAGGAATAAAAATTCTTCTGTTTCCTCTGCATAAAAATTAAAACATCTAAAATACAACTAAATGTGATGACGAAAAATACTAGATGTTGTCATCAAATTGTACAATTGTTTCAAGCAAAGCCTATGTCAAACTGGCAATGTATGACACCTTCTTCTGCAAAGATTCTGAAATCAGTCTATCAGAAATATCATTCCGGTTAACTGGTTTCTGGATAAATGGTTCCATACTGTATATATATATAGTGCAACTTATGTAACATGAAATATATAGGTGAAACATCAGGTCCAATTCATAAACGTATCAATCAACATCGTTCAGACTCTAATAAAAACAAAGCAAAAAATCTACAGCCTACAGCTGAAATTGCACATTTTCATAAACATCAATTTAAAAATACGACAATTGAAATCCTTCAAATTCTAAAAAATAAATCAGAACGGCTTTATATGGAGTCATCATACATGAAATATTACAATACAATATATCCTTATGGATTTAATTCTGAAATATTTAATCGACCTGTCAAAGTCTTCACATCTATAAATAATACTATTGATTATTCTCCAATTTATCTTACTCTTAATCATAATTTAAATTGTAAAACAACACGAAACAAACGTGGAAAGGGTTCATCTTCAGGTGTAATTTCTAAAAAATATATCACTAAACAAATTAATGATCTTCAAAGTAAATATTTAAAGCATTATAATTGGTTATTAATTCAAAAATACATATTTGCTATTAAAAAGAAACAGATCATACAACATTTAAATGTATTTCTAAGTAAAACTTTCTCTAAACATTTTTCTGATATTTATTTTGATCTCATTATGACTAGGTTTAATCTTAATCTTTTAAATATTAATTTACAAAAAAAAACATAAAATTCATAATACGAATACTCAAATGATAATAACTTTTTCAAATCATATATTTAATAAAATTAATATCAATTCTATAATTAACGATAAAAAATGTTATTTTCCTATTAATAATCTTCATATAACAAAAACCTTTAAATATATCCGAATACAATTGGTAGAAAGATTTTTAACTACAATACATTTTCAAAAAATACATCTGCTGCAAGTAATTTTCTGTGTAATTGCAATGACCCCAATCTAAAAAAAATATATAAACAATGATCATGGACATATAATCACTGGAAATCTTAATATTGTTAATGATTTTAAATTGAAAAAACTAATGGGTTTTGGTACTAAATATAGACTTCCATCTAAATTTACTGTTAAATCTATAATCAAACAGTTTACATATGATATAGATATTTTTATATATAAAATTTCAATCTATCACAATAAACCTATTGCATATTTTAATCAATGGAAAATATTAGTAATTGAAAAATTAACTATGGCTTTAAAAAATAATATTTCTGATGTGGTTTCTATTAACACAAAGCATTTTTTCCAACAAATAACTAAATTACAAAAAAAAAAAAACAACGTTATTACATATGTAGACAAATCTCCTAATAATTATGCAATATGTAAATCTTATTATCACCAACTTCTTACAACCTGTATTTCTTCTAATAAATTTTTTCAAAAGATTAATGAAAATGTAATTATAAATAATCGTAAAATTCAAAGTTATTATAAACTATTAAATATTCTATCTAATAATTTTAATTATCCTTATTTAGTTCTAATTCCCAAATTTCATAAAACTCCAATTAAATTTAGGACTGTAACTATTGGTTGCAATACATATAATAATAAAGCCAATAAACTTCTATTAAAAATTCTTAATCAATTATATATACTTACTACAAACAATGATAATACACATTGTATAAAAAATAGCTATCAACTGGTCACTATTTTAAAAAATCTTAACTGTGTATATAGTATAACGACATATGACTTCAAAGATCTTTTTAATAATATAGACTTATTAGATTTACATAATATAATAAATGCATTATTTAAAAAGTATTATAAAAAACTGGAATTACCATCTAATATTGATATCGCTTATTTTAAATCATTAACAAACTTTATTATCTATAATAATTATATATTGCAAGATAATACATTATATTTACAGCATGTCGGTATACCACAAGGTGGTTGTACATCCAGTTTATTATCAGACTTATACTTATATCACTATGAACATACTTTTACTAATAATAATCTCCATTTATATCGTTATATTGATGACATAATTTTAATTGCCACTGATCAATCTAAAATTTCTCAATTTCCAGTTGATTATCCCACTAATTTGGAATTAACGGAAAACCTCTTATCTAACAATACTATTAACTTCTTAGATCTTAAAATTACAATAAAAGACAACAAAACAATAACAGATTTATATGATAAACGTAAAGAATTTAAATTCAAAGTTAATACATTTACAAATTTTAAATCTTGTCTTCATCATTCTGCATATCGAAATATACTTAATCATTTATATAGAATAAAATGTTTATGTTCTTCTCATCTAATTAACAATAATATTAAACAAGTGGGTAAGTGTGATCACAGATCGCACAGAGGGTTTCGTTTAATATTCCTTTCAAAACACTTTATCCTTTTGAAAAATCTGTTAGTTCCATATTTCAAAACCAGGGGGCGCACTTGATTCTAAACAAACCTGTATCCGAACGAAAATCCGTTTTACATACTATTCGTAGATATATTAGTCGAGGGGATTGGGCCCATAGCACCCGAGATAAGTAGGGGCACCTGGCGGGAAAAAATGGAACTAAAATATGTAAGGCTATGGTGCATAATATGAAAGAATGGTCAAAGGAGTGTCGGCAAAAGTTGGAAAATTTCTCCCTGGGTTAAAAGGGCGCAGGTTAGAAAAAATGCTTAAAATACACAAGTTAGAGCCCAGAGGGGTAAATAATAAAAGACTTTTTCAAAATTTTATGATTTGTCGTGTGGTCTGAGGCATTCAGCTATACGTATGCAAAATTTCATGTCACCAACTTAATTAGGGGCTCTCTTAAAAAGAATTGCTTCAAATATATATGTGGTAGCTCAAAGGGTTAAACGTAAGACTTTTTCAAGATTTTATGATTTGTCGCCTGGCCTCAGGTGTTCTGCAATAAGTATGCAAAATTTCAAATCTCCAATTTAATTAGGGGCTCAGTTAGAAAGAATGGCTTAAAATACACAAGCTGGAGTTGAAAGGGTTAAACATAAAACTTTTTCAAAATTTATTATTTGACGCGAGATCTGAGGTGTTGAGCTATATGTATGCAAAATTTCAACCTAAATAGGGGCTCACTTAGAAAGAATTGTTTAAAATGCACATGTGGGAGCACAAAGGGTTAAATGTACGACTTTTTCAAAAATTTTATGATTTGTTGTTTGATGTGAGGTGTTCAGCTATAAGTATGCAAAATTTCACGTCTCCAAACTAATTAGGAAGCTCACTTAGAAAGAATTGTTCAAAATACACATGCGCGACTCCAAAGGGTTAAATGTACCACTTTTCCAAAATTTTATCATTTGTCGTATGATGTGAGGTGTTCAGCTATAAGTACCCAAAATTTCATGTCTCCAACATAATTAGGGGCTCACTTAGAAAGAATTGTTTAAAATACACGTGTGGGACCCCAAAGGGTTAAATGCACGACTTTTTCAAAATTTTATGATTTGTCGTTGGATGTGAGGTGTTCAGATATAAGTATGCAAAATTTCATGCCACCAACCTAATTAGGGGCTCACTTAGAAAGAATTGTTTAAAATACACATGTGGGACCCCAAAGGGTTAAAGTACGACATTTTCAAAATTTTATGATTTGTCATTTGATGCGAGGTGTTCAGCTATAAGTATGCAAAATTTCACGCCTCCAAACTAATTAGGAGCTCAATTAGAAAGAATTGTTTAAAATACACATGCGAAAGCCCAAAGGGTTAAATGTATGACTTTTTCAAAATTTTATGATTTGTTGTTTGGTGTGAGGTGTTCAGCTATAAGTATGCAAATTTTCACGTCTCCAAACTAATTAGGAGCTCACTTAGAAATAATTGTTTAAAATACACATGTGGGAGCCCAAAGGGTTAAATGTACGACTTTTTCAAAATTTTATCATTTGTCGTATGGTGTGAGGTGTTCAGCTATAAGTACCCAAAATTTCATGTCTCCAACATAATTAGGAGCTCACTTAGAAAGAATTGTTTAAAATACACATGCGGGAGCCCAAAGGGTTAAATGTACGACTTTTTCAAAATTTTATGATTTGTCGTATGATGTGAGGTGCTCAGCTATAAGTACCCAAAATTTCATGTCTCCAACATGTATAGTTTCTGAGAACAGGCTCTGTGACGGACAGACAGACAGACAGACAGAGGAGCGAGACGAATAGGGTTTCGTCAGATGAACGTAACCCTAAAAACTAATTTATGATGCATTAAATCATGGTTTTCCAAAAAAATTCATATATTCATTAATATACAATTGGTACTTACATAATCTATAAAAAAAAAAAAAAATAAATAAAAAATAACACATGCGTAAACAAAATTACAAAAAAATTATAAAATAAAAAATATTTATAAAAAATTAAAAAATTGTAAAATAAAAATGAACAATTACTATAGGATGGTTGGGTGGGTAGATGTTAGAGTACGGAGGAGGGTGGTGTTGTCTGGATAATACGCAATGGTTAATTTATATATTAAAAAAAAAAAAATGGGGCTTTTGTATTATAACTACATTTCTAATACATATTTTATATGGATGTTGATTTGATGTTTTATATGTAATTGATGACTTTTCCTCTTTTTTAAATTTCATATTAAATTTAACTTTTTAATCAAATTCAATATTAACTTATTTTTAATTTAGTCTACTTAGGACAATGTCATATTAATTAATAATAGTATACCAACTTTTTAGTGATTATTATGCATATTGGTTTATTTGATTAACTAATGTTATACTGTATGTATTAAAATTGGGTAAATAGTTTTTATTATTATTATTCCTCTATACTATTTAATATTGTTTTATTTTCAACATTGTATTCCATGATCAATTATCGGTTTATATGTTTGATTGGCACAATCATATTTTTTTTTAGCTTTTTTTATGACTAATATAAGGATAATTCACACACTATATATGTGATCTTTAGGCTATATGGAATTTTAGTATCTGACAATCTTATATAAACATCCATTTTTATTTATTTATTTTATAATTTATTTAATTATTTTTTTTTCTTTCCTGTTCATTTTTTATATGTAAAGCTAAATATTAAGACTATTATATTTTTATAATATATAATTTATTTTATTTTATAGCATATAGCTTATATTCTATATATTATCAAGTTAAAAAAGTTTTTTAATTTTTAAGTGTAGATTTAATGGTATGGTAATAGAATATATTGTATTAACATTTAATTTATTTAAAAAAAATTTCTGAATAATGACATACAGTATGGTATTGTTTTTATTAGGATGTGTGTAGGAATGCAGTTGATACATTTTAATTCATTAGCATGTATTAGGTTCGACTTACTGTGACATTTGTATAATCATAATAGTTTTTGAAATAAAATAATAGATGGCAGCACCATAAATTTTGTATTTTTAAATAGCCTCAGTTAAAGTCATAATTTTAATTATTTACACTAGGTGGTAATTAACGCTGAATATTGGCAATGTTGTAAAATGTTGTAAGATTTCTATTGCTATAAATTAAATATTTAATGGGTTGTAGTTTTTTTTTCCATTTCATGCCATTTGATAATGTTCTGTATTCATCTTGAAACTATTATTTTGAATATATTGGTTGTTTGAGTACATGGGAAATTTTTTTTTCAGCTTATAGCTTTTTTTCCCCACAGAAAACAACCGATTTACTTATATCATTGAATTCTGTACTCTTGAAAACGTAATTCAATATATAAGTTTTTCAATTTTTCGGAATCCATATTCTTCTTTTTTTCTTCCATGTTAATTCTTGTAATTAGGTATACGGTACTTTATTTTACACATACAGTTCTATATTGTTGGTTTATGGCGTGTAGTCAATCATTCACAATATTGCAGTTTTTGATGATGGTCGGTAATGTTTAATTAATGGTTATATATATATATATATATATATTCTTTAGCTAATTTATGGCTAATATGAAAATGAAACCACACATTTTATTTGTGGAACTTAAGGCTTTTGGGACCCAATGATTCTGTCTAAGTTCTACAAATTTCCATCATTCCATTTCTGTTTTTCAATTTCTTCTGCTGTTTTTTACTATGTTTTTGGAATCTATGATAAGTGTGTTGGAGGGAACTGTATTTGTTAATGTCATTTTATTCATTATTTCACAGTTTTTGTTGGTGGTCGGTAATGTTTATTTAATGCTTATATATATATATATATATATATATATATATATAACTATAGGATTCAGTATCAAGAAATCAGAAATTTATAAAACAAAATTTTTAATACAAAATAGTTTTTTCAAATTGAATTTTAACATATATTTAAGCTTGTCTTATTTTCCCTAATATGTTGTATAGTTGAAACTCAACTAAACCAAAATCAAAAAAGATTTTTTTTCTAATGAAGCTGTATACAACTGATTATCTAAAATAGACAATTTATCTTTCAATGGCTCTTCTGAATTAAAGCTTCAAACAAAGTTAAAAAAATATATCTGTTTTCTTCTTTGGCTAAAAATTCACTGTCAGAGTACCAACAAAAGTTCTTTATCTACAAAATGACACAGTCAATAACAGTTGAAAATTTGATTTACACTTGTTTTGACTAAAAATATCAAAATTATCTTGCACAATGCAGAGTGATATTTTGAAAATAAACATAAAACATACAAAATATCAAACATCTTGATATTTTGAAAATAAATATCAAGCATGTAAAAATATAAAAAATCTTGATATTTTAAAAATAAATATTGGATATATATCCATGATAATTATCCATTGATATATATCAATGAATCCTTTGAATACACCTTTAATAAAGGCGCTCTAAGTATGAAAATCATCATTCATGCACGGGATACAGATCAAACCCCACAGTTTACGAATGCTAGTGTTTTAAGATCAGATTGCACTAGAGAAATCACTCCTGAATGAGTCTTGCACCATTCCATAGAAATATACAGTTTTGCTTAATGTATAACTTTAATTTTAACTCTGAATGACTGGTTCTTTTGCAATTGTTTATGATATTAGTGTTTTTTACTGATAAGGTACTATGTTTTGTTGCACAAAACATCTAATTTGGTAATAATTTTAATGTTGTTTTAGTGTTTTTAAATTAAGAAGCCTGACTATTTATTTTTATTGTAATATTTAAGAGTTCAGATGTAAACAAATTTACTATCTGTAAAACATACAGGTCAGCCTTTATAGACGGGTTGCACATGACGTCACATGTCTGAAATCTCTTCATATGGCGCCCAAATATAAGGCGAATGTGGTGCTCTCCATTTGATTTATTAGACTTATTTGTACTATAATAATTAAAATAAGGAAGATCTAAATTAAACAGAAAGATAACACGTGCTTTTAACGGCAAACAGGGAGTTCTGTGCTCCATGTGTGTGCTCCAGATGCTATAGTATCAGTCATTGCTAATAGCAATGTGACGTCAATGCAAGGGGTCTATAAAAAATATATTAAATTATGTTATATATGAAATTAATAGGCGTTACATCTAAAAAACATATCCACGAATTCACACATAATATAAAATATTAGTATATAACCCCAGTCAAAAATGACAGAACATGAATGATAAATCTTCAAAATAATATTTAAAAAAAATATTTTTCTGACTGAAAAAAAAAAAAAAAAAAAAAAAAAAGATGCCTCATGCATTTTGTTAATCAAAAAGTATTATTCTTTGATTTTTGATGATTAGAATAAAGATATTATCTAAACTACTGTTTAAAATCATATTTTAAATATTTCAGCAAACAGTTTTTTAATGATTTTAATCTGCATCATTTCTGAAAGTAAATAGCTATTAATTGCATTATGACTTTTTTTTTCGCTACAAACTTACTATGTTAAAATTAATAATTTTATCTGCAAGATAATTAAAATATGTTGTACAACTGTGTTATACATTCTTTATGTTTCAATTCCAATGAGAATTCATAAGAAATATTCATTTTATTTGCAATGCCTTCAAATCTGATAAAATGCATTTAAAAAAAGTACAATTACAGCAGAAAGTTACTTTGTTTATATAAATTGCTGGTAGATGGCAGCAAAGGAATTAGCAAGAAACGTAAGCTCCTGACAAAATTACAACTCCTGAGGGCAGTTGCAATTGACGTCATGCTGGAGGTCACATGCTACAAATAGGCGGTTCTGATTGGTGGAAATACTCTAACCTCCACTTGAAGTACAATGATTTATCCACTGATTGCAACTTCCCTATTTTTAATTTAGAACCAACTGAATTGGATAGTTTTTGAAGGTTTTAAACAAAGTTAAAATATCTAAAAGTTTTAATATGCTTTTACAAATACTTTAAGAGCAGCATAACCTGTATTTTTTTAATGAAGCATTCAAAGAGTTATTCATTTGTTTGTAGATTTGCTGGAATTTGTTTCTGAATGGCAACAGTGTCGTTTGTTTAGATCTAGTTTCTATGTTTATAATAGCTTAATTTTAATTTAGGACTTAATACATTATAAATGGATGTGATATACATGTTTTATGTGAAAATATGTGGAACAGACATCATTTCAAGTAGAAGAAATTATCATTTAGCTGTTATATATTAGCATATGTTTTTCATTAAGCCTAACATGATGTTTAGCTATGGTCGGTTCACAGACCAGAATGGTTTGCACCGGAATGGTTACCTACACTTTTCTCCACTCAGATTTTAGTATAAATAGATACAACAAGAACGTTTTCACTCCTACCAGAGCATCATCAGTTGTACTTTCTAAATGCCTTCTTCTGTATTTATCGTGTTTAAGACCAGCAGATTCCGTAGTTTTCCATTTTTTCCTTTCTCTTTCTCCTTTTTTCTAGCATTTTCTTCCATCAATAGTAGTTAGTCATGTCATTGCAAAGTTCAGTTTTAGAAGTACAAATTTAAATTGCCTCTCGTAATAGGGCATTATGCATATTTTCATAATTGATATATGAAATGGTAAAATTGTAAAAGCAGACATTACAAACTAAAAATGTGGATATCTACTTTTTATATATATTTATATATTTAAAATACAGTTTTGCTAATTAATATTCAAATGCTGTAAAATCCCTAAAAAAGGGATACCTCAGGGCCATTGAATCATTGAATTTGTCTCTTATTTAGAGGTGTGCACTATTCACAAGCAAAAATATGCAATATATGTGTTCCTGTTCCGGATTGAAAAGTCTTTGCTGAATAGAGGTCTCCACTATTCGGGAGTGTCCGTATGTAGGTTTTACTGTATATGCTATTACTTCTGAATAGCAGACAAATTTTACAGTTCCGAGGTGTTCTCTATTCAGGAGCCTGCCATCAATTTTTACTATTTAAAAGATTAAAAAGTATTTCTGAAATAAAGGTTTCCACTATTTGGGAGTGTCCATTATGTAGCTTTTGCTCTAGTATACAGTTTATTTCAGAAAAAAAAATAGTTGTAGACTTTCTTTTGGAAAATCAGGTCAACCTGACTCGCAAGAATGAAAACGGCATCCCAAACCTGAAATAATATAAGTCAACCTGACTTGCAGCAAAAAAGTAGAAGTTAGCCCGGACCTGCAATGAAGAAAAAAATATATCTGAACAGCAGATTGGCTTGGAACCTCCAAACTTCTAATATCGCCCCCCCCCCCCCCCCCTCCTCTTGAAGTCTCTCTAGACCCAATTTTGATGTTTAAAAGGAAAGTGGATTAATTCTACCATAACTGTTTCTAAAAAAAAAAACTAACTAAAATATTTGTTACAGACTACTGCTCATAAGTCACTATTTCAGATGAATACTAAAAATTTACTACATTAAAGTTTATTCATATTTTCATTTCTTTAAGTTTCAGTTTCCTTATAAATTACATTTAACATGTAAAAATGTAAAGAAATCAAGAATGTTTTTAAACATATGTTGTATGTTTTAATATTGATTTTTTATTTCAACAGTCTTGTTACTGTAACATTTGTCACTGAATCCATGGCAGCTGCAAATGCCCTAGTTCATAGTCGCACTGTAAGACATATGAAGAAAATAATGAAAACAGATGAAGAGGGAAGTGAAGAAAATAGTCAACAGTTAGTTGTATGTTTCAAGCTTCTTTTAGTATTGAATATTTAAACTAAGCAATTCATATTATTTAGTATGTAGTGGTATAATTAAATAGTTGATTTCAAGGGACTGTTTAGGAAGAATGAGGTCTCTTGATGGACCCTCACAAAATTTTGCACTTGAAAAAACAGACCTTTCACACAGTTCTTTATCTTGAAAAAAATGGAACAAAACTCTTCTATGTCTGAAATAAATCTTTAAAAAATTGAATTGTTGTTAAATAAAAATCAGATCTGTCACAAAATAGCTGAAGTCACCTAAGAATTTATTAGTTAACATTTATGTTTATAATATATAAATTTAATAAATATATTTATTTTCTTATATATAAATTAAATGCAGATATAAATCTTTATATTTAAAATTTATTAAAACAAGATCTCGTTAAAAATGTTTAAGCGGAAGCCTGAATATAACAATTTTTTCCAGAGTCACAAAGTTATTAGATTTTTCAGAAATATAAAAAAATATTCACAAATTTTTAAAAACAAAACCTTGACAGAAAAGTGTTGACAGATCTCTGCATTTTTACTTTATTTTCAAAATGGTAACTCTTAATAATGCTTCATGCTACTATTGCATGTGTAACTCCTGTTGCTATTGCTTAATTAATATTTATTCACTGTGTCAAATGAATTTTAGATTTAATTTTTAATTTTTTTTTCTAAAAATTATTCATATTTTAGGCTTTATGATTTGTTGTATTTTCTAAGTGTGGTATCTTATTTTAGAATATGAAATTATAACAAGAAATCCCCATTTTGTGCATATTCTATTCTATACTCACGTGTTTCTTTTTCTATTTAAAACTAAAATATCTCTCATTATTGCCTTTTTGGGTACTTCATTTTCTCCATTCATACCTAACTTCTGTCTTCATTTATATGCTTTTCTTTAAACATCTTTATATTTGAATATGTGTGGAACAAGAAGAAGATGCATTTGCATACTTCTGGCTCTTAAGAAATAAATTGAAGAGGTGGTAAAATTAATCTTAAAAAAATTTAATAAATACTTAAATAAATGATTACTGAATGTAACTATAGATAATTACTAAAGTTATTAACATAATTACTGTAGTTATTCGGTTCAATAGTTTGTAGTGCAGCCGGGGTCAGAATTATTTCCTTTTTTTAATATTGATGGAAGTATCTTATTTTCTTTTATTCCTCTCTCATGTGGAAAGCTACAAACTATATAGAACATTTCTTTCATGTGTTTTTGCATTATTCAGTGCACCAATATTTCTGATGGTTCATTCAAGAAAACTTATACTTTCTGATACCAAAAAAGATTCAGTCTCGTATAAAATATAGTTCAAACTATAATTATTGAATGTCATGTTCACCTTGATTAACAAACAAAATATGTGATATTAAAATCTGATAAAATTTACTTAAAAGGGGCAAAATATACATAAAAAGGTCTTTATAGCACAAAAACCATCAAAAATGTTAAAAATCCGAAACGCTTTCAACTGCACTATAACAGCTGTCATCAGGGGGTGGAAATCAGAGTAGTGAAAGTTCTTTGCTTAAGTAGCAGTGGACAAGTCTATTTCAAAGGAAAGGAGTGGGTGGAAATATGATTATGCTTCAAAATCGCTGGAAATGTTTAGTATTCTATACCATATCTTAGAGATGTTGTAGGACAGTACATCATTGCAAGTATTCTTTCTTTGAGTTAAAATTTCCTAGGATTTTCTGATTATTGATGTGTAGTAATTTGAAGTACGGCCTATGACTCTTACTTTACTGAAATCTATGTAGATTTAGATGGACCTATGTAGACTATCTGTAGATAGATTAATAGATCCTTTCAATGTCTTAATTGTTAATTTTACAAAGAGGAGGTATTTGAAGCATCTTTATTTCTCTACACTTTCTTTCATTTTTTCAAGTCCTCAGAACACTTCTTTACATTTTCTTGGGCTGGATGGCTCCTTGAAGAGTGAAATTCTGTTTGGTCAAACTGGTAAATTACTACATTTTGACAGATAATTATAAACAGGGTTCGCACAGACTCCTTAGACTCCTTGGAAACTCCTTAGAAATGAAAACATTCCCAAGTAGTACTTAGAACTACTTAGATAAGCAAACCACTACTTAGAAACTCCTTATATTCTATTGCGGCTTCGGACGCAAGCGATATTGCTGCCGAGAAAGAAAAAAATTCGTGATTGAAAAACGCACGGTAAATCCTTTATGCACGTCATTCATCTGAAGCACAACATTGATTGGTTAGGGTAATCTTAATAGCAGGGCTCCCACTAGGTCCGTAAAGTCCGTTTTTTGACACTGTTAGCCGACCTTTATTTTAAATTTCATCAATGTTTGGCATTTAGCCAAAAAATCTCGGAAAAATCACGTTTTTCGCAAATATGTTCCAAAAAATACCGTCAAATTTCGTCAATCGATCGCGGAAAAAATTCGTAAATTTTGTCAAAGGATCGTGAAAAAACGCGAATTTTGCCAACAGATCGCGGGAAAACTCGGATTTCTTAAAAAGACGCGAATTTCTTAAAAGACAGCGGAAAAACGCGAATTTACTTAAAGGATCACGAAAAAACGCGAATTTTGTTAAACATCGAGAAAAAAAAACAGATTTCCTCAAAAGATCGCGAAAAACACGCGAATTTCCTCAAAAGATCGCGAAAAACACGCGAATTTCCTCAAAAGATCGCGAAAAACACGCGAATTTCCTCAAAGGATTGCGAAAAACACACGGTTTCCATCAAAAGATCGCGATAAAAAAACGTTAGTTTCGTCAAACGATCGAAATAAAACGCGAATTCCATTAGAAGATCGCGAAAAACACGTGAATTTCGTCAAAAGATCGCGAAAAACACTCGAATTTCGCCAAAGGATCGCGAAAAACACTCAAATTTTGTCAAAGGATCGCGAAAAACATGAGGTTTCCATCAAAAGATCGCAAAAAAACCCCGTCAGATTCGTTAAACAATCGAAATAAAACGCGAATTCCATTAAAAGATCGCGAAAAAAGCGAATTTTCCGAGAAGGTCGCGAAAAAAAATGCGAATTCGTCAAAATTTCTCCTTCAAAGAAAGCGATTACCGCTGTTCTAAAAGAATAAATTCAAAACTTGTTACATTTTTTCTTGTATCTTGCATTTAGCATTCTTTTTTTTTTTTTTTTTTCCTTTTAAAATTTTCTTTAAGATGCTGCATTTAACATTCTTTTTTTTTTCCTTTTAAAATTTTCTTTAAGATGCTGCATTTAACATTCTTTTTTTTTTCCTTTTAAAATTTTCTTTAAGATGTATCATGCATGTGATTTACATAAGTGTTTGGGGTTTGACTAATCTATATTTATATGACCTAGGGGTGATTCTAGTCCGAATTTTCCGAAAATGTAAGGCATTCATTTCCGGAAATTTAAAAAAATCGGTCACCAATCCGAAAAATCGGACATATGGTCGCCGAAAAAAATAAATTTTGTCAATCGTTTGCAGAAAAATCACCAATTTCGTCAAAGGATAGCGGGGAAAACGCAAATTTCGTCAAATAATAGCGAAAACCCTCGCAAATTTCGTCGAAAGATCGCGGGAAAAACCCCACAAATTTCATCAAAAGATCACGAAAACCCAAAAATTTCGTCGAAAGGTCACAAAAACGGCAAATTTCGCCAAAAGATCGCGAAAAAAACCACAAATTTCGTCAAAGGATCGCGAAAAATCGACAAATTTCATCAAAAGAGCGCGTAAAAACTCACAAATTTCGTCGAAGGATCGCGAAAAATCGACAAATTTCATCAAAAGAGCGCGTAAAAACTCACAAATTTCGTCGAAAGATCGTGAAAACCCAAAAATTTCGTCAAAAGAGCGCGTAAAAACCCCACAAATTTCGTCAAAAGAGTGCGTAAAAACTCACGAATTTCGTCGAAAGGTCGCGAAAACCCACAAATTTCGTCAAAAGAGCGCGTAAAAACTCACAAATTTCGTCAAAAAAGCGCGTAAAAACTCACAAATTTCATCAAAAGAGCGCGTAAAAACTCACAAATTTCGTCAAAAAAGCGCGAAAAACTCCACAAATTTCGTGAAAAGATCGCGAAAAGACTCACTAATTTCGTCGAAAGGTTGCGAAAACCCAAAAATTTCGTCGAAAGGTTGCGAAAACCCAAAAATTTCGTCAAAAGATCGCGAAAAAACGGCAAATTTCGTCAAAAGGGCGCGTAAAAACTCACAAATTTCGTAAAAAGATCGCGAAAAAAACGGCAAATTTCGTCAAAAGAGCGCCACAAAAACCCACAAATTTCGTCAAAAAAGCGCGTAAAAACTCACAAATTTCATCAAAAGAGCGCGTAAAAACTCACAAATTTCGTCAAAAGAGCGCGTAAAAACTCACAAATTTCGTCAAAAGAGCGCGTAAAAACTCACAAATTTCGTCAAAAGAGCGCGTAAAAACTCACAAATTTCGTCAAAAGAGCGCGTAAAAACTCACAAATTTCGTGAAAAGATCGTGAAAAAACCCACAAATTTCGTCAAAAGAGCGCGTAAAAACTCACGAATTTCGTCAAAAGAGCGCGTAAAAACTCACAAATTTCGTCAAAAGAGCGCGTAAAAACTCACAAATTTCGTCAAAAGATCGCGAAAAACTCCACAAATTTCGTGAAAAGATCGCGAATAAACCCACAAATTTCGTCAAAAGAGCGCGTAAAAACTCACGAATTTCGTCGAAAGGTCGCGAAACCCCAAAAATTTCGTCAAAAGATTGCGAAAAAACGGCAAATTTCGTCAAAAGAGCGCGTAAAAACTCACAAATTTCGTAAAAAGATCGCGAAAAACTCCACAAATTTCGTGAAAAGATCGCGAAAAACTCCACAAATTTCGTGAAAAGATCGTGAAAAAACCCACAAATTTCGTCAAAAGAGCGCGTAAAAACTCACGAATTTCGTCGAAAGGTCGCGAAAACCCAAAAATTTCGTCAAAAGATCGCGAAAGAACGGCGAATTTCGTCAAAAGAGCGCGTAAAAACTCACAAATTTCGTAAAAAGATCGCGAAAAAAACGGCAAATTTTGTCAAAAGAGCGAGTAAAAACTCACAAATTTCGTCAAAAGATCGCGAAAAACTCACAAATTTCATCCAAAAGATCGCAAAAAACCCCACAAATTTCGTCTAAAGATCGCGAAAAAACCACAAATTTCGTCAAAGAGCCACCGAGAAAACGCATAGCTAGTGTCGGGATTGGATTCCCCCCGCCCCACCCCCCACCTCTCTGGTGTAACTTTTCAGATTTTCTGTGCATTTCAGAATTTTTTTTTTTTTACTCAGAATTACCCCTGTGATATGACCATTGGTCACTGCACAAAAAAAGTAGATTGTCAGTTTTGTATTTAAACTCACGAAATGAATAAGCAATTATTGTGAATACTGTGCAGTTTCAGCACTAACAATTAGATTCTAATAGAGTAAAATTTGTTTTTGAAATGTTTTTCTCTCCAAATTGGGCATTAAAAATTGGAGTGTGCATACCACATAACGATGCAGCACATAAAAACACAGACCCCCCCCCCCCCCAAAAAAAGGGCAAATCCTTAAAATTTTCTGGACTCCTTGGATTTTTTGGGTACTCCTTGGATTTTTTCTTCCCAACTCTGTATGAACCCTGTATAAAGTAAAAATATTGTTCTTGAGAGAGATAGTGTTCAATAAGAAAGGGATTTCTTTTCTAATTCCACCCTACGTTTTGCCAAAAATCACATTGAAATGAACACATGTTTTGTTCATATTAGCCCTAAAACTGGTTTTTAGATTGCAAAAAGCATGAAAATTGTAAAACAGTTTAAATGATGGTGCAGGGTTGTAGTGTCCTGGCGAATGGCTTCAGGCATTAGAAGCAAATGGGAATACCTTCTCTCTTATTATGTATACCATGATTTTAACCTCCTGTAGTATTAATATTTATATTTCTTAATGTGAAAATTGCTGATTTTAGTCATGTCTTCATTTTAGCCATGCTCATATTAAACAAGTTCGATTCTATTTCACTAATGCCATAGATGGTTTTGATATGATAAAAATTATTTAGAAACAATTTCTGATCATAATTTTTATTGAATAAAAACATCATTTACTCCAATAAGCATGTTAGAATATATCTGATTTAAAAAATGGTAATGTTATTTATTAGCTTTATTTCTAGTGATAGTTTGTTATTAAGATTTTGTTTAATTATATTTTTTTTTTTCTTCTAGGAACGTGTTATGACAGATGAAGTTATAGTAAATTCTTTAGAAAATGAAAAAGTTCCTTTACTTCTTAGTAGTAAGTCATTTTTATAAACTACTGATTTCCTTCTTAAATAAATAAATAAAAAAGTATTATTCATTTATTTTATGAAAAGCTTCAGTACTATATGTTAACAATGAAAGCTTTTGATAAGAAAAAATCTTTTGAATAAGAACGCTTAAGACTTTCTTGTAAATTACTCCACAAATGTGCATGCATTTGAGGATGGAATTCCAGCATGCAATTTCCTATTACAGGCTGAGCGATTTATGCAGTAAAATATAACTCTACCAAATACATCTTCCTATCTCTACATAGATATTTTTCAAATTAGCATATGTAAAAAATATATATATTTTTAATAGTTATTTAAAATAACATAAAATTTCTTCAAATTTTAATGTAAAATGTTAATTTTATCAAAACACTACATTTATTGTTGCTCTGGAAAAAATATTATAAGAAATCATATGCCTGTACCTGTGTCTGTAGGCTGAGCTGGCAGGGATTTTTTTAATGTTTTGTTGTTAGTACATTTTGGTTCATTTTTTAAAATAATACTTGTTGGTTTTATTACAAATAAAGTATTTTTTAAGTCAGTCATCATTATTACGTAAAATGAAAATCTATATGCAAAATTATATCAATAATACTAATTAGTACAAATGATAAATTTAGAAACGATGAAATTCAGTATCAATTGAAATATTTATTTCTCTTTATTACTATATGTGCAATTTTCATATAATTGTATAACAATCCCCTGAAATATTTAGCTACTATTAAATATCTCTATATATATTTCTTAACAACAGGTAGTTGAAACTATTTATGCTTTTCTGCCTTCACTTTACCCTTCATTATGAGCATCTTGTATACAATTTTTGATTTTTGAGCACCCCTACATCCAAATAATAATCTTTGCCTTAGTTAATTGAAAAAATTCTGTGATTAAATAAGGCAAAAACTACTAGGGTAATCTTTAGATTTGTCTAATTGTATTTTTCATTTTTTCTAAATAAATGCATATAAAGAAAATTTAAGCAATTTTCTTTCAAAATTTAGCTTGGGGCAGTTTATATCAATTAAGTACACAAAAATCCATCTGGTTTATGATTTTTATGTTAAAATAATGTAAAAAAAATCAATAATACATTTTTTAGTTTTCAATTTCCCAAGTTTTCAATTAAATTTGATTAAAATTTATATTTTATATGTCTGACTGTTTTATTTTAAATTAGAGTCTGCATTTACTGATTTTGCACTGCTGGTATATAAACACTGTTGAAATACTATAGGTTTTTCATTAAAAGACCTGAATTTCAGTAAATATTAAATAAAACTTATAAAAAATTTTGTTGTTGCTATTTTTTTAAATTAGTTTTAATACTAATTTAAAATAGAAAATGCAGCTGGAGTGATCATTTAATCAGTTGACTGATAAATTACAAAGTTTTTAAATTACCAAGAAATGGCTTCTGTGGAAATTCTGAGACCGAAAAGCTAAAATTTTAATTTTAAAAGCATTTATTTCTTTTTGTAATATATTCATTTCTTGTAAAGTGAAAATGAATCTTTTTAGAGTACACAAATTTAAAAATAAAAATTTTTTGTTTTATATTTTGTAAAAATTGCAAGAGCAGCTTTTATTTATAAAAAAAAAATCTAAATTTTCAAAAAAGAACTCGACAAAAACATCGCCATCAAATTTTCTGTAAATTTTACATTTCTTTTAATAACATAAAATTTCTTATACTAATTTTTTATGAGATGATAGGTGGATAATAAGGGAAAAAAGCAGCTTAATTTTTTTTTTTTTTTCATTCATGTAAATCATTTATTTCAGATTCCATGGATACTATATCAGAAACATCTGCTGAATATTTCAATATCACTGAAAGGATAGAGATGGTCAGTATTTATCTATTTACTATTTATGGTAATTTTCTTTTAAATCGACTCTTAATTGTGCATGGTTTTGGTTTGCATGTCTTTTTTTCCTTTCCCCCAACTAAGGTGTCAACGATTTTAATCAGTTGGTTTAAATCGACGATTAAAATCATGATTTTAATCAACCGATTTTTAAAAAAAAATCATTGATTTAAATCAAAAATTTTCTAAATGTTTAAAATGACAAAAAAATATATTAAAATCTAACATAAACATAATTTGAAAGTTTCTACAGGTATTTTGACTTATGAATAAACAAAAGAGCTTTAAATAATTGTTTCTAAGCTTAATTCATGTGTATTGTAAAAAGTTAAAAACAGCTAAGTTTATAAAAAGCATTGTTTTTAAGTTTTTATCCAGATTAAAACAGTTTAATTTAAAAATGATATTTAAATCTAATATAATTTGCAATGTTATAAATTCCTTTAGGTAATCAATTTATGCATTATTTTATATAAAATTACACATAGCAAGTGTAATGCATTTCTACAAGTAAAAGAATAATTAGTAATTAATAGCAATCTGAAGTTAAAGAAGAATGAAAGATATTTTCAAAGCTAAATTGTAAATGAATTCATAAGAGAAAAAGAAATAATTGGTATAAAAATGCTAAGCTCAGCAAGAACTTCTTCGGTATAGGTTGAATAAATGTTTTTAACTTTGTAACTCACATAATACTAAATAAAAAATAATGATTAGGGATTGAAAAGGCAACAATTTTTTTTTTTTAAAGAAAAAAAAAATTGAACCATTGAAAGCTAATAATCCACACTGAGAGGTAATAATGCTGTTACTTAAATATTTTGAGGATTTCAGATATAAGTGGCTAACGTAGATTTATCCTATATGAATGGGTACTCATTTTCATAATTCTTTTGGTTATCATGCACATACACGTGTGTAAGTTTAGATTTTGGTACTTTACAGTAATTTTCCTAAATACAAATGCAAAACGAGCTGCAAATAATATCTGTTAGTTTTGTTATTTGTGTTACTAACTAATGAATTACTTATTTGCAGTTTTTATTAATCCTGTCATTACTTATACTATTTCTTCTAGGATTTTTTTAAATGTGCCATACCATGCCCCTTTTGAAATTGGCAAAATGCACAATGCCTTAAAAAAATAGTTGAAATTCACCTGTAGTTGTAGCCCGAAATTTTTTGTAAAAAACTTTCCCATTCAACAGTATTTCTAAATTCATGTGGGCAAGATCTTGCAAAAATATAGAACTTTATTTCTTTAGAAAATACAGGATATTATTAAAATATGTTATTTAATTGTATTTTTCAATTTGTTATTCATAAAATTATTAAAAATTAAGGACACTTTATTTATCATTAATTGTTTAATAATTATTAATTTGAAGTAGTGTTAACTATTTAATATAAAATGCAGTTAATAATTTTAATAAATGTTAAATATCACTAGTTTTTATAAAGTTTTACATAATTATTACAATATTAATGTATATAACATTATTGTATGATACTACCTAATGAAACTACTAATTTGCAGTTTTTATAATTTCTGTAATTACTAATAATTATAATTTTATTAATTAAAGTGTAAAAATATAGATTTTGTTAGCACTTAGTGGTTTAATTGTTTTGGAAACCTAAAACTTGGTAGCTTAAAATCATAAAAATCTGATTTAAATCAAAAAAATCTGATTTAAATAAAAAAAAATCCGATTTTTTTTATTTAAAAAAAAAATCATGATTTTTTTACACCCTACCCCCAACCAAACAGAATATGATTACAAAATCATAAGGAATATACAGAGTGTGCCGTAATTAACTCAGCAAGGTTTTTTGTTAATAAATAGTTTTGAATTAATGATTGTATATTTACAATATTTACCTCAAAATAAAATTTAAAATTTGCAAATTATTAACAGTTTTCAACATGATTTCAATTCCTATGTACAACTATTTAAAGTCTTGACTTAAGAGGGTGACTATTG